>CM077149.1:115896792-116254612 GCA_039583875.1 Platanthera guangdongensis | reverse complement strand
GAACAGAAACCCCCAGAGAAGGCCGTTTTCGAAGAGCAGAAAAAGTCATTTCGGAGATTGCTGACTAAGTCTCGACTTTCGTCGGATCGTAGTCGATAACTCAGTTTTTCTCTGATCTGAGTTTCGACGAATCCTGTTTAGCTCGACAAACTCGAACTTCTTCTTTGAGCTGATTTCAACGAAATCCATAGCAGAGATCAACTGTTCGAATCTTTCAGATTCATCGTTTCTGATTTCTGTCCCACGATGAAAAGACTATCTCAGTTCAACGATCTTAGAGCACAAATTGGAAGTGAATTTTCTGTTCAGAGATCTTGGAGCTCAGCTCGACAAAAGAGAGGTTTTAGTTCGACAAAATTGGATCGTTGGTCGACGAAACAGATTCAGTTCAACTACATTCTCACAGGTTCTGTTAGACTTGTTTCCCTGCAGTTTTCCAGTATTGACTAAGGCAGTTTGATTTCAAATTTATTATTATATGCCTAAATGCACTGATAATTAATGCTTCATATTCTCAAGAATATAGTCGTTTCAAGGTATCATTAATTATGGTATTCACAAAGTAATTATTTGGCTAAATTGTGGGAAAGTTGAGGAAACAAATTAAAGACAATTTCTAGTCGTTCAACTCACAGATTTTTTGCAGTCGATCAAGGATAGAATTCAAATTCAAATGCTAATTTCTGCAAGGAATATAAAAAGATAGTTTTCAGAAGATTAAAAAACACACAGAACAGACACACTGATTACAGATTATAGAAGAAAAAGGATTACTCTACAAAAACTAAAGGAAGAATAGCTTCACACAAAAATCAAGTTCTTCATCAGTTTTGCTTCAGGAATTTTCAAAGAGATAAACAACCTTCATCAGTCTGAAAGTTTCCTGAAGATCTTCCTCCAATTGAAGGCCTACACCCCGAGCAAAGCTCTCTTTCTCCTGAACCATTCTACATCTCAGGGGGAGCTTTGACAACATCAAATCCACTAGTCTTCTCTTAGACTGTTGACAGAGATGAACATCATCACTTTTCTTTTTCCAACTGTGTACATGGTTATAACTCCCTTCAAAAATTAACTCCTTTGGTTGTCAAGTCTCCTGATCAAAAGACTTGGTTTGGTTTTTGGCACCTGGTCAAAAGCTCAAAAGGTTGTGAGATCTCCCTTGAAATAGATCTTGTGGTGACAGTGCACCTGAGCAAAAACCTGTGGTGGCAGGGCACCTGAACAAAAACCTATTAGTCTTCTCTTAGACTATTGACAGAGAAGAACATCATCACTTTTCTTTTTTCCAACTGTGTACAGGGTTATAACTCCCTTCAAAAATTAACCCCTTTGGTTGTCAAGTCTCCTGATCAAAAGACTTGGTTTGGTTTTTGGGAACCTGGTCAAAAGCTCAAAGGGTTGTGAGATCTCCCTTGAAATATATCTTTTGGTGACAGGGAACCTGAGCAAAAACCTGTGGTGGTAGGGCACCTGAACAAAAACCTGTTTGTGGATTCCTACCAGGATGGTAGAAGAGTGGAGGTACCCAATTTTGGGGAACCACTATAAAATCTTTGTGTCGTCTAGAATGCTCTATTCTTTTATTTGTTGTGTTGTGATTGTCTTTTGTGTTTGTTTTTTTCATACATATAGATATCACTTATTTTAATTCCGCTAAAAAATTAATTATAGTTTTTAAAATACTCTATTCACCCCCCTCTAGAGTTAAGACAGATCTATCTCTCACTTTCACACTCGTTATTCATTCGCAAGACATCAGTCAGTCTTGTTGTCCTTGTTGTTTACGTGGATAATATTCTTCTCACAGGGGATGATAGAGAAGTTGTGGATATGATAAAGAAGCATCTTCTTCAGCATTTTATTACTAAAGATATGGAATCTCCAAAATATTTCTTGGGCATTGAAATATTCAGGAAACTAGGGTCTATTGTTCTTTCGCTGCGAAAGTATGTCTTGGACCTCTTAAAAGAGACAAGCCTCCTTGGGGCTAAACCTGCTCGTTCTCCGATGTCGGTTGGAGATGACAAGTGTTGGAGTGAGGACTCATCACTTCTTGAGGATGTCATCAGGTATAGATGGCTTGTGGGGAAACTCATTTATCTGACAGTCACAAGAATGAATATTTGTTATGAGTAAGATGAGTGAGCCAGTTTATGCAAGCTCCAAAGAAGTGACATCTATAGTCGGCAATGAAGATTCTAGAGTATGTGAAAGGTGTTACGGGGAAAGGACTTCTGTTTCAGAAAGGGGACATTTAAGGGTTGAGGCATATTCTGATGCCAGCTATGTAGATGATGAGGAAGATAGGAAGTCCACATCTGGGTTCTGTACTTTTGTTGGCGAGAATGTGGTCATCTAGAAGAGCAAGAAACACGTTTTCTCCAGGTCAAGCGCAGAAGCTGAGTATAGTAGCATGGCTCTAACTACTTTCGAGCTGAAGTGATTACGGACACTTATGCTTGATTTTGGAGAGCTTTATGATCATCATCTGTCAATGTTCTATAACAACAAGATAGTCCATATATATTTTGAGGAATCATGTCTTTCATGAAAGGACGAAGCATATTGAGCTTGATTGTCAATTCATTAGAGAGGAAATTTTGAAAAAATCAGATTTGCACTCCGTTTGTTACCTCAGAGAGAGAACTAGTCGATTTCTTCACCAAGCTAGTTACTCCTTCTGAGGAGGTTTGTAGCAAGCTGGGTATGGTAGATATATATGCTCCAGCTTGAGGGGAAGTGTTGGAGCTTGAGGAGACCGGGTGGTCTTATGTCTAACCGCAACGGTCTGCCTCTCTCAGGGGCCTAGTGGTTTGGCTCAATGGTCTGGTGGTGAGCCTCAGCTAGCGGTCATGAGGACAGCAGCAGTGGCGGTCTGAGAGATAGTCGCAGCAGCGGCCAGCGGCTCTGGCAGAAAGCCACAGCAGCAGTCTGGAGGTTTGCCGCAGCGGTCTGGGTGTAGTCGCAACAGTAGAGTGGATGTTAGCAGCTGCGATTTAGAGGTTGTCGCAGCAGTCTGAATGAAGCCGCGACAGCGAACAGATGGTTAACCGCAACTGCGGTAAGGTGGCAACCCAACCGTAGTTGCATTCTGATAGCTTACAGCAGCTGCGGTCTGATGGTTAGCTGCAACTGCGGTCTGGTGGCAACCCGCAATTGCAGTCTGGCGTCCTGTCCCAACGGTCTTCCCTGGCAATGTCGCGGCTTTCCTTGGTTGTCGCTGGGTATTCAGTTATTCATTGTATAGTGTGCGATTTGATCATGTTAAACCGCATAAGCCGCCCGACTTGTATTTAGTACCACATCGAATGTTGTATTTTCTCATCTCCCTCAATTTCTATAAATAAAGGGGCATACCTATGTAATGATTATCTTTTTGAAAAAAAATAAATTTGTGATTTATTTGGCTCTTTTTCACACAAACTAACTATTTATTTATTTTTAATTTGAACAAATTTAAAATTGAGCACTATCTTTGTCTACATATGTGAGAGAGCATACAAAATATGCTAAACTATTAGCATTAGCTAAATTACGAAATATTATCTATTATAAATAAATAACAATATATATATATATTATCTTATATACATAAGGAAATATAGATATTTGGAGGCACGCTAAAATTGATTATTGGTCATTGGATCAAGAGAGAGAGAGCATGAGGGGGGAGTTGGGAGAGAGAGAGAGAAAGAGGAGGGAGAGGGAGAGAGGGGCGGGAGAGAGAAGAAAGGAAGAGAGGGGGAGTGATAAAGGAGATGCAGAGATAAATTAATTTTTATATATTAAAATTTGTAAAATTTTATAAAATAAAAATAGGAATAGTATTTCATATTTTTTGCGGTCATTTTAAGTACTCATATGTATATGTTTTGAAAAAAAATTCCGAGTGCGTGCGCAGTCCGCTTATAGGCGGACGTAGCTCGCAATGACGTATCAAGCCCGAGCGAACCCCATGCACAGGCAGGCGAAGCCCGCCTGGATGCGGCCGAAGGCCGAAGCACGGAGCGCGTAACCCGTGCGAAGAAGCTCGTGTGTGTCTATATATTATAATGATATATATATTAAAAAGTTTAAAACTAATATTTTGAAATTCTGTTTACTTAATTAACGGATTCATGAATCAGCGACGACGCTCCGAGCAGAGATTCGAATTCAACCAGGCAAGAATAAAAAAGCGGCATTTTTAAAATCTCAGTCATCCGCATTCTCTCATTCGTTCCAGCTTCGTCTACCTCCAGCTTTCTCTGAATCTGTCTCCAGCTTCGCCTTAATTCTGTAGTTCTCGCTAGCTGCCATTAGCGAGCGCAGGGACGCCGACGACGAGGAAAGCAGTGCAAAGAGAAGAAGGAATGGAGGGTGAGTCATGGAAGCTCAGCCGCGCGCAATCCTGCTGATGCGTTATTCATCGGTTCACAGCCTCGCCTCAATGGACTCCTTTGAATCCGACGACGACCCAGAGGAGATGAAGCTCCACTCGCCCCCGCAGCAGCCCGCTTCCTTCTTCACCTCTTTCATTGCCGGCCGATTCGTGATGAGCTTCTGCCACCATCTCGCCCTACTCCCCATTCTACTAATCGTCTTTCTCCTCCTGTCATTCATCTTCCTCTGCCGCCAGTCTCCCTATCTCTGGAATCTCTCCCTCGCCTCTCTGCTGCCATTGCGGCAGCCTCCCTCGTTCTGAAAAGGTCTCGGTTTTTTTGATTTCTTGCGATTCCGCTTTGGACGGAGAAAGCATGTACGGTGGTTCGTCGGCGACCATGATGACGGCGACGTGGAGAACCCGAGAGATGATGAAAAGCCCGCGAGTAATAACAACAACATTTTTTTCAAAACTCTGATTCATATATCTGCATTTTTAAGCAAATGTTGCAGTAATTCTACCGTTATAATACAGAATTAAAAAAAAAGTATTTTATAGAGTCAGGTATTAGCATTTGAGTATCCATGAATGAAGATCTACAGGTGATGATGAAGAAGAAACGAAGGAGAGGAAGAGAAAAAGATATGCAGCTAGATTCATGAGCGGAAAAACTCTACTTGCATCCAGAGTCAACATACATATTCTTAATAGTTCCCATACAGGCAGCTTGGAGGATTCCCTGAGAGAAACTGAGTGAGTGCAACAATATATCTCTAGAATAAGCATGATCATGAACCAAATACGGACATATGGTGATGAAGCAAATGGTGCAGTAATTCTTGTTGGAAACGTGTATGGGTTCCCGCACAACCTCAACTAACAAGCGACACCACTTCAAAACACACCACAACAGTGGCCGCCGAGTTCCCTCCTACGAGACGAGCAGCCCACCCCGCGAGCTGCCTTCCGTGAGACGACCACTTCGCGAGACCGCCACACCAAACCACCTACCCGCGCGATTTGCCTCCTTCACACGGCGAGCTCCACCCTTCACACGCGAGCTCCACCCAGGCGAGCGGGCACGGCGAGACCGACTCGGCGAGACCAAATGGCGAGTCCGCTCTGGCTTGCGGCTAGACCACTATGCGCGCGAGTACACAACCTTCAACCACTTCCTCTCGCGGCGAGACCCCCAACCCGCGAGCACTCAAACCGCGAGTCCCTCTCCAGCGGCGAGTTCACCAAACCGCCCGGCTAGATTAGCAAACCGCCCGACTAGAACGCACTGTTACAACCACAAACTTAGCGCTGCGGCGCTCTCTTTCTCTCTCTAAAATAGGAACAAGAATTTGGGAGTTTATCTCTCTATTTTCATCAATCTTTAACAGAATACTTATAAGGTCTATCTATAGGCAAACAAAACAAAGGAAAACATGACAAGTGTCTAACACAATAAATGTCACCAACCTCTCAACTACCCTCTTAAATGTCTTCACCATCTCATGCATTTAAAACATAAAATAAAATGTAATTCCCTAAATCATGTGGGCCCGGTCAACATGCTAAAGTCCAACAAAACTCCCCCTCAAACTTGACAGCACATGCGAAGTTTGCCTTTGAGCTTAAGGAACGTCTCCACCTTCAACGCCTTAGTGAAAATATCAGCAACCTGTTCTCCGGTAGAGCAATACATCACTTCAACTGTCTTCAGCTTCACCTGCTCATGGAGGAAATGATACCTCGTCTCTATATGTTTGCTACGTCCGTGTAGCACTGGATTCTTTGCGGGCTGGATGGTCGACATGTTGTCCACAAACATGGTCATAGGCCCATCCACTTCATGACACAACTCCTGCAGGAGGTTCCTTAGCCAAATAGTCTGGCAGGTACAGGCCGCCGCCGCGATGTACTCTGCTTCACAAGATGATAAGGCGATCGTAGCCTGCTTCTTCGAACTCCATGAGAACACTCATGTTCTCATATTGAAAGCGTACCCGAAAGTGCTCTTCCGATCATTCACATCTCCACCATAATCACTATCTGAGTACCCCACCAGCTTCAGCTCCTCGCCCGTAGAGTACTTCAGTCCATTACCTCTTGTCCCGTTTATGTATCTCAGGATCCTCTTTGCGGCTGTGAAGTGATCCTCCTTTGGCTCCACCATGTGCCTGCTTACCACCCCGACTGCATACATGATGTCGGTCGGGTGAAGGTCAAGTAGCGTAGACTCCCCGCCAGGCTTTTGAAAAAAGTGGAGTCCACCGCTCCTTCCTTCGACTCCTTCCTCAACTTCAGTCCTGGGTCGGCAGGAGTAGAGATAGGTTTGCTGTTCTCCATCCTGAACTTCTTCAGGATCTCCTCTGCGTACTTCTTCTGTGATATGAAGATCTCGTCTTCACTCTGCTTCACCTCCACGCCCAAGAAGTAGTTGAGCTCTCTCAGGTTCGCCATCTCAAACTCCCTCTTCATCATTCTCTTGAACTCCCGTACAGTGAAGGGTTGTTGCATGTGAAGCTCATATCATCCACGTATAGGCATACGATCATCATGTCGTCGTTCTTCTCAACCTTCGTGTAGAGGGCATATTCATGAGGGTTCTTCTTGTAGTCATGCTTCTACAGGTAAGCATTTATTCTCCCATTCCAGGCTTGAGCTCCTTGCTTCAGCCCGTACAAAGCCTTGTCCAGCTTGTATACTTCCTCTCCTGCCCTTTCACCACATTACTGGAGGCTGCTCGATGTACACATCCTCCTCCAGATAGCCATTCAGGTAGGCCGATACCACAACCATCTGCATGATCTTCCATCCATGATGAGTAGCCAGAGCAATGATCAACCAGATAGTATCTATCTGCGCCACTTGGGCGAAGACTTCATCATAGTCCACTCCTTAGACCTGTCGGTATCCCTTTACGACTAGCCGCGCCTTGTGCTTCTCCACGCCTCCCTCTTGTTTTTCTTTACCTTGTAGACCCACTTCACCTCGAGGGTTTTTGTGGCCAGCAGATGGATCCACCAACTTCCACGTGTCATTCTTCTTTATGGAGGCTATTTCAACGTCCATTGCGTTCCTCCAAGTTTTTTCTTTGGCCAGCTTCCTCGTACGAGTATGGCTCAACATCTGCTAAGAGACAATATAAAGAAAAATTGTTAACGTTTGGTGCCGTCTCCTCGTAGATCTCCTCCAACCTCCTCATCCAAGTTGAGAGGGCGATCATATTTGCTTTCGCTGGTGCTAGCTCCACCAGATCTGCTTACACTGGTACTTGCTCCACTAGAGTAAGGGGTAGAGCTCCCCTGACTCTCCGCTAAGTGGTGATGGTGGCTCAGCTCCACAAACTTCAGGTTCAGCTTCCTTTCCTTCCTCCTCCTCTTCATCATCAAAGAACATCCCTTTGATGCTCCTCACCGCTTTCATCCAGCTCCAGCTGCTACCTTCCTCAAATACCACGTCCCTTGAGATGATAGCTCTCTCGGTCGCCGGGTTGTGCAGCTTGTAAGCCTTGCTCATCGGAGCGTAGCCAACGAAGATGCACTTCTCGTTTCTGTCATCCAACTTCTTCCTCCTCTGGTTCGGGACGTGAGCATAGGCCACACACCCAAAGACCCTTAGGTGCTTCACGCTTGGCTTCCACCCACTCCAGGCTTCAACGGAGTCATAAACTTCACACTCTTCATCGGGCACCTGTTCAACAAGTATACAGCCACCTGCACTGCCTCGCCCAAAACTTCTTCGGCAACCCTTTGGCCTTCACCATGCTCCTTGCCATATTCATGATGGTCAAATTCTTCCTCTCTGCCACTCCATTCTGCTGAGATGAGTATGCCGCCGTCAGCTGGTGAGAGATCTCACACTCTCTGCAGAACTCATCGAACAGCCTAGAGGTGTACTCCCCACCTCTATCAGTCCTCAGCACTTTCAGTGGTTGCCCACTCTCCTTCTCTTCCATTACTTTGAACTCCTTGAAATTGTCAAGAGCCTCATCCTTCTCCTTCAGGAAATATACCCAACACTTCCGACTGAAGTCATCCGTGAAGGTGATATAGAACTTGCTCCCACCTACTGAGGTAGTCTCAAACGGACCAGCTATGTCCAAGTGAACTAGTTCAAGCTATCTTCTCGCCCTTCTGGACTTGCCTCCTTCAAACGTCAACCTCTTCTGCTTCCCCTTTGTGCATGCCTCACAAACCTCCGGTGGAGGCGAGATCATAGGCAGTCCTCAACACCATCTTGGAGTGAGATAGGAGCTTCAACCCAGTGAACCCCAGATGTCTCATCCTGTGGTGCCACAATCATGCTTCCTCTTCCTCTTCTATCCTCGCGAGACACACCGTCTCCTTGGCATCCATCCTCAGTGTGAAGAGACGGTTCGTCGTTATCTTTACCTTTACTACCTCTCTCCCTTGATGGTCCTTCATGACCAAGGATCTATCCTTCAACAGCACGCAGTAACCCTTCTGACCAACTGCCCAAGGCTTAAGATGTTACTCTTCAAGCCTGGCACATAAAACACGTCATTAAGGTGCACCTCCTTCCCATTCAAGTGACCGTTATAACTCCTCTTCCTTCCACTGATATCTTTGAGGCATCTCCAAAAACTGACCTCACCACCATTTGGCTCTAGGCTGGTGAACAGTTCCTTCTCTCCATATATGTGGTAACTAGCTCCTGTATCCAGGTACCACACTTCGTTCCTTTCACCTTCAGCACCCTTGTAGGTTAGGAACATCATCGGGTCACCACCCGTGTTGCTTGCTTCGGCATAATGGTTGGCTTCTCCTCCCTTCCTTGGAGCCCACCAATTGTAGCTCATATGCTCAAACTTGTTACAGTTGTAACATTGTATTTGGGACATATCGCCTCTACCTCTTCCTTGACCTCTTCCTTGGCGTCTACCTCTTCCTTCTGCATCTTGCCTCCAACCTTGAGGTTGTTCCGTCTCCCTCTGGTTGTACTGGTTCCCTTCCCTGATCTCTTACTCCTCTTCTTCCTCTACCTCTTCCTTGGTTGCCTCGGCCACGCGCTGGCCTCCTCCTCTTCCTGAGCTCTCTCCAAAATTTAACCGAGTCTGGAGTGCTTTACCCAAGCCACTCGACTCCTCATCGTCCTGCAACATGCGGTACTCGTGAGCTTGTAGTGAGCCAACAAGCTCATCCACGGTCATCTGAGTGAGGTCTTTCGATTCTTCGATCGCCACCACCACATGCGGAACTTCTTTGACATAGAATGCAAGAGCTTCTCCATGAAGCTTATGTCATCTGTCATCTCTCCATTCCTCTTCATCTCATTTGTGAGCGTCCACAGACGGGTCACGTAGTCACCAACCTTCTCTGAACCATGTATCTTCATCACTTCATACTGAGCTCGAAGGGACTGCAGCTTCACCTTCTTCGCCTTATCAACTCCCTGCATGGAGCGTTGCAAAATCTCCCATGCCTCCTTTGATGTCTCCGCGTCTGAGATCTTCTCGAAGTCGCCTCATCTATGCCTTGGTATAGTGAGAAGAGAGCTTTCTTATCCCTCTTCTTGGACTCCCTCAACGACGTCCTCTGAGCATTAGTCAATGTTGCCTCTGCTTCCGCAGTAAGCTCCTCAACGCCGTCCTCTACTACCTCTCACAACTCCTTTGAGGCGAGTAGCACTCACATCTGAATACTCCAGTTCTCATAGTTGGTTTTTGTCAACTTGGGGACTTGCCCTGGCATGACACCTCCCATCTCCATCTCCACTAGTCACTGAAACTTCTGAGCGATTTACACACAACTTCCAGGGGTCGTAACCTGGATTTGATACCACTTGTTGGAAACGTGTATGGGTTTCCACACAACCTCAACTAACAAGCGACACCACTTCAAAACACACCACAACATTGGCCGCCGAGTTTCCTCCTGCGAGGCGAGCAGCCCACCCCACGAGCTGCCTTCCGCGAGACGACCACTTTGCGAGACCGCCCACACCAAACCGCCTACCCGCGCGGTTTGCCTCCTTCACACGGCGAGCTCCACCCTTCACACGCGAGCTCCACCCAGGCGAGCGGGCACGGCGAGACCGACTCGGCGAGACCAACTGACGAGTTCGCTCTGGCTTGCGGCTAGACCACTACGCGCGCGAGTACACAACTTTCAACCACTTCCTCTCGCGGCGAGACCCCCAACCCGCGAGCACTCAAACCGCGAGTCCCTCTCCAGCGGCGAGTTCACCAAACCGCCCGGCTAGATTAGCAAACCGCCTGACTAGAACGCACTGTTACAACCACATACTTAGCGCTGCGGTGCTCTCTTTCTCTCTCTAAAACAGGAGCAGGAATTTGGGAGTTTATCTCTCTATTTTCATCAATCTTTAACAGAATACTTACAAGGCCTATTTATAGGCAAACAAAACAAAGGAAAACATGTCAAGTGTCTAACACAATAAATGTCATCACCTCTCAACTACCCTCTTAAATGTCTTCACCATCTCATGCATTTAAAACATAAAATAAAATGTAATTCCCCAAACCATGTGGGCCGGTCAACATGCTAAAGTCCAACAATTCTACCGTTATAATACAGAATTAAAAAAAATATATTTTATAGAGTCAGGATCTTCAGAATGTGCTGGCTAAGTACTGGAAGGCTAGAAGTTGTAGAAATTGATTGTTAGAGTCCCTGTCAAAATCTAACAACTGCCACCAGCATTCTTCAAATTAAGATGGCCAACAGGAAAGATTTGTAAACTTAACGATTTCGGCAAGATCACAATGTCCATTATGAAGGTTGAAGTGGACGCTTTTCTTTTGATTACATGAATCATATATAATTTAGAAACTACAGTGGATGCTTGTTGGAAACGTGTATGAGTTCCCGCACAAACTCAACTCCACAAACCGATTCCACTAATCGCCAAATAACACAAGATGAAACCCTGCGAGACCGCCCACACGAACCGCCTAGCCGCGCGGTTTGCAGCTCGGCAAGAACTTCCTCTCGCCGTCGAGACCACTCACACTAACCGTCTACCCGCGCAAGCTCCCCCTGCGAGACGACCACCCCGCGAGACCACCAAACCAACACCGCGAGATCACCTCGGCTAGACCTTCTCGCGAGTTCAAAACAACCCGGCGAGATCACCACCACTAAGCCTGCGAGACGCCAGCAACCCGCTTAAAAACACCGTCAACCCGCGCGACAAGGTTACTTCTCGACGAGCAAACAAATTGATCTGGCTCAGCAGCGAAATCAACAAACCGCCCAGGCTACCACCTCTGGCCGCTCGGCTAGATGACTACACACTCCTGCTAGCGCTGCAGCGCTTCTCAAACAAAACCGGAAATGAGGAGGAATTTCACTATCTCATCAAAACTCAAATGAACTGCATGCATGCCTATTTATAGGCTAACAAAACTAACTACATTCTCTCTCCTATTAAATACACATTCTCTCTTCTATTAATTACTAATACATAAAATAATATTAAAGTACAAATTTTGAGTTGGTCAACAAAGACAAAGTCCAGCACACTCCCCCTCAAACTTGGTATCACATGCCGAGTTTGCCCTTCATCTTCAAGAACGTCACCACCTTCAATGCTTTTGTGAAGATATCCGCAACCTGCTCTCCGGTGGGGCAATACACCACTTTGACCGTCTTCAGCTCCACCTGCTCACGGAGGAAGTGGTACCTCATCTCAATGTGCGTACTACGTTCATGTAGCACTGGGTTCTTCGCGAGCTGGATGGCCGACATGTTGTCAACATACATGGCCATAGGGCCATCCTGCGGATGATGTAGCTCCTCCAAAAGATTCCTTAGCCAAACTGCCTGGCAGGTACAGGCTGCCGCTGCTATGTACTCCGCTTCACATGATGATAAGGCGATCATCGCCTGCTTCTTCGAATTCCATGAGAACACTCCTGTCCCTACATGGAAAGCATACCCGGAAGTGCTCTTCCGGTTATTCACGTCACCTCCATAGTCACTATCCGAGCACCCGACTAACTTCAGCTCCTCTCCAGCAAAATACATCAGACCATGTCCTCTAGTCTCGTTCACATATCTTAGGATCTTCTTCGCTCTCGTGAAGTGGTCCTGTTTTGGTTCCTCCATGTACCTGCTAACTACTCCCACAGCGTACATGATGTCAGGCTTGGTGAAGGTCAAGTAGTGTAAGCTCCCGAACAGGCTTTTGAACATCGTGGAGTCGACCTCCCCTTCCTTCGAGTCCTTTCTCAGCTTCATCCCTGGATCAGCAGGAGTGGAGATAGCCTTACTATCCTCCATCCTAAACTTCTTCAAGACCTCTTCCGCGTACTTCCTCTGTGAGATGAAGATCCCTTCTTCACTCTGTTGCACCTCTACTCCTAGGAAATAGTTCATCTCCCCAAGGTCGGTCATCTTGAACTCCTTCTTTATAGTTCTCTTGAACTCCTCAAACATCGCAGGGTTGTTGCCAGTAAATATCATATCGTCTACGTATAGACATATGATCATCATGTCTCCATTCTTCTTCATCTTAGTGTATAGGGCGTACTCATACGGGCACTTCTTATAGCCGTGATTCTGGAGGTATCCATCTATCCTCCCATTCCAGACACGAGCTCCTTGCTTCAAACCGTACAGAGCCTTGTCTAGCTTGCACACCTTCCTCTCCTGGCCATTCACAACGTATCTTGGGGGCTGCTCGATGTGCACATCTTCTTCTAGGTAACCATTCAAGTAAGCAGACACAACATCCATCTGTAGGATCTTCCATCCATAGTGAGCTGTCAGTGCGATGATCAACCGAATGGTGTCAATCCTCGCCACTGGTGCATAGACATCGTCGTAGTCCACACCTTGGACTTGCCTGTAGCCCTTTACGACTAGTCTTGCCTTGTGCTTTTCCACAGCTCCGTCCTTGTCCTTCTTCACCTTATAGACCCACTTCACCCTGAGGGTTTATGGCCAGCTGGAGGGTCTACCAGCTTCCAGGTGTCATTCTTCTTGATGGATGTCATCTCATCATCCATCGCCTTCCTCCAGGTCTTCTCCTAGGCAGTTTCGTCGTACGAGTGCGGTTCACAATCTGCAAGCAGACAATATAAAGAAAAATTATTAAGGGCCGTGTCGTCTCCTCATAGATCTCCTCCAACCTCCTCATCTTAGGTAAGGACGATCGGCCTTGCTCCCGCTAGTGCTTGCTCCACTAAAACCACCTCCACTTTTACTAACTCCACTAGAGTATGGAGTAGGAGCTCCCCCCTGACTCTCTACTAGGTGGTGATGGTGGCTCAGCTCCACCCATCTCAGCTTCTGCTTCCTCTCCACCCTCCTCTTCATCGTCATCAAAAAACATCCCCTTGGCGCTCCTCATCTCTTCATCTCAGCTCCAACTGTTATCTTCCTCAAACACTACATCCCTTGAGATGATAGCTTTCTCCGTCACCGGGTTATACAACTTATAGGCTTTGCTCGACGGAGCGTAGCCCACTAAAATGCACTTCTCACTTCTGTCATCCAGCTTCTTCCTCCTCTACTCCAGGACGTGGGCATAAGCCACACACCCAAAGACCCTCAAGTGCTTCACACTCGGCTTCCAGCCACACCATGCTTCGAAAGGGTCATGAACTTCACACTCTTCGTCGGACACCTGTTCAATAAGTATACCGCATATTGCACTGCTTCCGCCCAGAACTTCTTCAACAAACCTTTGCCCTTCACCATGCTCCTGGCCATGTTCATGATGGTCAATTTCTTTCTTTCCGCCACTCTGTTTTGCTGAGGTGAGTAAGCCACCGTCAGCTAATGAGATATACCATGCTCCCTACAGAACCCATCGAACATCCTAGAGGTGTACTCCCCACACCTATCTGTCCTCAATACCTTCAGTGGTTGACCACTCTCCTTCTCTGTCATTGCCTTGAACTCCTTGAACCTATCAAGGGCCTCAGACTTTTCTCTCAGGAAATACACCCAACACTTCCGACTGAAGTCATCGGTGAAGGTGATATAATATTTGCTTCCGCCTACTGAGGTAGTCTCGAACGGACCAGCAATGTCCGAGTGAACTAGTTCAAGCTGTCTCCTCGCCCTTCTGGACTTGCCTCCTTCAAATGTAAACCTCTTTTGCTTCCCCTTTGTGCATGCCTCACAGACCTTCTGTGGTGGTGAGATCATAGGCAGATCTTCCACCATCTTCGAATGAGATAGGAGCTTCAAACCAGTGAAGCCCAAATGGCCCATCCTGTGGTGCTACAACCATGCTTCTTCCTCTTCTTCAGTCCTTACCAGACACACCTTCTCCTCGGCATTCATCCTCAATGCAAAGAGACGATTCGTCGTCATCTTCACCTTCACTACCTCTCTTCCTCGATGGTCCATCATCAAAGACCCATCCTTCAACTGCACATAATACCCTTTCTCCATCAGTTGCCCGAGGCTTAAGATGTTACTCTTCAAGCCTGACACGTAGAATACATCATTAAGATGCACCTTCGCTCCATTTAGGGTGACTACTATCAATCATCTTCCTTCTACTGAAATCTTCGAGGCGTCTCCAAAACTGACTTCACCAGCGTTTGACTCAATATTGGTGAACAACACTTTCTCTCCACACATATGGTTACTTGTCCCCGTATCCAAGTACCATACTTCATTTCTTCCTCCTTCTGCTCCTCTGTAGGTCAAGAACATCATCGGGTCACCACCCGTGTAGCTAGTTTCTACATAATGATTGGTCTCTTCTCTCTTCCTCAGAGCCCAGCAATCATAGCTCATGTGCACAAACTTGTTACAATTGTAACACTGTATTTGGGACATGTCACCTCGGCCTCTTCCTCGGCCTCTTCCTCTTCCTCTTCCTTCATGTCTTCCTTCTTGGGGTTGCTCCGTCTCCCTCTGGTGGTATTGATTTCTCTCATGGTCTCTTCCTCCTCTTCTTCCTCTACCTCTACCTCGGTAGCCTCGACCTCGATGACCTCCTCCTCCAGAGTTCTCTCCAAAATTTAACTGAGTCTGAAGTGCCTTCCCCAAGCCACTTGACTCATCATCATCATGCAGTATACGGTACTCGTGGGCTTGTAGAGACCCGACAAGCTCATCTACGGTCATCTGGGTGAGGTCCTTCGATTCTTCGATCGCGACCACCACATGACGGAACTTCTTTGACATCGATCGTAGGAACTTCTCCATAAGGCTCACATCGTCTATCGTCTCTCCATTGCGCTTCATCTCATTTGTGAGCGCCCGCAGACGGGTCACATAGTCTCCAAACTTCTCGGCACCCTGCATCTTCAACATCTCATACTCGGCCCTGGGGGACTGCAGCTTCATCTTCTTGGCCGTATCCACACCTTGCATGGAGCGTGGCAACACCTCTCATGCTTCTTTCGAACTCTTCGCTTTCGAGATCTTCTCAAACGTTGCCTCATCCACGCCTTGGTAGAGCAAGAATAATGCCTTCTTGTCTCTCTTCTTGGACTCTCTCAACGTCGTCCTCTGTGCATTAGTCAATGCCGCCTCGGCTTCCGTAGTAAGCTCCTCATAGCCATCCTCTACAATCTCTCATAGCTCCTTTGAGGCGAGCAACACCTTCATCTGGATACTCCAATTTCCATAATTGGTTTCGTCAATTTGTGGACTTGCCCCGGCATGGCTCCTCCCATCTCCATCTCTACTTGTCACTTCACTTCACGAGCGACTTCCAAGGGTCCAACCTGGCTCTGATACCGCTTGTTGGAAACGTGTATGAGTTCCCGCACAAACTCAACTCCACAAACTGATTCCACTAATCGCCAAATAACACAAGATGCAACCCTGCGAGACCGCCCGCACGAACCGCCTAGCCGCGCGGTTTGCAGCTCGGCAAGAACTTCCTCTCGGCGCTGTGACCACTCACACTAACCGTCTACCCGCGCGAGCTCCCTCCTGCGAGACGACCACCCCGCGAGACCACCACACCAACACCGCGAGATCACCTCGGCTAGACCTTCTCACGAGTTCAAAACAACCCGACGAGATCACCACCACTAAGCCCGCGAGACGCCAGCAACCCGCTTGGCAACACCGTCAACCCGTGCGGCAAGGTTACTTCTCGCACGCGCAAACAAACTGCTCTCGCTCCGCAGCGAAATCAACAAACCGCTCGGGCTACCACCTCTGGCCGCTCGGCTAGAAGACTACACACTCCTGCTAGCGCTGCAGCGCTTCTCAAACAAAACCAGAAATGAGGAGGAATTCCACTATCTCATCAAAACTCAAATGAACTACATGCATGTCTATTTATAGGCTAACAAAACTAACTGCATTCTCTCTCCTATTAAATACACATTCTCTCTTCTATTAATTACTCATACATAAAATAATATTAAAGTACAAATTTTGATTTGGTCAATAAAGACAAAGTCCAACAACGCTCTCATATTTATGAACATTGTTGCATCTGAAGATTTTAAATAAAAATTCTATTATGAGAATGTCCATTAGTTCTTTATTTTGAATCCTATAAATCCAGCATGTTAATAATTGATTTCTTTCAATGCTTCAGTCACAGCTTGAGTTGCCTAGCTAGAGGACCTTTTGTTCTTCTATCACATTAGTGGCTTCTTCTGTAATTAATGCCATCATTCTTCTGTCTTAATCTAAACTCTAAAAGAAAATTTATATATAATTGATTTGTCAAGGGAATGAAAAAAGAAAATATTTAGACTATATAAATATATAGCATCAATTTCAGCTGAATAAAGCAGACTGCTTGATTTTCACCTCAACAAAGATGGTGATGCTGCCCGAAAGATCGAGAAAGATAATACTCCAACCACTTGATGTTGTTTACTCAGCTTCCTAATAGCCTCAACGGTCATAAAACTTCCTCCAACTCTCAGCCTCATTCAATTTCATCCTAGCTTCACACCGCCTTATGCTTCACAAGTATGGCCAGGGTATCATGTGATGGGTTTTATGTACATTTCCCCTCCACACTTTTAATGTTGGTGAAGACGATTGAAGCAATTATAAATAAAAAAGGGGCTTTCAGTCTACGCAATGTTGTCGAAGTATTGCATCCCTTGCTCGATCAAACCGCAGTGGCTGCAAACGCTGAGAACAGACACAAATGTCACCTCATTTGGCACAAAACCTTTTCTCACCATATTTTTCAATAATTTGATGGCTTCAGAAGCAAATCCATGAGTGGAATAACCAGTAATCATGCCTGTCCAGAATAGCACATTCATGTTTTGTGTGTTATCAAATAATTTCCGCGCATGACCCAAGTTGCTGGATCTGGAATACATGTCAACAAGGTCTGTTTGCACCGCCACAATTTGGCGGCCATCTGTATCAGAAGTTCTTAGAACCTGAGCATGTATCTGTTTGCCAGCATTCAATGACGCTAGGCTGCTACAGGCATCAAGAGCAGTTGCAAAGGTGAATGAGTTGCCTCTAACAAAGCCCTGTTCATTATACAATCTTGATAGTAAGGTAAATCTTTTCGGGGGAACCGTGCTGAACATCAGCCAGAAATCATGGATGTCCATGAGATCACATTCCTAAAGGGCATTTCGTCAAACAGGTGGTGAGCTTCATCAAGAAGGCCGTTGTAGATGCACCCAGACATCAATGCATTCCAATGAGAGGGATTTCTTTCCTTCAAATTATTGAAAGCCAACCAGGCTTCACTCATGCAGGAGCACCTACAGTACATGTCAATCAATGCATTACCGAGAACTGCATCATCATCATTCTCCGTGTTACACTGATAAAATGTGAGGATAATGTTAAAATTTCTCAAGATAACCAGGAGATGGCTCTGATACCAAATAAAAAACTTTCAGATCCATCAAACTGACAACTTGATCAAGCGCAAAGCGGGAACCAGACACAGGAATACTCCAACCATACACTAAGCTTAATAAGCCAAAGACAACAGAAGGTAACAAGTCTTGTAATATCAACAATATTCTTTACAACACAAGACATACATGATGAGATATGATTCGCCAATGTACAAAGGAAAAGCATAAAAGCAAGCAAGAATTACAAGATGGGCGGACTGCCTCAGAGACCGCCGAGTCTGCCGAGTCGGTCAAGCCGCTGCTGCACCAAACTGAGCTACGGAGTCCGCGTAGACCGTGGACAACCCGTTATTTTGCTGAACACCTTGTCTGCTCTCTGCAAGCCTCCTGACCGCAGAAGTCGCCTAGCTGCCAGAGTCCGCGGACAAGCCGCTGCCGAACTGATGAACAGACTGCCGAGACCGGCGGACAGGTTATTGACCTGGGAAAGCTGGAGAGAAGACCGGCTGGCCGCAACTGCGATCTGCTGCAAACCGCTGATTGCTATCCGCAGAATCCGCACTGTCTCTGACCGCAGTCAGAACCAAGTTCCTGGCTTCCAGCGCTATCCGCACAACTGTTTATTCGTCTTATACTTGATGTGACTAGGGGTTCTATTTATAGGCACAATGAGCAGTGAGGTCACCGCCCTAGCCGATAGGATAACCGCCCCATCATGCGGCGAGCACCAAGTGTATCCGCAAGCCGCAGATACACAACCACTCCGCCACGACCTGTGCGATAGCCAGCTCGCCAAGTAGCATCACCAAGGCCAGATAGTCATCTAACCGCCTTGTCGCCAATGGACAAGCCAGGACCAAGACAGCAACCCGCAGACACTGCGGAAAAACCTGTCTGCATATCAGCGGACACAGCCCCTGTCCGCACGCCCTGCAGACATATTTCAAGTTCGCGCACTCCGAGCCCGCAGCCAAGGCACCAAGCTGACAACTGTCGGACTCGGCGGACAAGGAATACAGTCTGCATGTCCCGGCGGATACTGCTACAGTCCACATTCACCAAGCTCGCAACCAACCCACAAGTCAACTGATGTCGAGCTTGGCGGACTGAAATGCAGTCCACGCTTAACCGCGCGATCACCCGGACTGAGCAAAGCTGGACTTGGTTCAGAACCAACCAAGTCCACACCACCGGCCACAAGAGCCAGTCCGCACTTACTGACGGACACAGGCACCAGTCTGCCAGTCCCGGCGAACTCCATCACATGTCCGCTCTAACCAGCGAACTCCACGGCTTTCACTTGCCGTGCCACCAGAGCTAGACCAAGACACATGCCATGCCGATCTCCGGAGCTCCAGTCTAGTCCGCATCTTGCCGGACTCCGCGGATAGAGAAACTATCCGCCCGGTTACCTTCTGGGAACAAACTGTCCGCTTAGCATAAGCCGGTCTGGCTGGCCGCCACCTCTGTTCGCACAGACCGCGCGAACAGACCACCCAGGGCGCCAAGGAACAAGCCGACTGCAGCAACTTTGCCGATCTAGCCAACCGTCAGTCCTGTCCGCATAGACCGCGCGGACAGGTCGTCCAGGTCACCCAATAACACACTTTCACTTCATCATTTTTAACCATAATCTCACGGACTTGTTTCCCCAACCGAAGCCACCCCAGATTTGCAGCAGCACTCAAAACAGATAGAGCAATGCTATGATCCTCCATGAAAAGCCCCACGAAACCATCAGCTCGACCAATGCTCTTCGCGGCATCAACATATTTTTCATTAAAAACGTCACCTTTAATCGTCAAAATCTTAGCGTGGAGGCTAGCTTCTCTCCCCTCAAATTCTATCTCAGCGGATCCCACTTCCCTGCACCAGAAATACATCTTGATTGTGACGACCGGATTCGTATCCAGACCTAGCTGCAGGAGCGTTGAGTGCGCCTTCATCAATCTGCCATGAAATTAGACGAGAGAAGAAAGCTCCGCTCTTTTCTGGAATTCAGATGCCGCACAGCGCACAGAGCTTCGTGCTAGTGATTCAGGGGAATTTCCCAGCCCAAGGCTCGACGAGATTGTCATCATGTTTTACTATTTGAGAAAATTTATAAAAAATTAAAATCTCATTTGTTGATCCCAAAAGCTTAAATTAACTCAGAGTTATGAATTCTAGGAGTGGAATATATCTCTGAAGATCAAGCTGGTCTTTACACTGCAGAAGTGTTAAAATTTTTCAAGATGATCAACGAGATAGTCTGACGTCAAATTAATATTCCCAGAGCTATCAAGATCACACCTTGATCAAGCGGAAACTAGGAAAGCAAGCTCAAACAACCAGAAGCAAACACAGGAGCAAGCAAATCATAAATTCACTATCTTCTTTACATGGCGAGGTATACATGGCGAGATATGATTTCACCAGTACACAAGGAAAACAGAAACGATTACAAGAATCAGTTCGAGCGGACAGAATCGGAGACTGCCGAGACCGCCCAGTCCGCCGAAGTCATCGAGACCGCCCAAACTGTTGCTAGATAACGAAAAGAACACGGAGTCCGCCGAGATCGCGAGGTCGCACGTACACACCGTTATTCGCTGACTGCTGCAAGTTGTTGCCGAACTGAAGAACAGACTACCTAACCGCCGAGTCCTGCGGACAGGTTATTGAACTTGGAAAAATTGAAGTTGAGAAAACAGACAAGCCGCAGAAGCAACCTGCTGATACCGTCGATTGCAAACCACAAGCTTCACTGAACCTGACCGAAGTCAGAACCAAACTTCTGGTTCCACAGTGCTAGTTGCGCAACCTGCAAACATCAATCAGTTAACTCTTTTCAAACCACGCAGACAAGAAAACCGAGGCCGCAACACTTAACCAAGTCTCAACTTACTGTTCACTCAGTTACTGTAGACGTGTCGCAAGCATCCTTCGCCACAGGGCTCTCTCGCCTATAAAGGCCTACTCGCATCCCAAAAGGGGCATCTCACCCACTGTAGGGTTTGCCCATCTCGCCGCCTGCTAGTGGACAATGTGGTCTCACTCGCCTGTCTGTTCCTCATGCCCGCTTTTATTGTTCGCACTCTGAGGGCCTCTCGCGAGCCCGGGGTTGTACACAATCTCCGCTCTTTTCGAGATTATTTTAAGCTCGGAAAGAACGTTCAACCGAGGCACGTCATTAAAGCGTATTTATGGATGTATTTATGAGAGAATCTTTTGTGAGGCCCATCACCGAAGCCTATAAATATGAGGTTCTTGCCCCGAATAAAGGATGCCCTCTTGTACACTTCCTCCTTCCTTGGTTTTAACTGTTCATCATGTCTCATAGCCAGAGCTTTCGCGAGCGCCTCGCAATGGTGCTTCGGCAGAATAAGGCCAATGTGGCCGCTTTTACCTCAACTTTAGTTCGCCCCCTACCCGCTTTACCATCCTCTCCGTCTCGCCTGAAGAGGGCAAAAACGGGTGGCACCTCCTCCTCTGTCGAGAAGTTATCTCGCGCAGTCCTGGAGACGTGCCCCACTCCTCCCGCATCTCCCAGAGAGAAAGCGGTGAGCTCTTGCTTCTGTCTTTATTACCTCCAACATCTATACCTACCTTCTTAATCATTTATTTCTTCAGGGAGCCCCCGCAGCTTTACGACAGGAAAGCCCGCGAGACGACACCGCCGTCCCTCACGAGGATTCTGACCCGCAACCACCTTCCACTCCTCCATCTACTCCTCCCAGCGAGAGGAGTGAGAACCCTTCCCAGGCCGTCGGGACCTCCCGTCCTCCTGGTAAGAAACCTTCCCTCTCGCTTCTCTGTCCCACTCACTACTCTCACACCCTCTTGTGGAAGCCTCTCTCACCCTGCCCCTCTACTCCTCGCTCAGGCGCCCTGTAACACCCCAACTTCCAAAGTTGGCCAAAATTGGGTGACACGGTCGGGGACATGGGCGTGTCCCATGGCGTGTCCTTCTCAGGTAAGCAGTCGACGAGTGGTCGACAAAACTTCAGTCGACGATTGTCGAGTGCTGAGTACACGGCCTGTGACACGGGCGTGTCACAGGGCGTGTCCTTGCGGTCGACGAACTCAGCTCAACGAAGTTGAGCTGGGGCATGTCTAGTGCCGTGTATGGGCACACGGCATGGGATACGGGCGTGTCGCAGGACATGTCCCTCTCGGGTTGATCTCGATTTTATGCAGCCTGAAGAACGCGGCCACAGACATGGGCGTGTCTTAAGGCGTGTCAGATGACACGTCCCGTGACACGGGCGTGTCACATAGGCGTGTCACTGGTTTGGATAAGTCGGTTGAGCACCGCTTGAGGCACACGGCCTGGGACACGGGCGTGTCACAGGCCGTGTCAGGCAAAAATGTGATTTTGTGGCAAAATCGTGGCTATCCAAATCTTCAGCTGGGATCTGATGGCTGAGGTGCCTCCCTGATTCCTTAAGGCCGTGGATGAGAAGGAAGTTCTCATTTTCATTTTGTCCTTCATCTTTCTAAAATCCTAGAGAGAGAAAGAGAGGAAGGAGGAGGAGGAAGGAGAGCCAGCCACCGGTGGTGCTGCAGAGTTCCGACGAGAGATCCGAGGCCAGCGTTGCGGAGGAAAAGCCGTTGCGGTTCTTTCCAGCCAGTTAGGAGCTCATGGCGCCGAAGCGGTCTTCGAGGGTAACGAATTTTCTTCCTAGTCATGTAAAGGCTTCCTTTTTGGCATGTGCATAAGATTCCCCCACTAGAGGGTGGATTGTTATGGGAGTCCCTTAGGTTGATTCATGGAATCCTCAATCATTTGACATATAGATCCGGAAAAGGAGTACGGAATAGACATGCTGTGTGAAGTCCATCTGGACAGGCTGGTCTGGATTGGTGATGTTGCATATACGCACCGGAGAAGACTCCGTGATAAATGTGTAGTTTAAGGAGTCGACGGGTTAGACCTGCGAAGAGCAGTAGCAGGAAGTACTGAAGTAGTAGTTCAGGAAAATACCCTTGTGATGTTGTGTTATTGGGTTATACATGTGAAGGGAAGTAGCAGGAAGTACTGGATTGGTAATCCAGGAAATACCCTTGGTAATGATTGATGGTCATGGGTGGTATCTGTGAAGGGGAGTAGCAGGAAGTACTGGCGTGATAAGTCAGGAAAATGTCCTTGACATTGTGATATTTGCGGGGTTGTACCTATGAAGGGGAGTAGCAGGAAGTACTAGTGTGCCCAGGAAAGACCCTCTGATGTTGTGATATGTAATGGGTGTGATGGTAAGTACTGGTGCGCCCAGGAAAACACCCAGGCAACAGGAACGGTGAAACCGACCCGCGCCTTTTATTTAGCCGTGAGTACGTCGTACTCGGTGATGGCAAGGCGATTTGAGCAACGGGGGGTGGCTAATCCGACCTGCGTTATGTCCGTCCGACGTGAGACCAGAGAGTGCGGTCTGTTGGAGCGCATAGCGAGAGTCTTAGGCCTGCGCACCGTGATATAATGGGGGCTGCGGGCCAATCCCGGTTCACTAAGACTATAATCTCTGGCTGCACGGCATGAAGTAAATGCTCAATGTTTTACCATTGGGTTGCGACCCTGATACGGTGGTGGGACCCTAGTTCATCGGTACACCAAGAATGTGCCCTGAGTGCACGGATCGTCGGGTCACGGTGCTGACGATTGTGATGGAATGTATGTGCGTGAGAGCACATTGTATGATATATATATCTGCCTGTGAAATGTTATGCCTGCAGGAAATACCACCGCCCCGGGAAAAGGTGTGGGGTCGTTATAATTTAGTTAGCTGAATGCTGACCGTTGCATGTTTGCCACCGTTGGGTGGGCTGTCCCTATGCAGGTGCTGGAGAGCCAAGCAGGATGCATAAAGGCTGAAGTCCATGCTGCTATTGCTGCCGCTAGCCCTTGAAGGCTAAAGCTAAATGTTTTGTTTGCTTATACGTGGCCGGCCTGCGCGCCAATGTTTAAGGCCACCGTTATGAAAGCCCTGTAAGGCCATAAGGCCAACTTTTTTGTATTTAGACATTCTTGTTTTATATAAATGTGGAACTTTTATATGGTGGACATGCATGTGTGTGAGTTCAGCTTCGTGTTATAGGCTTCCGCTAGAATGCAATGAGTTAGGATGCGCAACTCTGGTATCACTACGTGACTTCCCCGCCTGTTTTATGATATATGTTGTGGGGCCCCGGCCGGACCTTCTAGTATATACCTGTGAACGGATGGAGTCGTTACTTTTTTGGTATCAGCTGTCTCGGTCTTTCCCTTTCGAATTCGTGGTCGAATTCTTTTGTGGGGTGGCGAGCACGTGTCTGTGCGAAGCATGTTACCACTAATGAACTCTAGAATGTCCACCTTAGGAATGCATATACATGTGTTTGAGGAACCTGCGCGTTCCTATTTTGTTGTTTTTCTTGTGTGCGGTCGATAATGTGCGTGTCTTGTTCACCTATAGGTGACGCGGAGTGGTGCGGGACAGTCGGAGCCCCAACGTTCTAATGAAAGTACGGCACCAGCAGAGGTGCCTACACCTCCGCCTTCTGCGGAAACTGTGCGATTAGTTGCTGAGGCATTGTTTACCATGATCCAAGCACAACCGATTGGGCAGGCGTAAGGGCAGGCGCAGCCGGCAATGAGGTCAGAACAGGTTGCGGCGAGGCCAGAACCTATAGAGGCTGTGGATCCTCGAGCAGCTGAGAAGCAGTTAAAGCAGTTCATGAGTTTCAACATGCCTACGTTTACGGGCCTAGGCTCCCCTATGCAGGCTGAGGACTGGTTGTCGCGCGTCAAGCGGATTATGACGGCGATTGGCACGGAGGAACATCAAAAAGTCACCTTAGCCACCTTCTTGCTGGAAGGAGAGGCTCGTTTATGGTGGGATGAGATGGAACTACACCACTTAGCGGGTCGACCGTTAACACAAGTGCCGATGGAAAAATTCTCTCGCCTCTTCCTAGCAAAGCACCTCCCGGCGGCACATCGTATTGTCATGGAGAATGAATTCCAAAGGCTGACGCAAGGTGAAGGCAGTGTTGAGGCTTACCTGCATGAGTTTACACGCTTGGGGCGGTATGCGGGTTCTATATTTGCTGATGAGCAGAGGAAGACGAATAGGTTCTATGAAGGACTGCGGGACGAGTTGAGGTTCCTGCTTTCTAGTTCTGTGAACCAAGGCTTTCGGGCGTTGGTTGACACTGTGTGTGCGCTGGAAAAGGATATGAAGAGGGTGCATGGGAAGCGGGCCTTGGCTGTGACACAGCCGGAATTCAAGGTGCCCCGACCTGGAAAATCATCTTATAAGAAGAGATAGAGCAAGAAGTCCAAGTCGACTGGACAAGCTCCTTCTACCGTTGCATCGGGAGCAACGTCGGGGGCCACTTCAAAGCCGGATACTCGTACATGCTTTAATTGTGTACAGGTGGGTCATATAGCCCATGAGTGTTGGGTACCGCCAAAGAGTGAAAAGAAGGCGGGAGCGTCGTATGCGAAGAAAGGAAAGGCGGACGTGGAGTCTTCTGCCTCGCAGGCGCAGCCCCGAGTCTACAATCTTGGCCTGCAGGAGGTCATTAAGCAGAGTGACGTCGTCACAGGTACGATTTAAGTTATTGTATTGCTTTGCTTATCGCATGCTTTGATGATTGCATAGTTGTATGCGGCTTGTGTGTGTGACATGATTGCCACAGGCTTTGTGATGATTCGGAACACGCTGGCGCGAGCACTATTTGGTATGGGTGCTTCACATTCTTTTTTGTCTAAAGAGTTCATAGCGCGGCTTGGGATACCTAGTCGTGTGAAGACAGATAGCGTCAGGGTGGTATTGCAGAATGGTTGTTTGATGCTCGCGGATCGAGCTTGCGATGTGGCGGTTCGAATAAGAAGTCAGGATTTCTGTTTGACTGCATCTGTCTTGCCGATATCAGAATTTGACATGTTATTTGGGATGGATTGGCTCGCGGAGCAGCATGCCTTCATTGATTGTAATGCCAAGGAGATCACGTTGGGCCAGAATACCGAGCAGGAGACTAGGTTCGTAGGGATGCGAGGAGTGGGCGGGACATTGATGTCTGCACTCCAAGTAGTCAAGGCTGTTCGGAAGGGCGCGGAGTGCTACTTCACGCTGATTCAGGCTGTTGAGCCTAAGGCCGGTGTGAACTGTTGAAGTATTAAACCGGGCGGCATTGCGGTCTTGTTTGGCGGGTTGTTAACCGCGCGGTCTAGCGCTTCCTTTCCAGCAGGTTTGTATTCAGATTGTTGTTGTTTGTAGTCCGAGCGGTCTGGCGGTCTCTCTCAGAAGCATGGAGACTGGGCGGTCTATCGGTCTCCTATTGCGGCGTGTTCTCTTCCTGCTGGAGTTGCCGAGCGGTTAGCCCATTTGTCTAACCGCGCGGCATGTGCGGTCTCTTTAATTTCTAGCCACTCAGCCCTGTACATTTTTAGTCGCACATTGTTTGTTTGTACTCTCTCCTATCTCCTCCATTCTATAAAAGGGAGGTCATACCTTTGTAAATGATATCTTTTTGGATAATAAAACTTTCAATTATTCAAATTTCTGCTTGTTTGTTAGCTGCATGTTTGCTACTTTTACATGGTATCAGAGCCAACGATCGACTCGTCGTGATTCCGTCTTTGGCTCTTTTGTCCGCGCAGCTTGTCCAAGCGGCTTCTTTACCTTGTCGCTGCCCTGTTCGCGCGACTCCTTCGGTCTGTTCTCGACCTGTTCTCTCGGGTCCCTTGCTTCCTCTTCTCTTCTGTTCGCTCGGCCTCTTTCAGTTCGCGCGACCTCTTTCCCTGTGCCTTGGTCTGCTTCCTGGCCGCTGGTGTTCTGCCACCTTGCTGCTGCTGCTTCTTCTCTTTAGCCCGCTGCGGTTTTTGTCCTTGTTCGCTGCAGTTTCTTTCTCGTGTCCCGGCCTCCTCCTTAGGTCGTGCAGCTTTCTCTCCTTTTTCTCTCCCCGCGGCTTCTCTTCTTCTCGCGCGGTTTCCTGCATTCTCTATGGACAATTCCGGTCTCTCCACCCCCGTTATCTCTACCTCCACCACCCCTGCGACTCCTCCTCCTCCTACTCCTTCTGGGAACCTTGGCACGCTTTCTAAACTTGTTGGCTCCAACTATCCGGATTGGAGCGTTTCTTTCACCTTTCTTCTTTGCTCTCAGCGCAAGCGTTATCACCTCACCGATGACCCTCCACCTCTTAACTCTACTCAATTTGATGACTGGTATGCGAGTGATGCGCTTGTCCGCACTTAGCTGGCCAACAGCCTTTCTGATGAGTGCCTTCCCGTCATTCGCCATGATGAGACGGTCAAGGCTGCTTGGCTTCACCTAGCTGCTCTCTATTCGAAGGGGGGTTCAGACGTCCCACATTAATACTCTTTATGCGGACCTCTTCACCCGCCCTTCCATGTCTCCTGCTGCGGCTTATCAGCAGGTTCAGGCTCTTGGCGCAGAGATCCTCCAGAATTGCCCCTTCTCCGCGGACTTGGCCGAACAGCACAAACACTTCCAAGAACTCCTGGTTGTTTGTTATCTTCTCCGCCTTCTCGATTCCTATGATATGATCCGCCAGCAGATCTTGGGTGAGGTGGAGTCTCCCACTTTGGATGCCACCGCGGCTCGCATTGTCGTTGTTACTTCGCTGCTCCAGCGTCCTCTGTTGACCTCCCCTCCTTCCCAGGACTCCTATGCTCACCAGGCTCAATAGGGGGGCCCTAGTTGCCGCAGCCACTCAGGCGGGCGCGGTTCGTCCAGGTTCCTCTGCTCTCACTGTGGTCGTACCTGCCATTCTGTTGACCGTTGCTGGCAGAAACATCCTCATCTTCGCCCTTCCGGTGATGCACCTTCCTCAACCTCTGCCTCCTCTCGGCCGTCTGCCTCTGTGGCCATGACTTCAGGTAGTGCCCACATCGTTACCCAAGGTAAATGGCTGATTGACTCGGGTGCTACAAATCATATGACTGGCAACCCTCATTGCTTCTCTCTCCTTGAAACGCCTGACCGATTGCCCCCGGTTCGTGTGGCGGATGGTTCACCGTCCCTTGTTTATGGGACGGGCATGGTTTAAGTCACCCCGTCGCTTCGCTTGGAGGACACTCTCTATGTCCCGAAGTTCCCGTGCAATTTATTATCTGTTACTACTTTATGCTGGCAACTTCAGTGCTCCGTCTTATTCACTCTCACTTCTTGTTCTTTCCAGGACCCGAGGACCCAGCAGACGATTGCTACTGGGACTGAGAGCGGCGGCCTCTACTTCCTCGATAACGTTTCCGCTCTGTCCGCCTACTCCTCCTCCTCTACAAATCTGCTTCAATGACATCTTCGCCTTGGACATCCTCCTCCTTGGATTCTTCGACAGCTTCTGCCCCACTTACCTACAACCAGTTCTCCGCTCAATTGTGATGCGTGTCAGCTTGGCAAACATCATCGCTCCTCCTTCCCGCCGAAGCAAGGTCGTGGCTCCTCTCGCCCGTTTGATCTCATTCATTCTGATGTCTGGGGTCCTGCTCCTACCCTCACTGTTGGTCGGGGTAGCTCCTACTTTGTAACTTTTATTGATGATTTTTCTAGATGTACCTGGGTGTATCTGTTAAAAGATCGCTCTGAACTCTTTTCTATCTGCCAATCTTTTTATTTTATGATTAAAAATCAATTTGGCATTTCTATTAAAGTCTTTCGCTCTGATAATGCTAAGGAATATCTTAGTCATGAGTTCTCCTCCTTCTTTCTGCAACATGGTCTTATTCATCAGACCACCTATTTTTACACCTCCCAACAAAATGGGGTGGCGGAGCATAAAAACCATCACCTCCTTGATGTCGCTCGCACTCTCATGATGCAGATGCAAGTGCCCCGCTCCTACTGGGGCTATGTTGTGCTCCTCGCCTGCTATCTCATCAATCGCCTTCCCTCCACAGCTCTCCACGGCCAGACCCTCTTCTCCATTCTATACCCCAGCAAGGAACATTTTCCTCTCCCTCTCCGTGTCTTTGGGTGTATGACTTTTGTACACGCTCCGTCCGCTACCCGCGACAAGCTTTCCCCCCATTCCACCAAGTGTGTCTTTTTGGGGTACTCTACCACTCAAAAAGGCTATTGCTGTTTTGACCCCGTTCTGCGCAAACAATTTGTGTCCGCAGACGTGACCTTCTTCGATAATGCATCCTACTTCTCTCTTGAATCCCCTCTTCCTCCTGATGTCTCTGCTTCTCCACCACCTCTCTCCATTCTTTCCACGCCTATCGACGTCTCCTCTCTTACCTCATCTCATCCTCCGTCTCCTCCTCTGTCTGTCTCACCCCCTACACCTTCTCTCTCTTCTCCACAGCCGTCTCTCTAGTCCCGGGCCAGCCATCTCCGCCACGGACGCTCTGGTCACTGAGGCCCGCGTCGACCTGGATCTTCCCATTGCTCTTCGCAAAGGGGTGCGGGCGTGTACTCAACACCCGCTTGCGGCAATTGTTTCCTATGATCGGCTTTCTCCTTCTCGCAAGTGTTTTGCCTTGGCTATCTCTGATACTACCACTCCCCGCACCTACCAGGAGGCTCTTGTTATTTCTCATTGGAAATCTGTCATGGATGAAGAGATGACTACTCTTACTAAAAGGGGTACCTGGACCCTTGTTCCTCCCCCAGTGGGTACTGATGTGGTTGGCTGTCACTGGGTGTTTGTTGTGAAATTTCGCCCTGACGGCACTGTGGATCGCTACAAGGCCTGGCTGGTGGCCAAAGGCTTCACTCAGACTTATGACATTGATTACTTTGACACTTTCTATCTGGTTGCTCGCCTCAGCACCATCCGGGTTCTTCTCTCTGTGGCTGTCAACAGGGATTGGGCTATTTCCCAGCTTGATGTCAAGAATGCCTTTCTCTATGGCGATCTTCTGGAGGATGTCTACATGGAGCAACCTCCTGGGTATGTTACTCAGGGGGAGACAAGAGTATGTCGTTTGAAGAAGGCCATCTATGGCCTAAAGCAGAGCCCTCGGGCATGGTTCGACAAGTTCAGTGTCATTGTGGCTACCATCGGCTTTGCATGGAGTTCGGCCGATCACTCCTTATTTATTCGCAAAACTGCCTCGGGACTGGTGGTTTTGGCAGTGTATGTGGATGATATTTTTCTTACTGGCGATGACCAAGCTGGGGTGGACTTGACGAAGAAACACCTCCGTCAACACCTGATCACGAAGGATATGAGCTCCCCGAAATATTTTTTGGGGATAAAAATCTCTCGGAAGCTTGACTCGTTGGTTCTCTCCCAATGGAAGTATGCCCTTGATCTTCTACAAGAGGCAGGATTGACAGGTGCCAAATCGGCCCGGTTTCCCATGGCTATTGGAGAAGACAAAATATGGACGGATGACTCGCCTCTTCTATCTGATGTCACGAGGTACAGACGTTTGGTGGGCAAACTCATCTATCTCACGGTGACCAGACCCGACATCTCTTATGTTGTAGGCAAGGTTAGTCAGTTTATGCAAGCTCCCAGAGAGTGTCATCTTCAGTCTGTCTTGAAGATTTTAGAGTATGTCAAAGCAGCACCGGGCAAAGGGCTAATCTTTCAGAGGAATGGTCATCTGAGGGTTGAAGCCTACTCAGATTCAAGCTATGCGGATGATAAAGGCGATCGTAAATCCACATCAGGTTTTTGTACTTTTGTTGGAGGAAATCTTGTGAGTTGGAAGAGCAAGAAACAGTCTGTTGTCTCCAGATCCAGTGCAAAAGCCGAATACCGGAGTATGACGTCAACCACGTGTGAGTTAAAGTGGTTGCGGGCTCTCATGCATGACCTAGGAGAGGTCTATGACTATCCTCTTCCTATGTTCTGTGACAACAAGGTCGTTATATACATATCTAAAAATCTGGTCTTCCATGAGAGAACAAAGCATATAGAGGTCGACTGCCACTTCATTCGGGAAGAGGTTTTGAAGAAACAGATTTGTACTCTGTTTGTCACCTCCGACAAAGAATTGGCGGATATCTTCACAAAACCGGTCTCTACTTCCTTCTTCCACATTTATGACAAGCTGGGCATGATTGATATCTATGCTCCAGCTTGAGGGAAAGTGTTGAAGTATTAGACCGGGCGGCCTTGCGGTCTTGTCTGACGGGTTGTTGACCGCGTGGTCTAGCGGTTCCTTTCCAGCTAGTTTGTATTCAGACTGTTGCTGTTTGTAGTCCGAGCGGTCTGACGGTCTCTCTCAGAAGCTTTGAGACCGGGCGGTCTATCGGTCTCCTATTGCGACGTGTTCTCTTCCTGCTGGAGTTGCCGAGCGGTTAGGCCATTTGTCTAACCGCGCGGCCTGTGCGGTCTCTTTAATTTCTAGCTGCTCAGCCCTGCACATTTTTAGTCCCACATTGTTTGTTTGTACTCTCTGCTATCTCCTCCATTCTATAAAAGGGAGATCATACCTTTGTAAATGATATCTTTTTGGATAATAAAACTTTCAATTATTCAAATTTCTGCCTGTTTGTTAGCTGTTTGTTAGCTACTTTTACATGAACGATGTTCCAGTGGTATCGGAATTTGCAAATGTATTTCCCAAGGATCTCCCTGGGCTACCACCCCAGCAAGAGATTGACTTCACGATCGAGTTGGTGCCAAGTGCGAAACCTGTGGCCCGCTCGCCTTATCGCATTGCGCCAAAGGAAATGGCGGAGTTGAAAGTCCAACTGCATGAGTTGTTGGAGCAGGGTTATATTCGCCCAAGCATGTCACCTTGGAGCGCGCCTGTTCTGTTTGTGAAAAAGAAAGACGGTGGTTTGCGGTTATGTATTGAATATCGTGAACTGAACAAGCTCGCCGAGAAGGATAAGTATCCGGTCCCACGGATTGATGAGTTGTTCGATCAGTTGATGGGATCAACCGTCTACTCCAAGTTGGATTTGAAGTCTGGTTACTACCAGTTGAGGATTCGGGAAGGTGACATTCCCAAAACCGCATTTGGAACACGTTACGGGCACTATGAGCTCATAGTAATGCTGTTTGGGCTGTGCAATGCGCCATCGGTGTTCATGGACTTGATGCACCGAACATTCCGAGAGTACCTGGACCTGTTCGTGATAGTATTCATTGATGATATTCTTGTCTACTCTCGATATGAATTCGATCATGAAAACCACTTGCGGTTGGTGTTGCAAACGTTAAGGAAGAATCAGCTCTATGCCAAGTTCTCGAAGTGCGAGTTTTGGCTATCGTCGGTGGCTTTTCTGGGTCATGTGGTAAGTGGAGAGGGCATAGCAGTGGATCCGGCAAAGATAAGGGCCGTACAGGAGTGGCCAATGTTGTCTTCTGTGGTTGAAGTCAGGAGCTTCCTTGGACTAGCAGGCTACTATAAAAGATTTGTTGTGAACTTCTCGCAGATCGTTTTGCCGCTAACCACACTGACAAGAAAGGATCAAAAGTTTGTTTGGATGCCAGAGTGCGCACGAGCTTTTTAAGAGCTGAAGTGTCGGTTGACCACGACGCCTGTATTGACGTCGCCATGTGGTACTAATGGATTTGAAATCTACACTGATGCGTCAGGAAACGGCTTAGGCTGCGTTCTTCTGCAAAATGAGAAAGTGATTGCTTATGTCTCTCGCCAACTGAAGGTGCATGAGAGAAATTATCTCGTCCACGACTTAGAGTTGGCGGCGGTGATCTTTGCACTAAAATTGTGGAGGTGTTGTAACACCCTATTACTGATTTGGGCAAGGATCATTATGTCTCTTAGGAAACCTGTTTTGACCTCATTGTATAGATCTAAAGGTCAATTAGAATTGAGTCTAAGGGTTAGTGTTTAGGTTTGGAAGCTTCCCTCAAGACCAGGTTTTTCAGTTTTGGAGACTAAGTCATTTTGTCGAGCTCAGTACGACGAATCGTCGAACTCCATTCGACGATCGTTGAGCTCACTTCGACGGATTGTCGAACTCCATTCGACGATCTCTGAGCTCAACTTCAATAAGTCGTCGAACTCCATTCGACGATCGTCGAGCTCAGATCGACGTTCTTGACTCCAGTTTGATTCTCTATCTCTGAGCTCAGTTAGACGATAGTTGTGCTCAGATCGACGATCTCTGTTTCTGTCTAAGTCCAAGTCTCTGAGCTCAGTTCAACGATAGTGGAGCTCAGTTCGACGTTTTTCTGAAGAGTTAGATGTTTTTTAAGATTCAAATTCAGACAGTTGTGGAATTATTCTCAGCATTTAATTCAGAGATCTTGTAGCCGTTTTCATTTAATCTGGAGCAAGTTTCAAGGAATTTTCAAAGGAATGTTTTATTGGACTTTCCTCCAGAAGACAAATTGCAATTAAGGAAGTAATTAATGACAGGCTAACGACTATCTTGGACAGAGGATCATTTTTATTCAGACCAAGAGAATAAAAGATCAGCTTTTCATTCCTGTTGTAGAACATAGAGTGAGACAAAGAGACACATATTGTAACAGCCCAAAGTTCTGAAACAGGCAAATTTGGGTGACACGGCCTGGGACACGGGCGTGTCCCAGGGCGTGTCAGGTGACACGGCCTGCGACACGGGCGTGTTGCAGGGCGTGTCGGGTTGTGTCGACGATTGGACTTTGTCTCGACGATTTTTTTTGGTCTCGACGATTCGTCGAGAGAGGCACACGACCCAGGACACGGGCGTGTCCAAGGCCGTGTCGCATGCTCGACGATTTTTACTCGACGATCGTCGAGTGTCGAGAAGTGCGTGTCGAGTGTTGAACACGGCCTGTGACACGGGCGTGTCACAGGGCGTGTCAAATCAGGCGACGAACTCAGCCCGCCGAGGAATTCGACAGGGCGTGTCTTTGTGCCGTGTCTAGGCACACGGCCTGGGACACGGGCGTGTCACAGGCCGTGTGAAGTCTCGGGATGAATTGGGATTTTTTTTCACCCAGGTACACGGCCACAGACACGGGCGTGTCTGAAGGAGTGTTGGTGACACGGCCCATGACACGGGCGTGTCCCGTGGGTGTGTCACTGGTTTGGATAAGTCGGTTGACCACCGCTTGAGGCACACGGCCAGGCACACGGCCGTGTTCGAGGCCGTGTCGGGTCAAAATGTGTGTTTTTGGCAGAATCGTGGCCGTCCATTCCTTCAGTCTGGATCCAAGGGCTGAAAGTTCTTCTTCTTTTTCCTTAAGGGCCGAAGTCAGAGAATTATTTCTCATTCTCTTTGGCCTTAACCTTTCTTCAAGTGAAGAGAGAGAGAGAGAGAAAGGAGGAGGAAGAAGAGAAGGGGGGCTGCTGTTGGTGGTGCTGCGGTTTACCGGCGAGAGATCCGAAGCCAGCGTTGCGGAGGGAACACTCTTGCGAGTCTTGCAAGCAAGCTTTCAAGCCATGGCACCGAAGCGATCGTCAAGGGTAACGACTTTTCTTCCTAGCCATGTGAAGGCTTCTGTTTTGGCATATCTTTTGATTCCCCCACCAAGAGGTGGCTGCTTTTGGGAGTCGTTTAGGTGGATGCTTGAAATCCCCTTTGTATTGCATATAGATCCGGAAATGGAGTACGGAATAAGCATGTTGTGTGAAGCCCATCTGGACAGGTTGGTCTGGATTGGTGATGTTGCATACGAACCGGAGAAGACTCCGTGATAAACGTGTAGTGTAAGGAGTCTATGGGTTATGCCTGCGAAAAGGAGTAGCAGGAAGTACTGGGGTGGTAGCCCAGGAAAATAGCCTTGTGCTGATTTTGGGTCCAACCTGTGGATGAGGCACAGGAAGTACTGGTGGGACCAGGAAAGGCCCTTTTTGTGATGCTTGATGTCATAGGGTGTCCACCTGTGAAGCGAGTCACAGGAAGTACTGGTGTGCCCAGGAAAGACCCTGACATTTGTGCTTATGCGGTGTCCACCTGTGGAGAGAATCACAGGAAGTACTGGTGCGCCCAGGAAAGACCCGCTGTTGCTGTGAGGAAATGGGTTTGTGAAATACCCAGGCTTGAATGCCAGGAACAGGATTGGTGAGACCGACCCGTGCCTTTGATATAGCCGTGAGTACGCTGTACTCGGAGAAGGCAAGGCGATTTGAGCAACGGGGGGTGGAGGATCCGACCTGCGCTATGTCCGTCTGACGTGAGACCAAAAAGTGCGGTCTGTTGGAGCGCATAGCAAGAGTCTTCGGCCTGCGTGCCATGACACAAAGGGGGGCTACGGGCCATCCCGGTGTCCGAGGACTAACTCCGGCTGCACGCCATGGAGTAAATGCTCAAGAGTGTTACCGTTGGGTGATAACCCGGATACGGTGGTGGGCAAGAGGTTGCCAGAACACCAAGAATGTGCCCTGAGTGCACGGACCGTTGGGCCGGGCGGCGAACGGTTGTGATGGCTTTTGTGCGTGAAAGCACCTTTGATGATATAGCTTGCCATACTTGTGATATGATATGCCTGCAGGGAAAATACCGCTGCCCGAGAGGAGGGGTAGGGTCGTTATAATTTGGTCAGCTGAACGCTGACCGTTGCTTTTGTTTGCCACCGTTGGGTGGATTGTCCTTGCACAGGTGCTGGAGAGCCGAGCGGGTCGCATAGAGGTTGATGCTCCTGCTGGTGTTGCTGCTGCTGCTAGCCCTCGAAGGCTAATGTTCTTTTGAGTGTTTTCTTTTTTTGGCCGGCCTGCGCGCCAATTTGTTTAGGCCACTGCATGAAAGCCCTGTAAGGCCATAAGGCCAATACTTTATACATGTTGTAAGACATTCCTATCTATATATAAAATGTGGAGTTTATCTTTGGACATTCATGAGGAGTTCAAGTAGCTTAGGCTTCCGCTAGAATGCTTGTGATAGGTGCGATGCGCTGCTCTGGTATCATCCTGTACCTTCACCGACTGTTTTGTGCTATATCCTGTGGGGCCCCGGCCGGACCTTCTAGAATATATCATATGAACGGATGGGGTTGTTACATTTTTGGTATCAGTTCTCTTGGTCTTTCCCTCTCGAAGTCGTGGCCGACTTCTTTTGTGGGGTGGCGAGCACGTGGTTGTGCACACCAAAGTCTACGATTGAACTCCTGAATGTCCATGATAGGAATGCATTTTGTATGTTTGAGGAACCTGCGTGTTCCTATTTTGTGTTGTTTGCTTGGGTACGACCGCTAATGTGTGTGTCTTGTCCACCTTTAGGTGACTCGGAGTGGAGCTGGGCAGTCTGAGCCCCAGCGTTCTGATGAAAGTACGGCACCAGCCGCGGTGCCTACACCTCCACCGTCTGCGGAACATGTCCGTTTAGTTGCGGAGGCCTTGTTTACCATGATCCAAGGCCAGCCACTTAGGCAGGAGCAAGCGGCTGTGGGGCCAGAACAGGTGGCGGCAAGGCCTGAACCTGTCGTGGATGTGGTACCTCGAGCGGCCGAGAAGCAGCTAACGCGGTTTATGAGTTTCCATCCGCCTACGTTCTCGGGAGCGGGAACCCCGACGCAGGCTGAGGATTGGTTATCGCGCGTCAAGCGAGTGATGACGGTGATAGGCACGGCGGAGCATCAGAAAGTTACCTTAGCCACCTTCTTGCTTGAAGGAGAAGCTCGGTTATGGTGGGATGAGATGGAGTTGCATCATTTGGCGGGTCGTCCGTTAACCCAAGTGTCGATGGAAGAATTCTCCCGGCTCTTCCTAGCGAAGCACCTTCCTGTGGCTCAACGGATAGCCATGGAAAATGAATTCCAACGGTTGACTCAAGGTGATGGCAGTGTTGACGCGTACCTGCATGAGTTTACTCGCTTGGGGCGGTATGCGGGTTCGATTTTTGCTGATGAGCAGAGGAAGACTAATCGGTTCTATGAAGGACTGAGGGACGAGTTGAGGTTCCTTGTGTCTAGTTCGGTGAACCAGGGTTTCCAAGCGTTGGTTGACACTGCGACCGCGTTGGAAAAAGATATGAAGAGGGTGCAAGGGAAGAGAGCGTTGGTGATGACGCAACCGGAGTGGAAGGCGCCCCGATCTGGAAAATCGTTTTATAAGAAGAGATGGGGTAAGAAGTCCAAGTCTAGTGGACAAGATCCTTCATCAGTTGCAACGGGAGCAACTTCAGGGGCAACCTCCAAGCCAGAAACTCGTACCTGCTTCAATTGTGGTAGGATGGGGCACATTGCGCGAGATTGCCGGATGCCGCCAAAGAGTGAAAAGAAGGCGGGAGCATCTTATGCGGAGAAAGGAAAAGCGGTGGTGGAGTCTTCTGCCTCGCAAGCGCAACCCCGGGTCTACAATCTTGGCTTGCAGGAGGCCATCAAGCAGAGTGACGTGGTCACAGGTATGAGTTTAGTTTTGCTTATGCTACTGTTTGTATGCTTAGCTTAGTACCCCTATGTTTGTGGTTTGTGTGTGACATGTTTGTCATAGGCTTTGTGATGATTCGGGACACGCTGGCGCGAGCACTGTTTGATACAGGTGCATCGCATTCTTTTCTGTCTAGTGAATTTCTTACGCGGCTTGGGATACCCAGTCGTGCAAAGGCAGATAACGTCAGAGTGGTGTTGCCGAATGGTTGTTGGATGCTTGCGGATCAAGCTTGCGATGTGGCGGTTCAGTTAGGAAGTCGGGATTTTTGTTTAACCGCATTTGTTTTGCCAATATCGGAATTCGATGTGATTTTTGGGATGGATTGGCTTGCGGAGCAGCATGCTAGGATCGATTGCCAGTCCAAAGAAATCACGTTGGGCCAGAATACCGACCAGGAGACCAAATTCGCGGGTATGCGAGGAGTAGGCGGGACGTTGATGTCTGCACTCTAGGTAGTCAAAGCTGTTCGGAAGGGTGCGGAGTGTTACTTTGCACTAATTCAGGCTGTTGAGCCTAAGGCCACTTTGTGTGAGGTTCCGATTGTGGCAGAATTTGCTGATGTGTTTCCCGCAGATCTCCCTGGGCTACCACCCCAGCGGGAGATTGACTTCACAATTGAGTTGGTGCCAGGTGCGAAACCAGTGGCCCGTTCGCCATATCGCGTTGCGCCTAAAGAGATGGCGGAGTTGAAGGTTCAACTACAAGAAATGCTAGAGCAAGGTTATATCCGCCCAAGTATGTCACCTTGGAGCGCGCCTGTGCTTTTTGTAAAGAAGAAAGATGGTGGGTTACGGTTGTGTATCGATTACCGTGAATTGAATAAGCTGACCGAGAAGAATAAGTATCCGATACCTCGGATTGATGAATTATTTGATCAGCTGGTGGGATCTACCGTCTATTCGAAGTTGGACCTGAAGTCTGGTTATTACCAGTTAAGGATTCGGGAAGGTGACATTCCCAAAACCGCATTTGGAACGCGTTATGGGCACTATGAGTTCACAGTCATGCCCTTTGGATTGTGTAATGCGCCCTCGGTGTTTATGGATTTGATGCACCGTATTTTTCGTGAGTACCTGGATCTGTTTGTGATAGTGTTCATTGATGATATCCTGGTGTACTCGAAGTCCAAAGCGGAGCATGAGATTCATTTGCGGTTAGTGTTGAATACGTTGAGGCAAAATCAGCTTTATGCCAAGTTCTCGAAGTGCGAGTTTTGGCTATCGTCAGTGGCATTTTTGGGCCATGTGGTGAGTGGAGCGGGCATTGCAGTAGATCCAGCGAAGATAAAAGCCATACAAGAATGGCCAAGATTGTCTTCCGTGGCCGAGGTCAGGAGTTTCCTTGGACTTGCGGGCTACTATCGAAGATTTGTGGAGAACTTCTCGCGGATCGCTTTGCCGCTAACCACACTGACGCGAAAAGATCAGAAGTTCGTTTGGACGCCAGAGTGCGCACGAGCTTTTGAAGAGCTGAAGGTTCGGTTAACCACGGCGCCGGTGTTGTCTTCGCCATGTGGAACCGATGAGTTTGTAATATATAGTGATGCCTCAGGGAGCGGCTTAGGCTGCGTTCTTCTGCAGAGCGGAAAGGTGATTGCTTATGGCTCACGCCAGCTGAAGGTGCACGAGCGAAACTATCCCGTCCATGATTTGGAATTAGCAGCGGTGATTTTTGCACTGAAGCTGTGGCGACACTACCTTTATGGTGTGAAGGTGGAGATCTATACTGATCATAAGAGCCTTAAGTATCTGTTGGAGCAGAAAGAGTTGAACATGCGACAACGAAGGTGGTTGGAGTTCCTTGGGGACTACACTTTCGAGATTCACTATACACCCGGGAAGGGGAATGTTGTCGCGGATGCTTTGAGTCGGCGAGTTCCGGCGAGAGCGAATTGGTTACAAAGGCATGATGAATGTCTGATCCAGGAATTGGAGGCATTGGAGATCTATTGTGTTGACAAAAATTCCACTGCCATTGCGTGTTTGAACTGGACCGAGGTGCAATGTGACCTTGCGGACCGAGTTCGACGGGCAACGGAGTTGGATGAAGATCTCTTGCGCTATGTGAATGAAGGGCCAGAAGGCAAATTCACCTGGATTGACGGTCTTTTGCGAAAAGAAGGCCGATTGTGTGTCCCAAATGTGGGGAAACTGAGGGAGGAACTGATGTATGAAGCACATCATACGAAGTACTCCATTCACCCCGGGAGCACAAAGATGTTTAACGATATGAAAAAGCTTTTCTGGTGGCCAGGGCTTAAGAAAGATATTGCCCTGTATGTAGCCAAATGCCAAACATGTGCGATGGTGAAGGCGGAATGCCAAAAGCCGGGCGGTTATTTGAAGTCACTGCCGATCCCATTGTGGAAATTTGATGATATTTCCATGGATTTTGTGCATGGATTGCCAAGATCGCAGCGAGGAAATGATTCCATTTGGGTGATAGTTGACCGGCTAACAAAAGTAGCACATTTTCTCCCAAACAGGCGGGATGATTCGGTTGAAAGTTTGGCAAAGTTATATGTTGATCAGATTGTGCGTCTTCACGGTGTTCCTCGAAGCATCGTAAGTGATCGAGATGGGCGATTCACGTCAAATGATTGGAGATTAGTTCACCGACTGTTGGGCACGAAATTGACCTTCAGCACGGCCTTTCATCCCCAAACGGATGGCCAAACTGAACGTACCAACAGAACAATGGAGGACATGCTCCGAATGTGCGCCCTTGACTTCGGAAAGAAATGGGAAGATCATCTCTATATGGTCGAGTTTGCATATAATAACAGCTACCAGGCAAGTATTGAGATGGCACCATATGAAGCCCTATATGGCAGGAAATGTCGTACTCCCTTGGCTTGGGTAGAAGCGGGTGAAGCCCGGGTTGTTAAACCAAATGAGGTGGATGAAGCAAACTCAACCATTCGGACTATTCGAGAGAGATTGCTAGTTGCTCAAGATCGACAAGCGAAGTACTACAACGCCAAGCACCGGAACGTTGAATTTGCGGTTGGCGATTGGGTCTACTTGAAGATCAAGCCATTCAAAGGTGTCTCCAGGATTCGCCGATTGAAAAAGTTGAGTCCAAGGTATTTGGGTCCCTTTGAAGTGGTTGAGCGAATTGGCGAAGCAGCTTATCGGCTAGCTCTGTCGGCGGACTTGGGTGGGTTACATGATGTCTTTCACATCTCGGTGCTGCGGAAAGCCGTGAAAGATCCAGCTCAAGTGATCGCGGATGATCGTGTGCCGGTGGAGTATGGGCTAACGACGAGAGTTAGACCCATTCAAATTGAAGATCGAGCCGAGAAACAGTTGCGGAACAAGACGGTCGGTATGGTGAAAGTCCGGTGGGACAACTGCGGCCGTGAAGAGTTGACGTGGGAACGCGAGCAGACCATGCGAGAAGAGTTCCCTGAGTTGTTTCTGTAATTGGTAGCGAGACTGTTGTAACATAAACATTGAGATATTGTTACATTTTTCTTGCTGTCTTTTTGTTACTTTCCTGTCTCTGAATTTCGAGGACGAAATTTTTGTAGGAGGGGAGGATTGTAACAGCCCAAAGTTCTGAAACAGGCAAATTTGGGTGACACGGCCTGGGACACGGGCGTGTCCCAGGGCGTGTCAGGTGACACGGCCTGCGACACGGGCGTGTCGCAGGGCGTGTCGGGTTGTGTCGACGATTGGGCTTTGTCTCGACGATTTTTTTTGGTCTCGACGATTCGTCGAGAGAGGCACACGGCCCAGGACACGGGCGTGTCCAAGGCCGTGTCGCATGCTCGACGATTTTTACTCGACGATCGTCGAGTGTCGAGAAGTGCGTGTCGAGTGTTGAACACGGCCTGTGACACGGGCGTGTCACAGGGCGTGTCAAATCAGGCGACGAACTCAGCCCGCCGAGGATTTCGACAGGGCGTGTCTTTGTGCCGTGTCTAGGCACACGGCCTGGGACACGGGCGTGTCACAGGCCGTGTGAAGTCTCGGGATGAATTGGGATTTTTTTTCACCCAGGTACACGGCCACAGACACGGGCGTGTCTGAAGGCGTGTTGGTGACACGGCCCATGACACGGGCGTGTCCCGTGGGCGTGTCACTGGTTTGGATAAGTCGGTTGACCACCGCTTGAGGCACACGGCCAGGCACACGGCCGTGTTCGAGGCCGTGTCGGGTCAAAATGTGTGTTTTTGGCAGAATCGTGGTCGTCCATTCCTTCAGTCTGGATCCAAGGGCTGAAAGTTCTTCTTCTTTTTCCTTAAGGGCCGAAGTCAGAGAATTATTTCTCATTCTCTTTGGCCTTAACCTTTCTTCAAGTGAAGAGAGAGAGAGAGAAAGGAGGAGGAAGAAGAGAAGGGGGGCTGCTGTTGGTGGTGCTGCGGTTTACCGGCGAGAGATCCGAAGCCAGCGTTGCGGAGGGAACGCTCTTGCGAGTCTTGCAAGCAAGCTTTCAAGCCATGGCACCGAAGCGATCGTCAAGGGTAACGACTTTTCTTCCTAGCCATGTGAAGGCTTCTGTTTTGGCATATCTTTTGATTCCCCCACCAAGAGGTGGCTGCTTTTGGGAGTCGTTTAGGTGGATGCTTGAAATCCCCTTTGTATTGCATATAGATCCGGAAATGGAGTACGGAATAGGCATGTTGTGTGAAGCCCATCTGGACAGGTTGGTCTGGATTGGTGATGTTGCATACGAACCGGAGAAGACTCCGTGATAAACGTGTAGTGTAAGGAGTCTATGGGTTATGCCTGCGAAAAGGAGTAGCAGGAAGTACTGGGGTGGTAGCCCAGGAAAATAGCCTTGTGCTGATTTTGGGTCCAACCTGTGGATGAGGCACAGGAAGTACTGGTGGGACCAGGAAAGGCCCTTTTTGTGATGCTTGATGTCATAGGGTGTCCACCTGTGAAGCGAGTCACAGGAAGTACTGGTGTGCCCAGGAAAGACCCCTGACATTTGTGCTTATGCGGTGTCCACCTGTGGAGAGAATCACAGGAAGTACTGGTGCGCCCAGGAAAGACCCGCTGTTGCTGTGAGGAAATGGGTTTGTGAAATACCCAGGCTTGAATGCCAGGAACAGGATTGGTGAGACCGACCCGCGCCTTTGATATAGCCGTGAGTACGCTGTACTCGGAGAAGGCAAGGCGATTTGAGCAACGGGGGTGGAGGATCCGACCTGCGCTATGTCCGTCTGACGTGAGACCAAAAAGTGCGGTCTGTTGGAGCGCATAGCAAGAGTCTTCGGCCTGCGCGCCATGACACAAAGGGGGGCTACGGGCCATCCCGGTGTCCGAGGACTAACTCCGGCTGCACGCCATGGAGTAAATGCTCAAGAGTGTTACCGTTGGGTGATAACCCAGATACGGTGGTGGGCAAGAGGTTGCCAGAACACCAAGAATGTGCCCTGAGTGCACGGACCGTTGGGCCGGGCGGCGAACGGTTGTGATGGCTTGTGTGCGTGAAAGCACCTTTGATGATATAGCTTGCCATACTTGTGATATGATATGCCTGCAGGGAAAATACCGCTGCCCCGAGAGGAGGGGTAGGGTCGTTATAATTTGGTCAGCTGAACGCTGACCGTTGCTTTTGTTTGCCACCGTTGGGTGGATTGTCCTTGCACAGGTGCTGGAGAGCCGAGCGGGTCGCATAGAGGTTGATGCTCCTGCTGGTGTTGCTGCTGCTGCTAGCCCTCGAAGGCTAATGTTCTTTTGAGTGTTTTCTTTTTTTGGCCGGCCTGCGCGCCAATTTGTTTAGGCCACTGCATGAAAGCCCTGTAAGGCCATAAGGCCAATACTTTATACATGTTGTAAGACATTCCTATCTATATATAAAATGTGGAGTTTATCTTTGGACATTCATGAGGAGTTCAAGTAGCTTAGGCTTCCGCTAGAATGCTTGTGATAGGTGCGATGCGCTGCTCTGGTATCATCCTGTACCTTCACCGACTGTTTTGTGCTCTATCCTGTGGGGCCCCGGCCGGACCTTCTAGAATATATCATATGAACGGATGGGGTTGTTACACATATTCTCTGCAACACCAACTCTTACAACAATAATTACGCAAGAGAAAGAAAGAGAGTTGCAGACATTCTCAGTCTAAAAGATTCATACAAGAACACATCACTAAAGGAGATCAACTAACTGAAATTTTCAGATCTCTCTTGATTCAAGTGTTCAAAGGCCATCATCATTCAAGACTCCAGACACCTCACATTTCAGCTGTTGCTGAAATCATCTTTTGCTGGAGATCAAATCATTTGAAGGCTTATCACCCTACTGCAAAGCTTTACTTCCTGAACAACTACAGATCTCAGGGGGAGCTTTGACAACATCCACTATCTTCTCTTTGATTGTTGACAGAGAAGATCTTCTCATCCCCCCTCTCTCTCTCTCTCTCTCTCTCTCTGCTGTAAAGGGTTTTTCAAACTCCCTTCAAAAGTTTGTGTTTGGTTTCTGAGACCTTATCAAAACTCAGTGGTGGCAAGACACCTGATCAAAAAATCTGGTTTGGTTTTTGAGCACCTTATCAAAAGCTCATTGGTGCCCAGGACACCTGATCAACTCATCCTGCAGTGGATTCCTACCTAGGGTGGTAGAAGAGTGGATGTACCCAGGTTGATTGGGGAACCACTATAGCTCCTTGTGTCATCTAGTTGCTTACTTTCTTTTTGTTTCTGGCTGTGATTTGTGATTGCTTTGTGTTTGATCTGTGATTGCTCTGTGTTTAGATTTACTTTATATTATTTGCTTCCCTGTTCACTTAGGAATACAACAACTGTTGTAAATTTTTTTTAGCAAGCACCATACTCTATTCACCCCCCTCTAGAGTATATCAGATCTAACTTGCACTTTCAATTGGTATCAAAGCGAGGTTGGTTAAAAGTACCACACCTTAGTGGTTGCACAGGCTAACACCTGAACCCAAATATCCCTATAGTTAGATCTGCTTGTTGTAAATTTTGTTATTAGAATTATTTCTTCACAAAACATGGCCCAAAACAAATATTATGCTAGCACCAGACCTCCAGTGTGCAATCTGTCCAAGTTTGCACTTTGGAAAGCAAGGATTAGACTATACATGAATTCTATTGATGAGGACATTTTCAATTCTGTTTTGACAGTGTGTCCAAGACCCCCAGAGAATACAAGTACAAATGTTGTTCCACCTCCCTCAGGAACAAATGCTGACATCAAGAAATGGAAAGTTACAGATGCAAAAGCTATGAACATTCTAGCCCAGACTATGTCTGATGAGATTTTCCAAAAGGTAGCTGAATGCAACTCAGCAAAGGACATCTGGGATAAGCTATCTGAAATAGTCTCAGGATCTGCGGATGAGAGAAAAGACAGAAGATCTCACCTCATAGCCCAATATGAGAATTTCAAGAAAGGAGAAGCTGAGTCAGTAGCAGAAATGTATAATAGACTCAGCCTGATAGTCAATGAACTGAAGACTTTGGATAAAGAAATCTCATTGACTGAGCTAAATGATAAAATCCTAATGTGCTTCCCAAGCACTTGGGACTCAAGGATCTGGTCAATCAAGGATGTCAGAAGTCTCAATGAGATCACAACAGAAGCTCTCTTGGGCAAGCTCAAATCTTATAAGCTGCTCATTAAAAATAGAGAAGAAGAGCAGAAGGCTGCCTCACCAGCCACAAGAAAGGAAAAGTCAATAGCTTTCAAAGCCACTGAAGATCAGCCTGAAGACAAGGTCACAAGCAATGATGAGCTGCTTAGTCTACTGGCCAAAAGTTTTTACAAGATGCCCAAAAAGGACTTCAGGAAAAGATCATATAAAGAGCATGACAAGACAAGGTATGATAAATCAAATAACAAAGAGATTATCTGTTTTGGTTGCAGGAAACCAGGCCACATTGTGCCTGACTGTCCAGAGAACAAAAACAAGGACAGAAAGGATAAGAAAGAAAGAAGAAAAGACAAGGACTTCAAGAAGAATAGCAATGACAAACCCTCCTCAAGCAAGAACAAACACACAAGGAAGGGATTTGTTGCTGAATCTTGGAGTGAGACAGAAGAAGAATCAGAAGCTTCATCCAGCTCAAGTGATGATGAGGATGATGTTGAAGAAAAGGAATTCTGCATGATGGATATCAATGCCTCACAACACAATTCTGATGCAGAAGAGTCAGAGTCAGACTCAGAGACTCAACTTGAAGAGGACCAGGTAATAAGTTCTTTTGATTTTAGTTCTGAGGACTTTAAGTATGAGTTTAAAGCACTATGTTTAGACTTATTAAGATCTGAGAAGGAAATCATTTCTCTCAGAAATCAATTATCTGAACATAGTACATTAAAATCAGAAAACCTCAAACTCTCTGAGGAGTTGGAGTGTTGTAGGGAGCAGATAGCTTCACTGAAAAGTGAGCTATCAGAGGCCAAAAAGCTTGAAGAATCCCTTAATGGGAGAAGTATCAAGCTAATGGACATCACAAGCACAGTGAACTCAAGGTTTAATAGTACACTGAGCTTGGGTGCTTCATCTAGCCAACCTATAGTACTAACAACCCCAATTAAGTTTATCTCTAATAAAGAGAAGGGAGTTGTAGAGGTAGCTAGGAAAAATTCTGACTTACCTAAGAAAACAAGAGTTCAACAGAAATCGTCGAACGAAGCTCGACGATCGTCGAACGGAGATCGACGATCTCAGGCAAAATCGTCGAACTCAGGTCGACGATCTCTAAACCCTGAACTTTGCCACAGTCGATCGTCGAACGGAGCTCGACGATCTTACCCAAGATCGTCGAACTCAGCTCAACGATCGTCGAGCAGAGATCAGAGATTTGAAAACTTCTTCAAGGGTAAATCAAATTCCAATCCTAGGGGTCCTTCATCATGATTTAACTCTTATATTGAATGGATAATACCTCGAAGGAGATATCATCCTGAAGGTTATAAGAGTCAACCAGGGATGTCATTTATTTCTGAATTTAAAGGTTATCAACCTAGGCCCAAGGTAAACTGGGTCAAAAACAAGTAAATTGCTTTATGTGTAGGTGAAGACCTATCCAACATCAAACCAGCAATGGTATTTGGATAGTGGGTGCTCAAAGCACATGACACGAAACAAGGACAACCTCACATCCTTTAAAGCCAAACTTGGACCCAAAGTCATATTTGGTGATTCAAACTGTGGACTAACAAAAGGATATGGTGCAGTCCAGATTGGCACAGTCATATTCAAGAAAGTAGCCTATGTGGAAAGACTGAAGCACAACTTGATCAGCATCAGTCAGCTATGTGATGAAGGCTACCAAGTGACTTTCAGCAAATCCTTATGCAAGATCAAATCAGAGGACAACACAACTGTGTTGACAGGTAAAAGGAAAGGTAACATTTATTTAGTAGACTTTCTTTCAACAGAAGTAGATATTTGTCTGTTTAATTTTATTAGTAGACCTAATGAGCTATGACATAAGAGATTAGGACATATAAACCTTAGAACCATTGCTAGGCTATCCAAGTACAACCTTGTTAGAGGACTACCTTCTGGCCCCTACAAGAAGGAAGGACTCTGCAAGGCTTGTCAATTAGGCAAGCAAACCAAAAATAGTTTCAAGTCACTTAATAAGAGTGATTCACCTAGGATTTTGTATCTGTTACACATGCATCTTTTTGGACCCATTATAGTACAAAACTTAGGAGGGAAATCTTACACTTTAGTGGTTGTAGATGACTTCTCTAGATTCACATGGGTGTTCTTTCTGAGGAAGAAGTCTGATAACTTTAAGTGTTTGACAGAGTTTCTCAAATGCATACAAACTGAGTTCAATACTCACATTGCCCTGATCAGAAGTGATCTTGGGACAGAGTTTGATTCTCTTCTTATGCAAGAGTTCTATCAGAGTGAAGGGATCATGCACACTTTCTCAGCTCCCAGAACTCCTCAACAAAATGGGGTAGCTGAAAGGAAAAATAGAACCCTTTATTGAATCTGCCACTACATTGTTGTCAGATGCTCACCTTCCTCTATCTTTTTGGGCAGAGGCAGTGAACACCTCCAACTATGTGCTGAATAGAAGTTTAATACATAAACTGAAGGGCAAGACTCCCTATGAATTACTCAAAGGGAAGAAACATAAAGTAGATTATCTTAGAATTTTTGGTTGTATCTGTTACATTCACAATAATGACAAGAAATACTTAGCAAAATTTCAAGCTAAAGCTGATGAAGGAGTGTTTCTGGGATACTCCATGATCAGTAAAGCTTATAGGGTATATAATAAATCAACTCTTAAAATTGAAGAATCTGTTCATATATCTTTTGATGAATCTAACATGTCTTTCAAGGAGAAGAATACTTCTACCATAGAACCTTTGCAGGTACACTCTCTTGCAGAAGACTTGCACGTTTCTTCTCCTCCTCCTCCACCTCTTGTTTCCTCTATACCAGCAACATCCACCATCATAATTTCCACCCCATCTCCAACTTCACTTCCCTCTCCTACTTCAATTCCATCTCCACCTCCACCACTCATAGAAGAACTCTTCCATCATCTACATCAATACCAACACCTAGATATTGACACATCATCTCACATTCCATCTTTCAACCTTCTAGATGATTCCTTTATGGATGATTCTCCCTCATCCCCTACTGAGCCATGATCTTCATCCACCTCATACCAACAACTACTTCAAGATATAATTGCTCAACCATCCTTCTCACCATCTATTTTCATTCCATTATCTTCCATTTCCACAATTCTCATCTCTCAACCTTCATTTCCACCATCCACAAGTTCTCCACCAACATCTCCTATTGCTCCACCTTCAATTCCTACCTCTGCTCAAGACACCCTTGAGCATGTAGATCTTCCAGCACTTGCAGATAGGCTCTATGAGCTGATAGCTCCCAAGCTATCACTCTTGATGGAGACCTCTTTGGCTCCACTTATAAAAACAGTTCAAGAACTGTCTGTCAGGCTCTAATCTCTCCTTCCTCATCAGGCAATCCCTTCATCTTGGTGCCTTGATCCAGTCCTGACTGAATCTAGGTAGGGGGAGATGCCTCATGAAGCTAACAGATTGCCTGCTGCTGCTCCTCCTGCTGCTGTATCTTCAGTCCAAGCCTCAACAGATCCAGTTACAGTTCTCACAGTGGACCTCAGGTCACTGTTATCAGCTTTTGATTCTATTTATTTCAGCTGTCTTCCAGAGCACACTGTAGTCCAGCAATCTGAGGATCTCTCTAAGGCCATTGTGCCCTTTTCCAGCGGTGACACCAGTATAATAAATTCTTTTGTAAATTCCCTCTATGCTGCTGCTCCTTCTGTTTCTGTTGAAAGTACTGTTGCTGCTCCTACTGCTAATGTTGATATTTTTGATAGTTCTGATGTTGTTGATGTGTTAGTATCTGAGGACATGCATATGACAGAGGCATTTATTCTTGAGTCTGCTGTTACTGATGCTGTTGCTCCTTCTGATGATGATTTTCCAGTTTCAACTGATACTACTGTTGCTGTTGTTTCTGTTTCTGAAAGTATTGTATCTGAATCTGCTGTTGTCACAACTTCTTCTGTCAGTTTTGCTTCCACCCCTCTTCCTGATATTGTTGCTACTACTGTTGCTATTTCTGCTGTTTCTCCTGCTCCATCACAACAACAAAAAGATTACCTGAAAAGGATTGATGCATTATATGATGATCAAAGCTCAGAAAGTGATCAGTTCAGGACTGATTCAGATGATTCTTCTGCTACTATTGCAAGGAAAAGAAAGGCCAGAAGCAAAGCAATGAAAAGAGTTCCTCCAACAAAAGTCAAAGACACAAATGATATTCCTTATTACATACTGCATAACTGTCCTATCACAGAACATTGGATGCAATATTCCAAAAATCAACTGAAGGCTATGAAGAAAAAGAGAAAGTATGAGAAAGGATCATCCCAGTTCAATCCTCCTCCTCCTCCTCCCTCACCTGATGCAGGTACAGGTGGCAGTTCAGCTGTTCAACCTTCTGCCAGAAGCCAATCCTCTTATCAACCTCAAGGTAGATCCCAATATAGAGGAAGTCAATCTAGAGGCTACCAGTCAAGGAGAGGAAATTACAGAGGAAATCAAAGAGAATTTCAAGTTTACTCCAAAGGATATTCCAGGCAACATCCATATTCAAGGGAAGGACAAGGTCCATAGCTGCACCCTGAAGCTGTAGTGCCCAGGCTAAAGCAACAAACCTCTTTAGGTGCAGCTGATGATAGAAGATCTAAAAAGGAAGCTCTCAATCCAAACAGAAATATAGTACTTATAAAGAGCAAGGAAAAAGAGTAATTCTGTAAGGTGACAGTTATTTTGATTTCTGAACTATATGTGACAATATCTGTGATTCTGTAATGTTTTGTTTGTTGCATTTCTGCTTTATATGTTTTTATTTTCCAATATCTGTAAATAGTAATCCTAACCCAAATAGGAGGAGATTGTTGGAACACCCTATTACTGATTTGGGCAAGGATCACTATGTCTCTTAGGAAACCTATTTTGACCTCATTGTATAGATCTAAAGGTCAATTAGAATTAAGTCTAAGGGTTAGTGTTTAGGTTTGGAAGCTGCCCTCAAGACCAGGTTTTTTAGTTTTGGAGACTAAGTCATTTCATCGAGCTCAGTACGACGAATCGTTGAACTCCATTCGACAATCGTTGAGCTCACTTCGACGGATCATCGAACTCCATTCGACGATCTCTGAGCTCAACTTCAACAAGTCGTCGAACTCCATTCGACGATCGTCGAGCTCAGATTGACGTTCTTGACTCCAGTTTGATTCTCTATCTCTGAGCTCAGTTCGACGATAGTTGAGCTCAGATCGACGATCTCTGTTTCTGTCTAAGTCCAAGTCTCTGAGCTCAGTTCAACGATAGTGGAGCTCAGTTCGACGTTTTTCTGAAGAGTTAGATGTTTTTCAAGATTCAAAATTCAGACAGTTGTGGAATTATTCTCAGCATTTAATTCGGAGATCTTGTAGCCGTTTTCATTTAATCTGGAGCATGTTTCAAGGAATTTTCAAAGCAATGTTTTATTGGACTTTCCTCCAGAAGACAAATTGCAATTAAGGAAGTAATTAATGACAAGCTAACGGCTATCTTGGACAGAGGATCATTTCTATTCAGACCAAGAGAATAAAAGATCAGCTTTTTCATTCCTGTTGTAGAACATAGAGTGAGACAAAGAGACACATATTCTCTGCAACACCAACTCTTACAACAACAATTACACAAGAGAAAGAAAGAGAGTTGCAGACATTCTCAGTCTAAAAGATTCATACAAGAACACATCACCAAAGGAGATCAACTAACTGAAATTTTCAGATCTCTCTTGATTCAAGTGTTCAAAGGCCATCATCATTCAAGACTCCAGACACCTCACATTTCAGTTATTGCTGAAATCATCTTTTGCTGGAGATCAAATCATTTGAAGGTCTATCACCCTACTGCAAAGCTTTACTTCCTAAACAACTACAGATCTCAGGGGGAGCTTTGACAACATCCACTATCTTCTCTCTGATTGTTGACAGAGGAGATCTTCTCATCCCTCTCTCTCTCTGTTGTAAAGGGTTTTTCAAACTCCCTTCAAAAGTTTGTGTTTGGTTTCTGAGACCTTATCAAAACTCAGTGGTGGCAAGACACCTGATCAAAAAATCTAGTTTGGTTTTTGAGCACCTTATCAAAAGCTCATTGGTGCCCAGGACACCTGATCAACTCATCCTGCAGTGGATTCCTACCTAGGGTGGTAGAAGAGTGGATGTACCCAGGTTGATTGGGGAACCACTATAGCTCCTTGTGTCATCTAGTTGCTTACTTTTTTTTTGTTTCTGGCTGTGATTTGTGATTGCTTTGTGTTTGATCTGTGATTGCTCTGTGTTTAGATTTACTTTATATTATTTGCTTCCCTATTCACTTAGGAATACAACAACTGTTGTAAAACGTTTTTAGCAAGCACCATACTCTATTCACTCCCCTCTAGAGTATATCAGATCTAACTTGCACTTTCAGGAGACATTATCTATATGGCGTGAAAGTGGAAATCTATACAGACTACAAGAGCCTAAAGTATTTATTGGAGCAGAAGGACCTGAATATGCGACAATGAAGTTGGTTGGAGTTCCTTGTGGATTACACCTTTGCGATTCATTATACGCCCGGAAAGGGAAATGTTGTCGCGGTTGCCTTGAGTCGGAGAGCTCCGGTAAGGGCAAGCTGGTTGCAGAGGCATGATGAACGTCTAATCCAGGAGTTGGAAGCGTTAGAGATTTCTTGTGTTAACAAGAGTGCGACAGGCAATGCATGTTTGAACTAGACGGAGGTGCACTGTGACCTTGCGGACAGAGTTCGACGAGCAACGGAGCTAGATGAGAGTCTCCAACGCTATGCCAAGGATGAGCTAGAGGGCAAATTCTCCTAGGATGACGGTCTATTGCGGAAGGAAGGCTGTTTGTGTGTCCCGAGCTTGGGCAAATTGAGGGAAGAGTTGATGTACGAAGCACACTATACGAAGTACTCAATTCACCCTGGGAGCACAAAGATGTTCAGAGACATGAAAAAGCTATTCTAGTGGCCAGGATTGAAGAAAAATATCGCTCATTATGTGGCCAAATGCCAAACTTGTGCTATGGGAAAGGCGGAGTGCCAGAAGCCTGGCGGTTTCTTGGAGTCATTGCCGATTCTGGAGTGGAAGTTCGACGATATTTCCATGGATTTCGTGCATGGATTGCGGAGATCTATGCGCGGGAATGATTCAATCTGGGTGATTGTCAACCGGCTGACGAAAGTGGCGCACTTCCTTCCAAATAAACGGGACGATTCCATAGAAAGTTTGGCAAAGCTTTATGTGGAACAAATTGTTCGGCTACACGGTGTTCCTCAGAGCATCGTAAGTGATCGCGATGGGCGGTTCACATCGAGTGACTGGAGGCTAATCCATCAGCTGTTGGGCACAAAATTGGCATTCAGTACGGCCTTTCATCCCCAAACAGATGACCAAACTGAAAGGACCAACAGAACGATGGAGGATATGCTCCGGATGTGTGTCCTGGATTTTGGAAAGAGATGGGAAGATCATCTCTATCTGGTGGAATTTGTCTACAACAACAGCTACCACGCAAGCATCAGTATGACACCATTTAAAGCGCTGTATTGTAGGAAGTGTCGTACTCCTTTAGCTTGGTTGGAAGCAGGTGAAGCCAGAGTGTATAGTCGTAATGAAGTCGATGAAGCAAACTCGACAATACGCACTATCCGAGAGCGGCTATTGATAGTTCAGGATCGACAAGCGAAATACTACAACGCCAAGCACCGGAACGTGGAGTTCGTGGTAGGCGATTGAGTATACTTGAAGATCAAACCCTTAAAAGGCGTATCCAAGATTCGACGTCTGAAAAAGTTGAGTCCACAGTACCATGGGCCGTTTGAAGTGGTGGAGCGAGTTGGAGAAGCTGCATATCGGCTAGCTCTTTCGGCAGACTTGAGTGGCTTACACGATGTGTTTCACATCTCGGTGCTTCGGAAGGCCGTTAAAGATCCAGCTCAGGTGATCCAGAATGATCATGTGCCGGTGGAGTATGGGCTAACAACGAAGGTTAGGCCCATTCGGATCGAAGATCGTGCCGAGAAACAGTTGCGGAATAAGACGATCGGGATGGTCAAAGTTCGGTGGGACAATTGCGGTCGTGAAGAACTCACATGGGAGCGAGAGCAGACCATGCGAGTTGAGTTTCCCGAACTCTTTGTGTAACTGTTATGCAGTGTATATCGAGTTGTAATGACCGTTTGTGAAATGCAATCCTTCTATTTGAGTTCCTTACAAAAATTTCGGGGACGAAATTTTTGTAAGGAGGGGAGGGTTATAACACCCCCAACTTCCAGAGTTGGCCAAAATTGGGTGACATGGCCTGGGACACGGGCGTGTCCTTCTCGGGTAAGCGGTCGATGAGTGGTCGGCAAAACTTCGATCGACGATTGTCGAGTGCTGAGTACACGGCCTGTGACACGGGCGTGTCACAGGGCGTGTCCTCGCGGTCGACGAACTCAGCTCGACGAAGTGGAGCTGGGGCGTGTCTAGTGCCGTGTATGGGCACACGGCCAGGGACACAGACATGTCACAGGCCGTGTCCCTCTCGGGTTGTGTAACGCCCCCGATTTTTTCGATGATTTTATTTGAATGGGCAACGTCATATTTATGACGTCGTGGCGTTACTTTTAGCGACGAGTTGACGGAGCAAGGCCGTTAAGGCATTTTCGCGTCCGTGCGGTCGAGTTGGCTGAATTCTTGTCGTAATGGGAAAATTTTGCATTTGAAATTTAAGTTAAGTAATTTTGGATTTGTTCGTCAAGTTTCGTCGCAATCCGAGCATTTTTGGAATCTCGGCGCGCGATTGAAGTTTTGGATTTGTTTATGTTCGCCGTATACTTCGAAGATTAATATCTCGGGAATGGCTCGTCGGATTTTGGTTTTGACTTCGCCGTGGTGTTTGTAGCGTCAGTGTTCACCTACGGTGCGAGTTTCTTTTGTTTCGGCGAGCGTTCGGGCCTCCGTTTTGATCTCGTAATTTCCTTATTCAAAAATATATTAATATGAATATTTTATTATTAATGTACTATTCAAAAATGTGATTTACTGTTCATTTGTATAGTTTGATCAAAGGATTTTTTTTTGCAAAAAATTTGTTCTTTGTGCAAGGACTTGTTCTTCTGCTCGAGTGCTTCTAGAGTATGTTAATTTCTACTCGAGTCCTTTTCGAGTCGTCAATTCTACCTACTCGAGTCATCATTTCTACCTACTCGAGTCATCATTTCTACCTACTCGAGTCATCATTTCTACCTACTCGAGTCATCTTTCTCGCCTACACGAGTACTTTTCCTCCTACTCGAGTAATTTTAATTGTCTCGAGTGCCTCTTCTGTTGTTACTCGAGTGGTTAATATGTACATACTCAAGTACTAATTCTGTCTCGAGGAATATTTTTTCTGTCTCGAGTAATTTTTTTATATATATACTCGAGTGACTGTTCCTGCTTACTCGAGTAGCCGTTTTCTACCTCTCGAGTACTCGTAAGGTTGTTCTCGTGTAGTCCGTTGCTGTTTGCGTTCGGGAGCCCTTTTGAGTATCAAAACGACGTCGTATGGAAAAATGGTTAACATAAAATTTGTGTGTCTCGACGAGATCTACAACTTTCATGTTGACCACTTTTCGATTTGAAGTCATTCTAAACTCCTATTTTTGTCTTTCGCGTACCCACTCGTAAAAAAATACCGTTTTTAGACAAAGATTTTTATAAACATATATATAAACTTTTTATATTTTTATATATACTCTGATATATTTATAAACCTTTTATAAATTTTTTAGAAGAAAATGTTGGAACCCTAGTTCTGATTTGGGCAAAGAATACTATTAGGAATATTAAAATGACCCACCATGTATAGTCATGGGTCATAGGACTATTTCCGGACAGGACATTCAGAAGAACTCTCCAGAATTGCTGAAAGAAATGCAGTTAAGACAAAGTTAGAGAATCTGCTCGACGATCGTCGAACGCAGTTCGACGATTGGTGTACAACACTTGCTCAGCTCGACAAAATTAGCAAGTCAGTTTCTCAGCTCGATGAAATAGAAACTGAGCTCGACGAACTGCAAGCCCAGGTCGACGAACGCAGGCAAGATATTCAGCTCGACGAATCTAGCTGAGTTCGACGAATGTCGAACTCAGGTCGACGATTGATGAACTCGACGAAAGTTCAGGTCGACGATTTCTGAGCAATCAGTAACAGTTGGCAGAATTAATTGAGGATTAATTACGGATTAATTACAGTCAACATTCCCAGTGAAAATAGTCGTTCAAACGGACAGTTACAGAAGAATTAAGTTCGGATCAATTTCCAAAGCATCCTCTCTCTCGGGAATGTTTCTTCCGCCATCAAATCTACGGAATTCAAATACATGGAAGAATATAGAACAGACAGATAGAATACACGCAGAACACAAGAAGAAGTAAAAAGGGGCTTTTACAGAAAAAGGAACTCTGCATCACCAAGAAAATAATCATCAGAGTTCTTCATCAGCTCCATGCTTTCAAGAGACAACAAATCAATATCAGTGTAAGAAGCCTGCTGGAGACATCATCACTATGAAGGCCTATCACCCTGCAGTAAAGCTTCCTGCAAACCTGAACCAATCAATATCTCAGGGGGAGCTATTTGCTAACATCATTCCACTTGAGTCTTCTCTCTGATTGTTGACAGAGAAGACAAAATCACTCTCTCACCCCCACTTGTATAAAGGGTTGTCATCTCCCTTCAAAAGTGATTCCTAGTTGCAAGTCTCCTTCCAAAAGACTTGAGTTAGTTTTTGGGGACCTGAACAAAACCCATTGGTGGCAGTCACCTGATCAAAAACCTGAGTGGATTCCTACCAGGGTGGTAGAAGAGTTGATGTACACAGGTTGGGGAACCACTATAAAATCCTTGTGTCTCTTCTGGTTGCTTGATCTTCTTACTTTATTTTGTGCTGTGATTTTACTCTAATTAGTTTAGTTAAGATCTAACCTTCTCTTTCAATTGGTATCAGAGGGAGGTTGGTTAAACTACCACACCTGAGAGGTTGTATTGGTTGTACAGGCTAACACCTGAACCAAAAGATCCTTTGATAGATCTTAAATATCTTTAGAGTTATCATGACACAACTTGATGAGTTTTCAAGCACCAGACTACCCATGTGCAATCTAGATATGCTTGCACTATGGAAGACAAGGATTAGATTTTATATGGACTTCATTGATGAAAACATCTTTAAATCTATTTTGTCAGGTCCAGCTCCACCTCAGCAAACAACAAGTCCAAATGTTGTTCCATCATCCCAATGGACAGATGCCCAACAAAAGATGAAGATTGCTGATGCACAAGCAATGAACATTCTGGCACAATCAATGTCTGATGACATTTTTGAAGAACTTGCTGAATGTTCATCTGCAAAAGAGATGTGGGACTCCCTCACAACATTGGCTGCTGGATCAGCAACAGAAAGACCATTTCATGTTAAATCCTGGAGTGACTCAGATGCTTCATCTTGCACAACTGAAGATGAAGAAGAGGCAAGAGCAAGAGAATTTTGCCTAATGGCAATAGATGCTTCTCGCAGCAGCTATGCTGAAGAATCTAAAGAATCAGAGTGTGAATCAGATGAAGAAGATCAGGTTATTTCTTCCCTTGACTCTTCTTCAGCTAAATTTAACACTGATTTCAGATTATCACATAAAAATCATCAGAAAATCTTAGTTCAGAATATTTCGTCGAACGGAGATCGATGACATCAATCCTATTCGTCGAACTCAGATCGACGAACTATGAACAAAGATTTTGCTTTGAACTATTCAGGATTCTGTGCTCGACGAAACAAATTTAATTCGTCGAACAGAGATCGACGAAAATGGATCACAAAAAACAATTATTATCATTCTGTGAATAGAGATCAACTATCTCAATATCATTCGTCGAACTCAGATCGACGAAAATATTTTTCGTCGAACTCAAAATTTCAAAACAGAAATTTTTATTCTTTTATTTTTGATTATTTTAAAAGAGAACCAAGACCCAAGGTTTTCTGGGTCCAGAACTCCTAACATCTCCTTGTAGGAAAAGAATTCAGTCCAGCAAATATACAGAATATCAGTGTCTGAATAAGTTGTGCAAGGCTATGCATGTAGGGGGAGATGCCTGTAAATGAAGCTGCAAAAATTCCAGCAGTAGCAGCAGTTTGTGGGTATTGTAGCAGCAGCATCAACAACAGATTATAATGTTGCAGATTTGGGCAAGGATCAACAACAGCTGTAACAACAGCAACAGCAATAGCAGAAATACTTGATCCAGATTTAATTGTATTTTAATTATATTTTACTTATATTTATGTAAATAGTTTCCTTATGCAAATATGGGGAGATTGTTGGAACCCTAGTTCTTATTTGAGCAAGGAACACTATTAGGAATATTAGAATGACCCACCATGTATAGTCATGGGTCATAGGACTATTTCCGGACAGGACATTCAGAAGAACTCTCCAGAATTGCTGAAAGAAATGCAGTTAAGACAAAGTCAGAGAATCAGCTCGACGATCATCGAACGCAGTTCGACGAACTTCGAACTCAGGTTGACGATTGGTGGACAACACTTGCTCAGCTCGACAAAATTAGCAAGTCAATTTCTCAGCTCGACGAAATAGAAACTGAGCTCGACGAACTGCAAGCTCAGGTCGACGAACGCAGGCAAGATATTCAGCTCGACGAATCTAGCTGAGTTCGACGAATGTCGAACTCAGGTCGACAATTGATGAACTCGACAAAAGTTCAGGTCGACGATTTCTGAGCAATTAGTAACAGTTGGCAGAATTAATTGAGGATCAATTACGGATTAATTATAGTCAACATTCCCAGTGAAAATAGTCGTTCAAACGGACAGTTACATAAGAATTAAGTTCGGATCAATTTCCAAAGCATCCTCTCTCTTGGGAATGTTTCTTCCACCATCAAATCTACGGAATTCAAATACAGGGAAGAATATAGAACAGACAGATAGAATACACGCAGAACACAAGAAGAAGCAAAAAGGGGCTTTTACAGAAAAAGGAACTCTGCATCACCAAGAAAATAATCATCAGAGTTCTTCATCAGCTCCAGGCTTTCAAGAGACAACAAATCAATATCAGTCTAAGAAGCCTGTTGGAGACATCATCACTATGAAGGCCTATCACCCTGCAGCAAAGCTTCCTGCAAACCTGAACCAATCAATATCTCAGGGGGAGCTATTTGCTAACATCATTCCACTTGAGTCTTCTCTCTGATTGTTGACAGAGAAGACAAAATCACTCTCTCACCCCCACTTGTATAAAGGGTTGTCATCTCCCTTCAAAAGTGATTCCTGGTTGCAAGTCTCCTTCCAAAAGACTTGAGTTGGTTTTTGGGGACCTGAACAAAACCCATTGGTGGCAGTCACCTGATCAAAAACCTGAGTGGATTCCTACCAGGGTGGTAGAAGAGTGGATGTACCCAGGTTGGGGAACCACTATAAAATCCTTGTGTCTCTTCTGGTTGCTTGATCTTCTTACTTTATTCTATGCTGTGATTTTACTCTAATTAGTTTAGTTAAGATCTAACCTTCTCTTTCATAAAACTTCATCTTCTCCGATCGTTTTTCCTCCCGAACCAGAGCGGCGTGAGCGTGAGAGAGAAAATATTTCGTGAACCTTCCGGTGGCCGTCGACAGTGCTCCGGTGCTCGAAATCTTCATCCGAACATAGATCCGGAAAGCTCTCGCCGAGAGCTACGCCATCGTGGCAATATCTTCCCCGTTTCTTGAGTTTTCTCATTAGGGTTTTTCGGCCCTAACCTCTTTTTCGGTCGTTCTTCTTCAGATTTTAACTCCTGCCGCTTCCTTTTTGCCCCGATCTGCGACGTGGAGTGATTCGGAGGACTTTTCCGATAAAAATCAAGGCAAGTGGTGGTTTCCCCTTGTTTCTCCTTGTCCAATTTGATGGTAACGGCTACGCTTTCATGTTCTTTAAGATTTTCTACACTTGTTCTTCTAAATTATTGTTATGATTAACCTTCTCAATGATCACATGATGTTGTAATGTTTTGTCATGGTGAACTCAATTTTTTTCTCCGGATATGTTTGATCGTTCTTGATGTGTCTTATTGATGGTTCAAACGCCTTATTTATCGTATTGAACGTATTAGAGTTTAATCAGGTTTTAAATCGTTCTTAAGGGTTGATCAACCATGTCTTGTATCTAGTAATGTCAAGTAGAATCTGTCGAGCCAAATCTCGAGATATGTGGTGTTTTCTTGGTGGTTTTCTTGATTGTGGGAGTTAGTGGACGATTCCACCTCCGCAGTGTTTGTTTCCTTCATTAGTGTCCTGTGGAAGTCTACCTGGTTTTTGGGTGTCTGCGGTGTATGGTGGAGAATATGAGACTCCTTCGCTGTTAGACGGATTTTATATTCGTGTGGGTGTGCCCAAGAGTGACCACCTCGCCCGTATTTTTGGGTGGTGTGTCCACGAGTGACCACCTCACCCGTGCTTTTGGGTAGAGTCGACCATAGGTGCCTAATAAAGGTTTTGTATTTCTTCCTTACGAATTATTCATGTTGTCACCTAATAGTCTCGTGTGTCACGTGTACTATTGTTGTACGTGACGAATCACGTCAGAGTTCTTTTTCCCATGATGACTTGTTCATCTTTTTGTGCTTTATTTCAGTACTGTTGGTCTTGGGTTGGTACCCCTTTGATCTTTGTTTATTTTGGCTTATTAATTCTCTACCACCATTTGTACCTTCTTACTGAGGTGTTCTGTCTTTGGAATGCCTCAGGTTCAGAACAGTAGCAGATAGCAGAGTTAGTTTTGGAGTTTTTGGGCGGTAGTGTTGGTTGTGGTTGTTACCTCGTCTCAGCGAGGTAGATTGTTGTTTACTTAGTTACTGGTTCAGACTTACTTTTCTGTAAGTGGGTTCGTGTCAGTTGTTGCTGCCCACATAATTGTTATTTGGTCGATACTTGCTAGCTACTTATTTCTTTATATGTGGATGTGGATTACTTGCTCTCTGGAAGGATTTATGCTAGGAATGCATGTTAGGTATTTTTAAGAATAAAATATATTAATAGTACTTCATGCACTGCATAATTTAAAAACTCTAACATGTTATATTTGGCGACCGTAAAAGCTATCCTTACTACTATTATAAATTTAGAGTCTTGCATAGCATGAGTTGTCCTTTGGGGACGTTTATACTCATGTAGGATGTTTGAGTCAATCTAAACAAGTATTTTTTCGCAGCGCATAACTATATTTAGATTTGTGGACTAAATGAGCCACTAAGCCGAGGGATATAGCTAGCTATTGCACTTAACTGATTTTCCTTAAAATAACTTAAAGAATCTTTCTTCATAATTAGGTTGGTGTATACATGAGCATCCGCAGTTATCCCCTGCTGATGTGACATCATGACGCGCATTTTCCTTTACTCTGATAAGTTATTTTATGCGGTGAAAATGCGGGTTGTGACAGTTGGTATCAGAGGGAGGTTGTTTGACAATTGGTCGGGCAACCATCCCTTGTTAGTGTAGGTTGTTTAGTGACATTTCATACCCACACCGATGTGTCATCAGTACGTCTTAGCCGAAGCATAGTCACTACACTCATAGCATGATAAGAAGTATACTGGGCATATTATGTAGTATGAGATGCATAATATGTGTTTGTATATGGATCCACCATAGGTGACAACATGTGACGGTTATGCAGTTTGGGATGCATAATCACCATCACATTGGTGCCCATTAGCACGTTTTCTTTTCTCGTTGCATGCGATGTTATGTAGTATGGGATGCATAACATTTCATTTGTACGCCGCTCATAACATGCATTGGGGCCTTTTTAGAACGCATAACACTGCATACATTGCATATCATTGCATAAGCACGCGTGCTAAGTTCAGGTTTACATGATGACACATGTACACACATGATTTTAAATAAGAATAAAGAATTCATGCATTCATGTCATAGGCACAAGAGTCAATAGGATGAGAGGATATCATTCTAAGTAGGACATAACATCATTATAAAATACCAGAGTAAGTTGCAGCATAAGCAAGTGTCTTTTATGTATGGTCTGAACTAGTCGTGTGGCTTTGTTATAAGCTAGGATTTTGATGAGTTGTCCGTTTGCTTTTTAGAAATGCCGCCAAAGCGTCCTGCAACGAGGTCGACTCCCCAATCGGAGGGTGAGTCATCAGGTGCGCAAAGTGATACGATTATCGAGGGTCTGCGTCAGAGCAATGAGGCTCTGTCGAGACAGTTGGTTGCGATGCAATCGCAAATTGAGTCTTTGTTATCTGCCGCTCCCGCGCAGCAACCTTTAGTGCAAGAGCCTTCCTTGGGCCAAACCGTGCCTGATACCCCTGCTCCTCTGGTGCCCCCGATGGCGATACCACCAGAAATAAATTTCATATCGCACTTCCAGCGGTTGGGACCTCCCACCTACGATGGGAGTGCCGACTTTTTGATTTTAGATGATTGGATCATCTCCATCGAGGAGATGTTTTCGTATTCTGGAATTCTAGAAGCTCAGAAGGTAATGATTGCAGTCTATCAGTTAAAGAGCCTGGCAAAGAGTTGGTGGATACGGGAAAGGGAGAGTCTGAAGGAAGGATGTTCTTGGGAATCTTTTAAGAAGATGTTGCTGAAGAAGTTTCTACCCTCGGTCGAGCAGGACCGTCTGATGAATAACTTCCTGCATTTGAAGTAGAGACAGCTCACCGTGAGCGAGTACGAGATTGAGTTTAGCAAACTGAGTAGGTTTGCTCCTGATATGGTAGCTTTTGAGGAGGGTAGAGTGAAGTGTTTCCTTGGAGGACTAAGAAGCGATGTCCAGCAGTTGGCATGCGCTACCCGGGCTGAAAGTTATGCTGAAGCAGTGGAAGCCGCTTTGAAAGTGGAGGCGATTGAAAACGCCAAGAACTGCGGTGCTGCGGCGAGGAAAGAGAAAAGGAAAGGCGTTGAGGATGGTAGCTGCAGGGCATCTGACCCTTCTTCAAAGAAGAAAAGTAAGGAAGTGTGTAGCTTCTGTGGTCGTCCTGGCCACCCTTACAAAAGGTGTTTCAAGAGGACTGCCACCCTGAAGCAGCAGCAGATGCACGCCATCCAAGGTGCACCCAATGGAGAGCTAGTGTGCTCATTCTGTGCAAGGAAGGGTCATGATGTGAGTTGGTGCTGGATGAAAGAAGGGATTTGCTTACAGTGCAAGCAGAAGGGACACCAGAAGTCTTCGTACCCCCAGGCTCAGTCCCCACTGCAGCCTGCCTCACTTCGAGCTCTGCCGCCGCCGCCAAACCTGGATAAAGGAAAAGGAAAGCTGAACGTGATGACCAGCGAGGAAGCTCAAACCTCAGTGATATCAGGTTAGCCCCAGTTTAATTTATCCTTATTATTTATCGTTGTTGCCCTAGTTATCATTCGTTTAGTTATGTATGCTACGGTTTTAGGGGAGTTTAAGGTGCGGAATAGGTGGGGGCGCGTTCTTTTTGATTCGGGTGCCACCCATTCCTTTGTGGCCCGGAGGTTTGTTGTTAAACATCGCATGAATGTGGATCAATTAGGAGACTCCTTCAACGTCAAGCTTCCCTCCGGTGATTCGGTGATATCTAGCCAAGGAATTCTGAGATGCCCTATTTATCTTGGCAATTTTCTGGCCTTTGTGGATCTGATGATTTTAGACCTGGTTGATTTTGATGTGATTTTAGGCATGGACTGGTTGTCCAAGTATGATGCGGTCATCCAGTGCAAGGCTAAGCGACTGGATTTCAGGATGGACGATGGACAACCTATGAGCGTCTATGGATTTCAAGATAGAGTTTCCCCTGTCATTTCTGTGGTACGTGCTTGTCGTGCTATAGAGTCTGGTTGCGAGGCATTTTTAGTTTCTATTTCTGCTCTAGAAACAGTTGTTGTTACACCACGTCTTGAGGATGTCTCGATGGTGCGAGAGTTTCCAGATGTCTTTCCTGATAATCTTCCAGGACTTCCTCCTGAAAGGGAGATAGAGTTTATGATAGACCTCGAGCCAGGTACTCGTCCTATTGCGAAAGCACCGTACTGTATGGCTCCGCGTGAGTTGGATGAGTTGCGTACTCAGCTCGATGAGTTGTGATTTTATTAAACCAAGTGCTTCTCCATGGGGTGCTCCTGTTTTGTTCGTTAAGAAGGAAGATGGATCGATGAGGCTTTGCATCGATTACAGGGAATTGAACAAGGTAACCATTAAGAATAGATATCCCCTGCCAAGGATTGATGATATGTTCGATCAGTTACGTGGTAGCTCGGTATTTTTCGAAGATCGATCTTTGCTCAGGCTACCACCAGTTGAGGATTCATGAGGCAGATATTCCCTGAACCGTTTTCCGTTCGCGGCATGGACATTATGAGTTTTTGGTGATGTCTTTCGGTTTAACCAATGCACCCTCTGCTTTCATGGATTTGATGAATAGGGTGTTTAAGGATTTCTTGGACCGATTCGCTATTGTCTTTATAGATGATGTCCTGGTGTATTCCCGCAATGTTGAGGAGCATACTCAGCATTTGCATTTGGTTTTGTCGACCCTGAGGGAGCATAGGCTATATGCAAAGTTGAGCAAGTATGAGTTCTGGGTACCTCAGGTGTCCTTTCTGGGTCATGTTGTAAGCAAGGACGGTATTTCTGTAGACCCGACCAAGATTTCTAGGCCTGGCTGACTATTATAGAAGATTCGTGGAAGGGTTTTCGGTGTTGTCTGCTCCTCTAACTAGACTTACTCAGAAGAATACTACATTCATTTGGAGTGATAAGTGTGAAGAGGCTTTTCAGGAACTGAAGAAGGGATTATGTACTGCTTCGATTTTAACCCTACCTACTGAAGGAGTTGAGTATGCTGTGTATATTGATGCGTCACACATCGGACTTGGATGTGTTTTAATGCAAAATGGTAAGGTGATCGCGTATGGATCGAGGCAACTAAAGATTCACGAGAGAAACTATCCTACGCATGATTTGGAGTTGGCCACTGTAATTTATGCGCTGAAGCTTTGGAGGCACTTATTGTATGGTGCGCTGTGCAAGATCTATACGGACCATAAGAGTTTGAAGTATGTCTTCACTTAGAAGGAACTAAATCTGCGTTAGCGTCGGTGGTTAGAATATATGGCTGATTACGAAGTGGAAATTCTTTATCATCCAGGAAAGGCTAACGTAGTAGCTGATGCTTTGAGTAGAAAGACCGCTAAAATTTTTAATCTATCGGTACAGTCCTTAGTGAAAGAATTCCTGTTGATGGATGTTGAGGTTGGGAGTAGTACTGTGCCTACTAGTCTAGAAGCAGAAGAACCCTCTTGTATTTCCCTTACTCGAGCACATCAGAAGGATGATCCTGATTTGTTGCACCTCTGGAATAGAACTGTGAAGGGAGAGCTACCTGATTTATCTTTGGATGAGTTCGATACCTTGAAGTATCGGGGTAGATTTTGCGTCCTCGCCTTTGGCGATATTCGAGCTAAGATCTGTGCTGAAGCTCATGGTTCAAGCGTAGCCTACTACCCTGGTTCCACTAAAATGTACAAAGATCTAAAGCAAATTGTTTGGTGGTCGGGGATGAAGAATGATATCACGAAGTTTGTATCAGAATGTTATACATGCCAGCGTGTTAAGGCTGATCATAGAAGGCATGGTGGTAAGTTGACACCGCTTGATATTCCAAGTTGGAAATGAGAGAGTATTTCAATGGATTTCATCACCGGTCTACCAAAATCTCCCCGTGGGCACGACTCTGTCTGGGTGATAGTCTACAGATTGACAAAGTGTGCTCACTTTGTTCCGTTTAAGATTGGGTATTCGATGAGGAAGATAGCTGAGCTATATCTTGAAGAGGTCATCAAGTTACATGGAGTGTCTGTTAGCATTGTATCAGATCGGGAATCCAGATTTACGTCTCGCTTTTGGAAGAGTTTTCAGGAGGGGTTGGGTACTGATTTAAGGTATTCCACCGCCTATCATCCGTAGACGAATGGTCAGACAGAAAGAGTAAATCAGATCGTAGAAGACATGATCAGGTGTTATATTTTGGATCATGGTGGTGCTTGGGATGAGTGTCTCAGACTCATGGAGTTTGCATACAATAACAGTTATCGAGAGAGTCTGCAGATGACCCCATTTGAGGCCTTATATGAGAGGCGTTGTAGAACGCCTTTGTTTTGGGCTGAAGTTGGTGAGAGACCGTTGCTAGGTCTGGAAGCCCTTGAGGAGATGAATTGTGTCGTGACTCATATTAGAGAAAAGCTCTGTGTGTCCTAGGAGCGCTATGAGAAGTATGCTAATCAACGAAGGGTCGATCTGGAGTTTGTCGTTGGAGACTTGGTTTTCTGAAGGTTTCTCCAATGTCTGGCGTTAAAAGGTTTGGAAAGAATCACAAGTTAGACCCCCGGTACGTGGGACCTTTCCAAATTCTTGAGCGCATCGGAGTGTCAGCTTATAGGCTGGAGTTGTCTGTTACCTTCCCTGGTGTCCATGATGTGTTCCATGTGAGCCAGTTGCGGAAGTGTGTTCGTAGTGATCGTCAAGTCCTCGACTCGATGCCCCAGATTCAACCCAACCTTACGTATGTGGAAGAGCCTGTTCGTATTCTAGATTCTAAAGAGCGTGTGTTACGGAGAAAGACCATCCCTATGGTCAAGATTCTTTGGAGAAATCAAGACGTCGAGAGCGCGACGTGGGAATTGCAATCGGCGATTAGGGAATCTTATCTGCACCTCTTCTCTTAGTTTTAGGTATGTCGTTATGTTTTTAGTTATGTTTGATTTTATCGTTTTGATTTGGTTTTGGAGTTGTGTTAAGTTTCGGGACGAAACTTCTTTTTAGGGGGAGTGACTGTAACGCCCCCGATTTTTTCGATGATTTTATTTGAATGGGCAACGTCATATTTATGACGTCGTGGCGTTACTTTTAGCGACGAGTTGACGACGCAAGGCCGTAAGGCATTTTTGCGTCCGTGCGGTCGAGTCGGCCGAATTCTTGTTGTAATGGGAAAATTTTGCATTTGAAATTTAAGTTAAGTAATTTTGGATTTGCTCGTCAAGTTTCGTCGCAATCCGAGCATTTTTGGAATCTCGGCGTGCGATTGAAGTTTTGGATTTGTTTATGTTCGCTGTATACTTCGAAGATTAATATCTCGGGAATGCCTCGTCGGATTTTGGTTTTGACTTCGCCGTGGTGTTTGTAGCGTCAGTGTTCACCTACGGTGCGAGCTTCGTTTGATTCGGCGCCCGTTCGGACCTCCATTTTGATCTCGTAGTTTCCTTATTCAAAAATATATAAATATGAATATTTTATTATTAAAGTACTATTCAAAAATGTGATTTAATGTTCATTTGTATAGTTGGATCAAAGGATTTTTTTTTGCAAAAAATTTGTTCTTTGTGCAAGGATTTGTTCTTCTGCTCGAGTGCTTCTAGAGTATGTTAATTTCTACTCGAGTTCTTCTCGAGTCGTCAATTCTACCTACTTGAGTCATCAATTCTACCTACTCGAGTCATCATTTCTACCTACTCGAGTCATCATTTCTACCTACTCGAGTAATATTTCTCGCCTACACGAGTACTTTTCCTCCTACTCGAGTAATTTTAATTGTCTCGAGTGCCTCTTCTGCTGTTACTCGAGTGGTTAATATGTACCTACTCGAATACTAATTCTGTCTCGAGTAATATTTTTTCTGTCTCGAGTAATTTTTTTTATATATACTCGAGTGACTGTTCATGCTTACTCGAGTAGCCGTTTTCTACCTCTCAAGTACTCGTAAGCTTGTTCTCGTGTAGTCCGTTGCTGTTTGCGTTCGGGAGGCCTTTTGCGCATCGAAACGATGTCATATGGAAAAATGGTTAACACGAAATTTGTGCGTCTCGACGAGATCTACAACTTTCATGTTGTCCACTTTTCGATTTGAAGCAATTCTAAACCCTTATTTTCATCTCTCGCGCACCTACTCGTAAAAAAGGACCGTTTTTAGACAAAGATTTTTATAAACATATATATATATATATATATATATATATATATATATATATATATATATATATATATATATATACGAGTGACAGGCACGTGCCTCCGGCCCGATGGCTACACGCCACAGTACCCGGCCGTCGACGGCGCGCTTCGCCCGCCCCCCGGTCGAGTGCCCGACATGGGGCTCCGCTCCGACTACCAAGCGCGATAGTACCCGCTCAGCGACGGCAGGCTTCACAAGCCCCCGACGGCCGTGCCCGCAACATATACATATGAGTACTCAAAATGATCGTAAAAAAATATCAATCACGATTACAATTTTTATTTTGTAAAAACTTTACATTTTTACTTACAATAATTAATTTTTCTCACTCTCACTCTTTTTTTCTCCTCTCTCTAATATAATATATAAGATATGATATAATATATTATATTATACAGAATAACACATCCGTCGCCCACATCTCAGCTGCACCTTCTCTCTTTCTCTCTCTTCCCCACCTATATATATAATATAATATAAATTAAGATATAATATATTATATTTATAATTATATCTCATCGGCCGCCTCCTCTCACCCCCTCTCTCTCCCTCTCTCTCTCCCTCTCTCTAGCTTTAGGAGCCCTATACTTTTTAGTTTTGTAATGTGAAAATGATCTGACGGCTGATAAATCATCAAATCATGATCAGACGACTATTAGAATTTCGAACTCATGAGTTTATATTTCCTTTATAGTAGTAAAGATATATATATATATATATATACATATATATATATATATATATATATATATATATATATATATATATATATATATATATATATATATACATATACATACAAGGTTTTGAGAACCGGACCGGACATAGAACCGGTCATGAGAGAGGTTCAAGGTTTAACCAGTTTGACCGGTTGAACCGTTTTGACATTAATGACCGCAAAATCTCCTAACTTTTCACACTTTTATTAGGCGATTGTTAACTTCTTCATTAGGTGATTGTTAACTGCAACCCGTTATTGGCTACTCGCACCCCAAAATCTCCTAACTTTTCACATTTTTTCAAAATACGTCTTGTACATGCAATTTTAGGAAAAGTGTTCAACACGAAAGTTGTAGATCTTGACGAGATTTATAACTTTTGTGTTGAACACTTTTTCTGAAATTGCATGTACAAGGCGTATTTCTGAAAGGTGCAAAACCTGAGCATATTTCGAAAGTACGTCTTGTACATGCATTTTTAGGAAAAGTGATCAACACAAAAATTGTAGATCTTGACGAGATCTACAACTTTCGTGTTGAGCACTTTTCCTAATATTGCATGTACAAGGCGTATGTAAAAAAGACGCGAAAAATTATGAGATTTTGGGGTGCGACTAGCCAATAACGGGCTGTGGTTAACAAACGCCTAAAATTAATGCTGATTTTGTGAACCGCCCGGTTAGCCAAAAACCGGCCCGATTTTCGGTTATCCGGTTCAACCGGCCGGTTTTCCGGTTCCTGGCCGGTTCTTGGCCAGGACGGTTTTAGGAACCAGACCGGACCGCCCGGAGGACCGGTCGGCGGTTCAACCGGTCGGATCGACCGGTCCGGTCCGGTTTTTAAAACGTTGTATATATAGACTCTGATATATATAAACCTTTTATATTTTTATATATACTCTGATATATCTATAAATCTTTTATAAATTTTTTAGAAGAAAACTTCATCTTCTCCGATCGTTTTTCCTCCCTAACCAGAGCGGCGTGAGCGTGAGAGAGAAAATATTTCGGGAACCTTCCGGTGGCCACCGACGGTGCTCCGGTGCTCGAAATCTTCATCCGAACATAGATCCGGAAAGCTCTCACCGAGAACTACGTCATCGTGGTAATATCTTCCCTGTTTCTTGAGTTTTCTCGTTAGGGTTTTTCGGCCCTAACCTCTTTTTTGGCCGTTCTTCTTCAGATTTTAACTCCTCCCGCTTCTTTTTTGCCCCGATCTGCGACGTGGAGTGATTCAGAGGACTTTTCCGATAAAAACCAAGGCAAGTGGTGGTTTTTCCTCATTTCTCCTTGTCCAATTTGATGGTAACGGCTACGCTTTCATGTTCTTTAAGATTTTCTACACTTGTTCTTCCAAATTATTGTTATGATTAACCTTCTCAATGATCACATGATGTTGTAATGTTTTGTCATGGTGAACTCAATTTTTTTCTCCGGATATGTTTGATCGTTCTTGATGTGTCTTATTGATGGTTCAAACGCCTTATTTATCGTATTGAACGTATTAGAGTTTAATTAGGTTTTAAATCGTTTCTAAGGGTTGATCAACCATGTCTTGTATCTAGTAATGTCAAGTAGAATCTGTCGAGCCAAATCTCGAGATATGTGGTATTTTCTTGGTGGTTTTCTTGATTGCGGGAGTTAGTGGACGATTCCACCTCCGCAGTGTTTGTTTCCTTCATTAGTGCCCTGTGGAAGTCTACCTGGTTTTCGGGTGTCTGCGGTGTATGATGGAGAGTATGAGACTCCCTCGCTGTTAGACGGATTTTATATTCGTGTGGGTGTGCCCAAGAGTGACCACCTCGCCCGTATTTTTGGGTGGTGTGTCCACGAGTGACCACCTCACCCGTGCTTTTGGGTAGAGTCGACCACATGTGCCTAATAAAGATTTTGTATTTCTTCCTTACGAATTATTCATGTTGTCACCTAATAGCCTCGTGTGTCTGGTGTACTATTGTTGTACGTGACGAATCACGTAAGAGTTCTTTTTCCCGATGATGACTTGTTCCTCTTTTTGTGCTTTATTTCAGTATTGTTGGTCTTGGGTTGGTACCCCATTGATCTTTGTTTATTTTGGCTTATTAATTCTCTGCCACCATTTGTACCTTCTTACTGAGGTGTTCTGTCTTTGAAATGCCTCAGGTTCAGAGCAGTAGCAGATAGCAGAGCTAGTTTTGGAGTTTCTGGGCGGCAGTGTTGGTCGTGGTTGTTACCTCGTCTCAGCGAGGTAGATTGTTGTTTACTTAGTTACTGGTTCAGACTTACTTTTCTGTAAGTGGGTTCGTGTCAGTTATTGGCGCCCACAGAATTGTTATTTGGTTGATACTTGCTAGCTGCTTATTTCTTTATATGTGGATGTGGATTACTTGCTCTCTGAGAGGATTTATGCTAGGAATGCATGTTAGGTATTTTTAAGAATAAAATCTATTACTATTACTTCATGCACTGCATAATTTAAAAACCCTAACCTGTTATATTTGGCGACCGTAAAAGCTATTTTTACTACTATTATAAATTTAGAGTCTTGCATAGCATGTGTTGTCCTTTGGGGACGTTTATACTCATGTAGGATGTTTGAGTCAATCTAAACAAGTATTTTTTCGCAGCGTATAACTATATTTTGATTTGTGGACTAAATGAGCCACTAAGCTGAGGGATACGGCTAGCTATTGCACTTAACTGATTTTTCTTAAAATAACTTGAAGAATCTTTCTTCATGATTAGGTTGGTGTCTTCCCGAGCGTCCGCAGTTATCCCCTGCTGACGTTGCATCATGACGCGCATTTTCCCATACTCTGATAAGTTATTTTATGTGGTGAAAATGCGGGTTGTGACAGGTTGATCTCGATTTTATGCAGCCTGGAGAACACGACCACAGACATGGGCGTATCTGAAGGCGTGTCAGGTGACATGGCCCGTGACATGGGCGTGTCACTGGTTTGGATAAGTCGGTTGAGCACCGCTTGAGGCACACGGCCTGGGACACGGGCGTGTCACAGGCCGTGTTAGGCAAAAATGTGATTTTGTGGCAAAATCGTGGCTGTCCAAATCTTCAGCTGGAATCTGATGGCTGAGGTGTCTCCCTGATTCCTTAAGGATGTGGATGAGAAGAAAGTTCTCATTTTCATTTTGGCCTTCATCTTTCTAAAATACTAGAGAGAGAAAGAGAGGAAGAAGGAGGAGGAGGAAGGAGAGCCGGCCACCGGTGGTGTTGCGGAGTTCCGACGAGAGATCCAAGGCCAGCATTGCGGAGGAAAAGCCGTTGTGGTTCTTTCCAGCCAGTTAGGAGCTCATGGCGTCGAAGCGGTCTTCGAGGGTAACGACTTTTTTTCCTAACCATATGAAGGCTTCCTTTTTGGCATGTGCATAAGATTCCCCCACCAGAGGGTGGATTGTTATGGGAGTCCCTTGGGTTGATTCATAAAATCCCCAATCATTTGTCATATAGATCCGGAAAAGGAGTACGGAATATGCATGTTGTGTGAAGCCCATCTGGACAGGTTGGTCTGGATTGGTGATGTTGCATATACGTACCGGAGAAGACTCCGTGATAAACGTGTTGTTTAAGGAGTCGACGGGTTAGACCTGCGAAGAGTAGTAGCAGGAAGTACTAGAGTGGTCGTCCAGGAAAATACCCTTGTGATGTTATGTTATTGGGTTATACCTGTGAAGGGAAGTAGTAGGAAGTACTGGATTGGTAATCCAGGAAATACCCTTGGTAATTATTGATGGTCATGAGTGGTACCTATGAAGGGGAGTAGTAGGAAGTACTGGAGTGATAAGTCAGGAAAAGGCCCTTGACATTGTGATATTTGTGGGGTTGTACTTGTGAAGAGGAGTAGCAGGAAGTACTGATGTGCCCAGGAAAGACCCTCTGATGTTGTGATATGTAATGGGTGTGATGGTAAGTACTGGTGCGCCCAGGAAAACACCCAGGCAACAGGAACGGTGAAACCGACCCGCACATTTTATTTAGCCGCGAGTACGCCGTACTCGGTGATGGCAAGGCGATTTGAGCAATGGGGGTGGCTGATCCGACCTGCGTTATGTCCGTCCGACGTGAGACCAGAAAGTGTGGTCTGTTTGGAGCGCATAGCGAGAGTCTTAGGCTTGCGCGCCGTGATATAATGGGGGGCTACGAGCCAATCCCGGTTCACTAAGACTATAATCTTCGGTTGCACGCCATGGAGTAAATGCTCAATGTTTTACTGTTGGGTTGCGACCCTGATATGGTGGTGGGACCCTGGTTCGCCGGTACACCAAGAATGTGCCCTGAGTGTACGGATCGTCGGGCCGCGGTGTTGATGATTATGATGGAATGTATGTGCGTGAGAGCACATTGTATGATATATATATCTGCCTGTGAAATGCTATGCCTGCAGGAAATACCACCGCCCCGGGAAAAGGGGTGGGGTCGTTATAATTTGGTCAGCTGAATGCTGACCGTTGCCTGTTTGCCACCGTTGGGTGGGTTGTCCCTATGTAGGTGCTGGAGAGCCAAGCGGGACTCATAAAGGCTGAAGTCCCTGCTGCTATTGATGCTGCTGTCGCTAGCCCTTGAAGGCTAAAGCTAAATGCTTTGTTTGTTTATATGTGGTCGGCCTGCGCGCCAATGTTTAAGCCCACCGTTATGAAAGCCCTGTAAGGCCATAAGGCCAACTATTTTGTATTTAGACATTCCTGTTTTATATAAATGTGGAACTTTTATATGGTGGACATTCATGTGTGTGAGTTCAGCTTCGTGTTATAGGCTTCCGCTAGAATGCAATGAGTTAGGATGCGCAACTCTAGTATCACTACGTAACTTCCCCGCCTGTTTTATGGTATATGTTGTGGGGCACCGGCCGGACCTTCTAGTATATGTTGGATCCCTAGTTTGATTTGGGCTAGGTTCACTAACTTAGGATGATGTGACCCAACATGTATAGCCAGAGTCAAAGTTGTGTCCTAGAGTCTAGGCCAAGTCCTCAGTAACAACATCACATGGAGAAGCCTTCATCAGACCGCCAGAGACTCAAGACTTAGAGTTTTTCCAGAGATTCAGAGATTGCTCAAGAAACTAAGTAAAATGAGTTCGACGTTCTTCGAACTCAGGTCGACGATAGTCGTTCTCAGCTCTACAATCTTAGAGAAATATTCTCTGAGCTGAGCTCGACGAACTTCAGTCACATGTCGACGATCCTTGGACTCCACCTTCAGCATTCTAAGTCCAGACTGTTCTCTAGACTCAGGTCGACAAACCTAGTTCTCAGGTTGACGAACTTCATTCTTTGCTCGACGATTTCTATACTTCCACTTCAACTCTATTGCCAGATGTTCATCAATTTTTCTTTAAGTCCAGAATCATTTTCATCTCGACGAATTCAAGGTTCTCCAGACTTAGCTCGACGAACATTATTCTTTGGTCGACGAATATTTGGACTACTACAGCATTCTGTCGAGACTATGTTCTCTAGTCTCGGGTCGACGAACTCAGTTCTCTGCTCGATGAATTCTGGAACCAGAAGACTTGTGTCGACACTTAGAGCATATGTCGACACCAACTAATTCGACACTAGAAGCACTTGTGTCGACACCCAGATCATCAGTCAACATTGTGGAAGGGCTGTGTCGACACCACACAGAACACTTGTGTCGACACACAGAATATCAGTCAACACACAGAATATTTGACAACTCCAGAATAGTTGCTGAACTCCAGTCGACGAACACATTTACCAGCTCGACGAACTTCAGACACAGAAAAGGCAAAAGAGACAGCAGTTTAGTTTCTAGCTCGACGATCATGGAACTCAGCTTGACGAACAGAAGCCGTCTGGTCGACGAATACAACATCTCAGCTCGACGAACTGTGGACTCAGTTCGATGAATTCTGCTATCTATTCGACGATTCCAGACTTAGTTATTTCCGGCCTTCTGTCCCCACTCTAATGCGATAATTCCTAAGTAATTAATGCTCTAACATTCTCTGAATGTATCCGTTAGAGGGAGCATTAATTATGGTCTTCTCCAGCATTATTGCTTGCCGTTTTTCCATGGTTAAGTTGGGGAAAGAAATCAATGCCGATTATTCTCAAGGCTGTCAGCATTAATTATAGAGGCATTCAAATTTTTGAAAGAAAGAGAAGAAGTGAATAACGGACACACAGAGCACAGCTTACTGAGAAGCATACAGAAACACAAAGAAAAACATTCAGTCTTAAACAATCTGCTCTGTCAACAAGAAGCATTCTCTGATACACAGAAGCTCTTGACCAGAAGCTCATCAGCACTTAAAGAAGAAGAACAACAATATCTATATCTAGAGTCTTCTTTCTTCAAGTACTCCAGGACACTTCAAAAGGACAACTTCAGTTCAATCTGTCAAAGAAGTTCCTGAAGATTATTGTTGGTCAAGGATTCAGTTTGAAAACCTATCACCCTGAAGCTTAGCTCCTATTTTTCCCAGATCCATTCTACATCTCAGGGGGATCCATAAGCTATAATCAAATCCACAAGTCTTCTCAGTTGTATATTGAGAAAAATAAGACAAAATCATCTCTCACCCCCACTGTATAAAGGGTTGTCATCTCCCTTCAAAAGTGATTCCTTGGTTGCAAGTCTCCTAATCAAAAGACTTGGGTTGGTTTTTGAGCACCTGATCAAAAGCTCATTAGTGTCAGGCACCTGATCAAAAATCTGAGTGGATTCCTACCAAGGGTGGTAGAAGAGTGGATGTACCCAGGTTGGGGAACCAATATAAAATTCTTGTGTCGTCTGGTTGCCTCGTTTTCTTTTGTTCTTGCTGTGCTTGTGATTTAGGTTTATTGTTTTCTGCACTTTTAATTTATAGAAAAAGCTGTAATAGCTCTTAATAATATTTAAGAATACTATATTCACTCCTCCCCCCTCTAGAGTATTTCAGATCTAACTCTCACTTTCAGTATATACCTGTGAACGGATGGAGTCGTTACATTTTGCCCAACTGGTGATGAGAAGTGAAGGAACTCCATATTTAAGCGTGCTTGGGCGAGAGTAGTACTGGAATGGGTGACCTCCTGGGAAGTCCTCGTACGGCCCAGCTTAACTGTCGGGTTCACTCATCAAAGGGAGGCTGTGGCTACCAACAACCCGCCAGTGGGCTGGAGAGGGGTTGGGGTGCTTGGGCTGCAGCCCGGTAGCGTCTCCTAGATCGGAGCCGTGATGTTGTCACGTTGTATCGGCTAGGGGCATTACACGCCCAGACTGACTCACCCGCTGAGGAACTCTTTAGACAACTCGCCGTCTCACCTCCTCCTCCAATAGATGGGATTGAAGACTACCTGGGCGACCATACGGACCCGGTAGAGATGAAGCGCAAGACGGCGGAGTTGTTCAGGAAGCACACGCGTATCATCCATTCGCTGGCGGTGGACAAGCAGGCGGCGGATAGGCGTATCGAATGGCTGGAGAACGAGTGCGCTCGCTTGTCTTCCGAGGTTGGTGCCGAGATAGATGTCGATGGGACCGATCCTCCAGCCATCATCAGCATGGTCGATATGCAGCTTCGTCTCGCTCATCGTGGACTTGACGCTGTTCGCGCCTTCCACTCGCCGAATAGGCCCCCCTGTGCTGGAGCTCGCGGTGGCCGCTGGAAATGGTTCAAGTATTAAGGGTCGTTCGTCTCGCCCTTTTCTTCTTTTCTTCTCGAGCTTTGTACTTTAATGCTATAATAATTAGATAACATTGTTGTCGTCTCGTCGGCAATGACAGAGAACAAGGTGCCCGCCGCATGCGGGACTGTCTTTAAATATTTTTTGTTGCTGGTTTGAACTCTTTTAATTTTTTTTAATTATCCTGCCCTGTGATTGTGACAGGTCATGCAAATCGAGGCTTAGGAGAGAGAGAGAGAACCTTCGGCCGACTCTTCCCCTTCCTCTGTACGTTTTCCCTCCCATTAACCATTTTACCATATATGCTATAAATATCCCGGCCCCGGATCAGAAGGATATCCGCGCCTCTTACTCCTGCCTTGTCCATGCTCTTGCCCCCTTATTTCTTCTGTCTCGTCGATCCTTCTCGCTCCTTTCCCCCTTGGCCATCTCGTTGATCCTCTTTCCTACTACTTTATTTCTATCTCCGTCTCGCTCGCATTCGTCTCGCCAAGGATGGGCAAGAAGAGAGTTGAGGAAGGCGAGGGGCGCAGCCGCTACGGGAAGCGGTTCACTGACCACGACTTCCCGCTCGGTAGGCTCTCTGAAGAAGACTACCGCAGCTTCGTCCGCGAGTATCTGAGGGAGGGGCTTGAATCGCAGCCCCCCAAGGTTGGCGATTCAATCAATACTTACTACCCGGGAGAACTCGCCTTCCCCGTCTCGCACTTTGAGGCGGGGTTGAGATTGCCTCTCTGGCCCGAGGTAAAGCAAGTCTTCAAATACTTCGGCGTCGTCGCGGCGTAGTTTAACCCGAACGCAATTTCAGTGTTAATCACTTTCGCCTGCTATATGCGCCGGGAGCGAATCGAATTCAGCTCGACGGTCTTCCGCAAGCTTTTCATCTACCACGCCAATGCTGATGACATCTCGTATTTCACCGGGCAAGGGCTCAAGGTATACGAGACGCCCAACAAAAATCATCATTGGCTCACAAGGTTCGTTTTCATCCGCGGCGACTTCGGGGGCGTCCCGCTCGCTCCTATGTCGCCCCCCCCCCCCCCCCCCCCGATAGTTTCTACGTGTCCCCGCAGGTGGGCGGCACGGACAAGTTGCTGTTCGATTTCTTCGTCGGCAAAACTTTTGAAGTCAACTTCTTGCGGCAAGACATCGACTCACTGCCTCCGGTGCTCCCTGGTGAAGGTATTCTCACTCTCCCGCCTCGTGCTTCGTTATTTTCCGTCTCGTCATCTTATCACCTTCTTGTTTGTTTTTAGGGGAGCGCATCGTACCAATCCACCCTCCTTACAAGAGCAACATCCATCCTTCCAAAGGCCTTGGTCTCGCCAGCGCGACAGCTGAGGCGGTGAGAGAGTCCTTGGCTCCCCCCCCCCTCCAAAGAAGCATGCAGGCGACATCGCCTCCTCTCGCTCTAGCCCTCCCAAGAATATGAGGAAGGTTGTGGTCGTTTCCAAAGAAAAAAGAGCCGCGAAGGGGAAGAAAGAGATGTCGGGGTCCTTGAGCCCGATCTCTGTGGAGGGGTCCCAGTCGCCCTGTAACGCCCCGAAACTCAAAAGAGCGACGGGGGACGTTTTGGGCCAGTTTTGGGTTCTGGCTGCAGGCACACGGCCTGGGACACGAGCGTGTCCCAGGGAGTGTCAAGCTTGTGTCGACACTCAGCCGGCGGAGTCGACATTTTGCTCTCGACATTGTGTCAAGACTGGGCACACTGCCTGCGACACGGGCGTGTCGCAGGGCGTGTCGACCCATGTCGACACTCAGCCCGCGAAGTCGACACTCTGCGCTCGACGAAGTGTCGAGACATGGCACACGGCCTGCGACACGGGCGTGTCGCAGGGCGTGTCGACCCATGTCGACACTCGTCCCGGGACTCGACGAGCTTTGCTCGACGAGGTGTCGAGACAAGGCACGCGACCTAGGACACGGGCGTGTCCAAGGTCGTATCGTCAGTTCGACGATCTTCGCTCGACGAAGTGTCGAGTGTCGAGACCGTGTACACGGCCTGGAGCCCAGGCGTGTTGAGGTGACACGGGCAAGGACACGGGCGTGTCCTAGAACCCGTGCAGTGCTCGGGTTGTTTTCGGGGAAAAACGGTAGGGGTACACGGCCGGCCACACGGCCGTGTCAGGTGGAACACGGGCATGTCAGGTTGAACACGGGCGTGTTCGATACCCGTATGTTGTTCCAGGCGAGTCGATTTTGACGGCGAATGAGGTACACGGCCCTGGACACGGGCGTGTGCCAGGCCGTGTGCGATCCAGATTGGGCATTTCAGTCCCGAATCAAAGCCGTTCGTTTCTTTATTTTGGGATCCAACGGCTGGGGGTTGTTCCTGATGAGATATACCCGGGATTGGACTTAGAAACCCTCACTTTTCATGAGTTCTTATCTTTCTAAAACTTAGAGAGAGAGGAGAGCCAAGGAATGGAGAAGAAGCTAGATCCGGCCATTGGAGGAGCTTCGAAGCTCCAAATCGCGAGCCGACTCCGGATCCACGGAGGCGAAGAGAGTACGGTGCTTTTCATCCGCTTACTTTTCCATGGCGCCGAAGAATAACGCAAGTGTAACGATTCTCTTCTTGAGCATGAGTAGCTCTCCTTCTTTGCATAGGAAGCCCGCTCTCGCGAGTTTGCGGTGAGTTGGAGGCGTTCCTTCGGGTAGATATGTGAAGTCCCCGTTGTTTAGAGTCCGTAAGTGAGAACGGACATAGGCATGATGTGTGAAGCCTACCCGGACATGTTGGTCTGGATCGGTGATGTTGCATTGCATAAATGCCGGAGAAGACTCCGTGCTATTGGTTGTTTTTCGGGTTTTCTACACGGTAGATTGCAACAGGGAGCCTTGGGGATTAACCCTAAGGTGCACCCGAAAAACTGGGCTGATGCGTGATCTTGCCAACATGGAGGCCTGAGAGCCAACTTGAACATAACCGAGTTATGTGAAATTGTGTGACGAAAATGGGACTCGGGAGAAGTTTGACCTGCGCATATGGCTTAAATTGTCGTTGCGACGTGAGCACGGGTTAGATGGAACCGTACCCATTTCTATGTCGTTCTGGTTAAAGAGACCTAAGGTTACGTGGCACTTGTCGTTGGCATAGATGAGAGTCTTCGGCGGTCTATGGCTTAAATTGTCGTGACCCATGCCGGGAAGACAAATTGCTCATATGTTTGGCCGTCAAAGTGACGGTGGTGGGTCTGGAATGTCTATGGCTTTAACTGACGTGATATCGACCGGTTCATCGAGAATGTGCCCTGAGTGCACGGGGTGTGTGGCCGATTGACCCTACGCCTGTGATGAAATGAATATTATTATATTGCTCGCTTGTGCTAATAAAATTGCAGGGAAGGAGCATCGTCGCCCCGAGTCGGGGGCGGGATCGTTATAATTTGGTCAGCATTGCTGACCGTTGCCTTTTTGTTTGCCACCGTGCGGTGGTTATATTATTTGCAGGTGCTGCTGGACCAAGCGGTCAATAGCGGGCTAAAGCCCAAATTGCGAAGCCGGCCCTTGAAGGCCTATTTGGAGTGTTCACTGCTTTATTCATGTATGACCGGCCAGCGTGCCGTGGTTTGAAAATCATGTAACATTAAGTGAACCATTTTGTAAGGCCTTAAGGCCAGTACTGGTGTATGTACTTCATTCCTGGTTGGCTATTCTAGTGGACATTCATGCTTTAGTGCTGGGTTCTTTATTTCAACTTATAAACTGCTTCCGCTAGAATGCTCTGTGTAGGACGTTATGATTAGTTGGATGGTTTCCATTGAGTAACCACCCAGTCTGTCTGTAGTATATGGCGTCGGGCCCCGGCCGGACCTACTGCTATATGCTATGCGACGGATAGGGGGTGTTACAATTTGGTATCAGACTAATGGTTTTGGTCGGGCTTAAAATGAATTCGTGGACGAATTCTTTTTAAGGGGTGGTGAGCACATTGTGTGCATCGTCGTTATAACGGTAAAAGAGCCCATGAATGTCCACTTAGGAATGAAAATACACGTGTTTGAGGAACCTGCGTGTTCCTATACTTGTTGTTTGCAATTTTATTTGGTCGTTTAACGGTGTTTTGTACCACTATAGGTGACCGGAAGCGGTGCTGGACCGCCAGAATGTCCGGTTTCTGAGGAGCACAGTGCACCCGGTGAGGTGTTTGAGACTTCTCCTTCGTATGAAACCGTTAGAAGGATCGTAGAAGTGGTGTTAGCTATGACGGGTGCACAGCTTGGAGGGAATGCACAACCCCGCGCCCCTGTTGTGGCTTCAACGCCGGTGGGCGTGATGTAGCGGATGACCTTTGGTAGACCATCGGGGCAGCAGCTGAATATGCATTTAGTGCAGGGAGCGCACACAGTTGAGGAATATTTGCAAGCATTTCTTATGATAAGTCGCTACCCATGCTTTGAGTTGGATAACGAGCAAGCTACAGTCGATAGATTTTATAATGCCCCGCGTGCCGAGTTACGAGTTCTACTGCTAGGACCAAAGTTATTAGGATTCCGAGCCTTGGGGGAATCATCTAGATCTTTGGAGGCAGATTTGAGGAAGACCCTCCCGATGCCAGCGACCTTGGTATCGAACTATACAAACCCCATAAGAGTTGCATCCGGCAGAATGCTGGAGAAAGGGGCTATGAAATCGACTAGCAAAGCTACTTACACTTGTCATACTTGTGGAAAGAAAAGGCACTTTGCCCGAGACTATTGGAATGGTGCTCGGAAGGGTAAGAAAGCTATGTCAGGAGCAGTCAAGGACATTAGTGCAAAGGAAACGGCATACAAAGTGCCGAACACCTCAAAGTCTGTATATCGAAAGTGGTACAAGAAGGCTAGGACTTTGGGTCTAGTCCCTCCTTTTAGTGCTTCGGGGGCAACTACAAGCCAAACCCCGGGAGCATGTTACAACTGTGGGGAGCCGGGGCATTATGCCCGTGAGTGCCTAAAACCCTGGAGGAAGCACGCCGTCGTGACGACAGGTATGGTTTAAAGATAGTTTTGCCTTAAACACTTGTCGCCCTTGTGCATATTAGCTTAGAACTGCTGGTGCTAAGCCTTGTTATGACTTTACTTTATCTGCAAGAGCACCGTTCGTTTAGGGAGCTTCGCATTCCTTTATTAGGAATTATATTGTGCGTCGGAGTACCTCCTTCGATGGTAAGAGACAAATTGGACGCGTTATAGTCCAATGGTGCTCATTGTGCGCGGGTAGAATTTGTTGCGCTTAGTTTTGGATTGGGAATCAGGAGTACGATCTGCAAGCGTCGTTACTTCCATTGGTGGACGTTATAGTTGGCATGGACTGACTCTCGGAGCAGCAAGCCTATATAGATTGCGGTAGCAAGTAAGTCAAGCTGGGAGCAAGTCGTGAGACGACCCTTACGAGCTCAAAGAGGTCGAGCAAGACGTTGGTGTCTGCTCTTCAGGTGGTGAAGGCAGTTCGTGCTGGTATAGAGCTGTTCTGTACACTAGTGGAGGTTGCAAAGCCGAAGCCCGCGTTGGTTAATATTTCAGTGGTATCGGAGTACCATGAGAGATCTTCCTGGAGCCCCGCCTCGACGAGAGATAGATTTCATGTTTGAGCTAGTACCAGGTGCAAAGCCTGTGTCACGCTCTCCATATCGGCTAGCGCCAAAGGAAATGGCGGAGCTGAAGGTGCAACTTCTAAAAGTTGTTGGAGTAAGGGTATGCGCGTCCAAGTCCTTCGCCTTGGAGCGCACCGACCCTCTTTATTAAGAAGAAGGACGGAAGCTTGAGGCAATGTATTAATTATCGGGAGCTCAACAAGTTGACGGAGAAGAACAAGTACCCAATCCCAAGGATCGATGATCTTTGTGATCAGTTGTTCGTGCCAACAGCGTACTCTAAATTAGATAAGGGAGAGTGATATACCTAAGATAACGTTCAGTACAGGATACATGCGCTACGAATTTACAGTCATGTCGTTTGGGCTGACTAATGTGCCGTCAGTGTTCATGGATTTGATGAACAGGACCTTCCGGGAGTACTTGTACCATTTTGTGATCGTCTTCGTCGACGATATTCTGGTGTACTCGCAGAGTAAGGAAGATCACTTCAAGCATCATCTTTTGGTTTTGGAGACGCTAAGGAGGAATCAGTTGTATGCCAAGCTCTCGAAGTGCGAGTTTTGGTCATCCTCAGTGGCATCCTCGGTCTTATAGTGAGTGAGGAAGGTATTGCGGTGGATCCGGCGAAGATTGTTGCGATGCGGGAGTGGCCTGAGCTTTATACGGTAGTAGGAGTTCGGAGCTTTCTGGGGCGTGCCGGCTATTACAGGCGCTTCGTAGAGAACTTCTCGCGGATAGCGTTACCCCTCACTACTGTGACGAGAAAGGAGCAGAAGTTCTTTTGGACGCCTTAGTGCGCGCGAGCTTTTGAGGAGTTGAAATGTCGGTTGACCACGGCGTCTGTGCTGACTTTACCAAGTGGGACCGAAGGCTATGAGATTTAATAGCGATGCTTCGGGCAGCGGTTTGGGTTGCGTGCTACTGCAACACGAAAGTGTAATAGCTTATGACGCGAGACAGCCAAAAGTGCACGAGAGGAACTATCCGGTCCATGACTTGTTGTTAGTGGCCATGAGTTTAGCCTTGAACCTGTGGAGGCATTATTTGTACGGTGTGAAGATGGATATCTACGCCGGTCACAAGAGCGTGAAGTATCTGATTGGTCAGAAGGATCTAAATTTGCGGCAGCATAGATGGATGGAGTTCTTGGGAGACTATACATTCAAGATCCACTACGTGTCTGATAAAGGGAATGCGGTTGCTAACGCGTTGAGTCGTCGAGCCCCAGCTCAAGCTAATTGGCTATCGATGCATGATGAGCGGTTGGTGTGGGAGTGGGAGGCGTTGGAAATTGTTTGTGTGGATAGGCAATCAAGTGCTGAAGCAGTATTGAATTGGACTGAAGTTCAATATGACCTGGATGATCGGATTCGGCAGGTTTTGGATTTGGATGTCCATATGAAGCAGTTCATGGTAGAAGCTCTGGATGAGTCAAATTCCCAATTCCTTGTGGTGGACGGATTGCTTGGGAAAGTCGGTCGTCTGTGCGTCCCAAGTGTGGGAAATTTGCGGGTGGAATTGTTGTACGAGGCACACCATACTAAGAACTCAATTCACCCGGGAAGCACGAAGATGTACCGCGATGTAAAGAAACTGTTTTGGTGGCCGGGTTTGAAGAAAGATATGGCGCTCTACGTAGTGAAGTGCCAAACTTGCGCCGTGGTGAAGGCGGAATGCCAAAAGCCGGGAGGATTTCTTAAGTCCTTGCCTATTCCGGAGTGGAAATTCGATGACATCTCTATGGACTTCGTGAACGGTTTGCCAAGGTCGCAAAAAGGGGAACGACGCCATTTGGGTGGTCATAGATCAGTTAACGAAGGTGTCGCATTTCATTCCGCATAGGAAGGATGATCCGGTGGAGAAGTTAGCAAAACTATAGGTGGATAATATAGTATGGCTTCACGGTGTGCCCCGCAGCATCGTGAGGGACCGAGATGGGCTGAGTGGAGGCTTGTGCAGCAAATGTTGGGGACAAAGTTAAAATAGAACTATGGAAAGCATGCTCCGCATGTGTGTCTTGTATTTTGTGAAGGCCACCTTTATTTGGTGGAGTTCGCATACAACAACAGCTACCAAGCGAGTATTCAAATGACGTCATTCGAGGCCCTATATGGTAGAAAATGTCGCACGTCGTGGTCCTGGCTGGAAACGGGTGAGTCAAGTTGTATAAGTGATTCGAAGTGGAGGATGTTACTTTGTTGATGCGAAGCATTCGGGAGAGGTTGCTTACCGCTCAGGACCGGCAAGCGAAGTACTATAATGCCAAGCACAGGAACGTGGAGTTCGCCGTGGGCGACTATGTGTACTTAAAGATCAAGCCGTTTAAGGGAGTCTCGCGGGTGCGGTGATTGGAAAAGCTAAACCCGAGGTACCTTGGGCCGTTTGAGGTTCTGAAGCGGGTTGGTGAAGCATGTCTATCAATTGAAGCTTTCAGTAGAGCTTAGTGGTCTACATGATATATTCCATATTTCGGTGCTACAGAAGGCGGTGCAAGAGCCTACGCAAGTGATCGCGGTCGATCAAGCGCCGGTTGATAGTGGATTGATGACAAAAGTAAAGCCTGTGCAGATTGAGGACTCGGAGGTCAAGCGGCTACGCAATAAAGAGATCTGGATGGTCGAGGTCCGGTGGGACAATTGCGGTCGTGAGGAGCTCTCTTGGAAGCGAGAGCTGACTATGCTTGACGAGTATCCGTAATTATTCCGCTCAGGTACAAATTTTGGTTTTGTACATGTCTTTTCTTTATATAATTTCGTGGACGAAATTCTTTTAAGAGGGGGAGAGTTGTAACGCCCCGAAACTCAAAAGAGCGACGGGGGACGTTTTGGGCCAGTTTTGGGTTCTGGCTGTAGGCACACGGCCTGGGACACGGGCGTGTCTCAGGGCATGTCAAGCTTGTGTCGACACTCAGCCGGCGGAGTCGACATTTTGCTATCGACATTGTGTCGAGACTGGGCACACGGCCTGCGACACGGGCGTGTCGCAGGGCGTGTCGACCCGTGTCGACACTCAGCCCGCGAAGTCGACACTCTACGCTCGATGAAGTGTCGAGACATGGCACACGGCCTGCGACATGGGCGTGTCGCAGGGCGTGTCGACCCGTGTCGACACTCGTCCCGGGACTCGACGAGCTTTGCTCGACGAGGTGTCGAGACAAGGCACACGGCCTAGGACACGGGCGTGTCCAAGGCCGTGTCGTCAGTTCGACGATCTTCGCTCGACGAAGTGTCGAGTGTCGAGACCGTGTACACGGCCTGGAGCCCAGGAGTGTTGAGGTGACAGGGGCAAGGACACGGGCGTGTCCAAGAACCCGTGCAGTGCTCGGGTTGTTTTCGGAGAAAACGATGGGGGTACACGGCCGGCCACACGGCCGTGTCAGGTGGAATACGGGCGTGTCAGGTTGAACACGGGCGTGTTTGATACCCGTGTGTTGTTCCAGGCGAGTCGATTTTGACGGCGAATGAGGCACACGGCCCTGGACACGGGCGTGTGCCAGGCCGTGTGCGATCCAGATTGGGCATTTCAGTCCCGAATCAAAGCCGTTCGTTTCTTTATTTTGGGATCCAACGGCTGGGGGTCGTTCCTGATGAGATATACCCGGGATTGGACTTTGAAACCCTCACTTTTCATGAGTTCTTATCTTTCTAAAACTTAGAGAGAGAGGAGAGACAAGGAAGGGAGAAGAAGCTAGATCCGGCCATTGGAGGAGCTTCGAAGCTCCAAATCGCGAGCCGACTCCGGATCCACGGAGGCGAAGAGAGTGTGGTGCTTTTCATCCGCTTACTTTTCCATGGCGCCGAAGAATAACGCAAGGGTGACGATTCTCTTCTTGAGCATGAGTCGCTCTCCTTCTTTACATAGGAAGCCCGCTCTCGCGAGTTTGCGGTGAGTTGGAGGCGTTCCTTCGGGTAGATATGTGAAGTCCCAGTTGTTTAGAGTCCGTAAGCGAGAACGGACATAGGCATGATGTGTGAAGCCTACCCGGACATGTTGGTCTGGATTGGTGATGTTGCATTGCATAAATGCCGGATAAGACTCCGTGCTATTGGTTGTTTTTCGGGTTTTCTACACGGTAGATTGCAATAGGGAGCCTTGGGGATTAACCCTAAGGTGCACCCGGAAAACTGGGCTGATGCGTGATCTTGCCAACATGGAGGCCTGAGAGCCAACTTGAACATAACCGAGTTATGTGAAATTGTGTGACGAAAATGGGACTCGGGAGAAGTTTGACCTGCGCATATGGCTTAAATTGTCGTTGCGACGTGAGCACGGGTTAGATGGAACCGTACCCATTTCTATGTCATTCTGGTTAAAGAGACCTAAGGTTACGTGGCACTTGTCGTTGGCATAGATGAGAGTCTTCGACGGTCTATGGCTTAAATTGTCGTGACCCATGTCGGGAAGACAAATTGCTCATATGTTTGGCCGTCAAAGTGACGGTGGTGGGTCCGGAATGTCTATGGCTTTAACTGACGTGACATCGACCGGTTCACCGAGAATGTGCCCTGAGTGCACGGGGTGTGTGGCCGATTGACCCTACGCCTGTGATGAAATGAATATTATTATATTGCTTGCTTGTGCTAATAAAATTGCAGGGAAGGAGCATCGCCGCCCCGAGTCGGGGGCGGGATCGTTATAATTTGGTCAGCATTGCTGACCGTTGCCTTTTTGTTTGCCATCGTGCGGTGGTTATGTTGCTTGCAGGTGCTGCTGGACCAAGCGGTCAATAGCGGGCTAAAGCCCAAATTGCGAAGCCGGCCCTTGAAGGCCTATTTGGAGTGTTCACTGCTTTATTCATGTATGACCGGCCTGCGTGCCGTGGTTTGAAAATCATGTAACATTAAGTGAACCATTTTGTAAGGCCTTAAGGCCAGTACTGGTGTATGTACTTCATTCCTGGTTGGCTATTCTAGTGGACATTCATGCTTTAGTGTTGGGTTCTTTATTTCAACTTATAAACTGCTTCCGCTAGAATGCTCTGTGTAGGACGTTATGATTAGTTGGATGGTTTCCATTGAGTAACCACCCAGTCTATCTGTAGTATATGGCATCGGGCCCCAGCCGGACCTACTGCTATATGCTATGCGACGGATAGGGGGTGTTACACGCCCCGCTCGCCTCCTCATCAGGCCGTCTCGCCTACCCGCGAGACGGCTCTTCCCAACCAGCCTGCCGCCACATCCAATCAACAGGCTGCCACCACCTCTCGCGAAGGCACCTCCTCCAGCCGTCCGACCCCCTCTTCCCATATGAACTTCAACTTGGGCCCCATGGTTTCAAATGCCGCTGGCGACCCTGTTCTGTTGTGGGGGCGGGACGCCAACCGCGTGTCCATCTCCACCCTCCTTCCCCCTTGGAAGGAGCAGGAGCTCCCCACCAGCCATGCTTTCGCCGTGGGGTATGGTCTTTACGGTGGTCTCGACGCAGTCTCCCCCGAGAATGAGTCTACGCGAGATCTCGTCCTGAAGTCCTCCCACGCCCAAATGCGCTCCTTGGAGTTCTCGCACCGCGCCTTGCGCCGCCTAATCTACATCAACAAAAAGTGGAAGGACAGCGAGACGAGTCTGGCGGCGGAGCAAGAGAAATCAGAAGATCTTGCGAAAAGGTTGTCCGTTGCCGAGACCCTCCTCGCGAAAGCACAGGGCGGTGTGGTAAGCCTTAGCCTTACCCTTGGATTTTCCTTCTTTGATACGCTTTACAAATAATCTGGGCGTCTCGTAGGATGCCGAGACGGCGGAGCGGTTGCATTCACGCGTGGCGGCCCTGGAGGAGGAGGTCAAGGATTTGAAAGCCCAGAACGCTCACCTTCAGCACAACGTCGCGTCATCGTCTCGTCGCGGACCCTTCCAGGCACCGCAGCATTACTCTTTTGATGAAGTCGAGGAGCAGTGCCGAGACGCTAGCATCAGGGCGGCGGAGCTGGTCCTCAAAATGATGAAGGAGCTGGGGGTCATGAAGGATGGCTCTGAGACGGTGATCGTTCGTGATTTAGTTCTCCAGCTCTTTGGAGAGAAGAGCGAGGATTCTTCTTCCGGCGAGGAGAAATGATGTGCTTCCTCCAAGATCAAGAATCCCTCTCTCCTCCTCTTTTTTGTTGTTGTAAAACTCAGAAACTACTCTTTTTTGAGCTTCATTTTGTGATACATGACACCGTGATGGATAAACTGTACATACTATCTTTTTTGTTATTATTTTTTTTATTTTGCTAAACGAATTGTTGGTTTGTTTTGGCTTGGGAGACGGTGCTACCTACCCGTCTCGTCGCCTCGCCCTTACTTTTTATACTTTTGCTTTATTTTGTTTACTGCGAGATGAATCTTCGATGAGCTCACGCCCGCGAGATGGTGCTACATCTTGCCTCGCTGCCTTCTTGGAGATTTGGCCTATTTCAGAGCGCGAGTCGACACTTCCCTTGTCTTTTTTATGTGTGAGAGCCGACAACCTTCTCGCCTTTCCTTAAGTTACTCCCTGCGCGAGTGGCTCCTAGTGATATAACTGGTCCCCTATCATCAGGCTAAGTCTTCTGTCTCGCCTGAGTGCCCTCTCGCCCAGGGTGAGACCGACCCTAAGGCCGCCAGCTGGGAGTGCCTCCACTCGCACTGTTTTAGCCTTTGCCTTAGTTTATTTTTCATAAGATTAAGCAGTGATGTTGCTTCAGGAGATTTTCCAAACCATTCTGCCATCGAGTGAGTTTGCTGCTCTACTAGCTTGATGGGAGCCTGGGCAATGGATCTGTCCGGGGTCGAGCCAGGCTCGAGGTGGTGTAGAATTCCCAAGAATCCAGAACTAAGGCTTCAAGAACTAGACCTCTCCCTCACAGGCGAGCCTTCGGACCTGCCAGCTAATGAGAGTCTGCGCAGTGGATCTACCTGGGGCCGAGCCGCGCTCGGGGTAGTACAGAACCAAGGACTAAGAACCAGACCTCTCCCCCACAGGCGAGCCTTCGGACCTGCCAGCTAATGAGAGCCTATACAGCGGATCTACCTGGGGCCGAGCCGCACTCGGGGTAGTGTAGAACCAAGGACCAAGAACCAGACCTCTCCCCCACAAGCGAGCCTTCAGACCTGCCATCTAATGAGAGCCTGCGCAGCAGGTCTACCAGGGGTCGAGCCGCGCTCGGGGTAGTGCAGAACCAAGGGCCAAGAACCAGACCTCTCCCCCAAAGGCGAGCCTTCGGACCGGCCAGCTAATGAGAGCCTACGCAGCGGGTCTACCTGGCGCCGAACCACGCTCGGGGTAGTGTAGAACCAAGGACCAAGAACCAGACCTATCCCCCACAGGCGAGCCTTCGGACCTGCCATCTAATGAGAGCCTGCGCAGCGGGTCTACCTAGGGCCGAACCGCGCTCGGGGTAGTGCAGAACCAAGGACCAAGAACCAGACCTCTCCCCCACAGGCGAGAATTTGGACCTGCCAGCTAATGAGAGACTGCGCAGCGGGTCTACCTGGGGCCGAGCCGCGCTCGAGGTAGTGCAGAACCAAGGACCAATAACCAGACCTATCCCCCACAGGCGAGCCTTCGGACTTGCCAGCTAATGAGAGCCTGCGCAGCGGGTCTACCTAGGGTCGAGCCGCGCTCGGGGTAGTGCAGAACCAAGGACCAAGAACCAGACCTCTCCCCCATAGGCGAGCCTTCGGACCTGCCATCTAATGAGAGACTGCGCATCGGGTCTACCTGGGGCTGAGCCGCGCTCGGGGTAGTGCAGAACCAAGGACCAAGAACCAGACCTCTCCACCACAGGCGAGCCTTCGGACCTGCCAGCTAATGAGAGCCTGCGCAGCGGGTCTACCTGGGGCCGAGCCGCGCTCGGGGTAGTTCAGAACCAAGGACCAAGAACCAGCCTCTCCCCCACAGGCGAGCCTTCGGACCTGCCAGCTAATGAGAGCCTGTGCAGCGGGTCTACCTGGGGCCGAGCCGTGCTCGGGTAGTGCAGAAACAAGGACCAAGAACCAGACCTCTCCCCCTCAGGCGAGCCTTCGGACCTGCCATCTAATGAGAACCTGCGTAGCGGGTCTACCTGGGACGAGCCGCGCTCGGGGTAGTGCAGAACCAAGGACCAAGAACTAGTCCTCTCCCCCACAGGCGAGCCTTTGGACCTGCCAGCTAATGAGAGCCTACGCAGCGGGTCTACCTGGGGCAGAGCCGCGCTCGGGGTAGTGTAGAACCAAGAACCAGACCTATCCCCCCATAGGAGAGCCTTTGGACCTGCCAGCTAATGAGAGCCTACGCAGCGGGTCTACCTGGGGCCGAGCTGCGCTCGGGGTAGTGCAGAACTAAGGACCAAGAATAAGAACTCTCCCCCACATGCGAGCCTTCGGACCTGCCAGCTAATGAGAGCCTGCACAGCGAGTATAACTGGGCCCGAGCCGTGCTCGGGGTAGTGCGAAACCAAGGACCAAGAACCAAACCTCTCCCCCACAGGCGAGCCTTCGGACCTGCCCGCTAATGAGAGCCTGCACAGCGGGTCAACCTAGGGCCGAGCCGCGCTCGGGGTAGTGAAGAACCAATGACCAAGAACCAGACATCTCCCCCACAGGCGAGCCTTCAGACCTGCCAGCTAATGAGAGTCTGCGCAGTGGGTCTACCTGGGGCCGAGCCGCGCTCGGGGTAGTCCAGAACCAAGGACCAAGAACGAGACCTCTCCCCCACATGCGAGCCTTCGGACCTGCTAGCTAATGAGAGCCTGCGCAGTGGGTCTACCTGGGGCCAAACCGTGCTCGTGGTAGTGCAGAACCAAGGACCAAGAACCAGATCTCTCCCCCACAGGCAAGCCTTCGAACCTGGCAGCTAATGAGAGCCTGCGCAGCGGGACTACCTTGGGCCGAGCGACGCTCGGGGTAGTGCAGAACCAAGGACCAAGAACCAGACCTCTCCCCCACAGGCGATCCTTCGAACCTGCTAGCTAATGAGAGCCTGCACAGCGGGTCTACCTGGGGCCAAGCCGCGCTCGGGGTAGTGCAGAACTAAGGACCAAGAACCAGACCTCTCCCCCCACAGACGAGCCTTCGGACCTGCCAACTAATGAGAGCCTGCGCAGCGGGTCTACTTGGGGCCGAGCCGCGCTCGGGGTAGTGCAGAACCAAGGACCAAGAACCAGACCTCTCCCCCTCAGGTGAGACTTCGAACCTGCCAGCTAATGAAAGCCTGCGCAGCGGGTCTACCAAGGGCCGAGCCGCGCTCGGGGTATTGCAGAAGGTCTCATCTTCCTGCTGCTAGAATTTTACAATAAGCAAAAGCAAGAAGTAATTTGAGGAATATATTATAATAAACTTGATTCGAGTTACAATTTTTACTCTCCTTTCTCACGAGTAGAAACGCTTCAAGTCGTCGCCATTCCAGGTGTGGCTCATGGACCTACCCTCCACATCCTGGAGGTGGTAACCTCCCATTCTTAGGACCCTTTCGACAATATAGGGTTCTTCCAAATTCGAGTTGAGCTTGCCCACGGGGGCAGATCTTCTTGCAGCATCAACTTTCTTTAGTACTAGATTGCCCTCCACGAACTATCTGATCCTGATCTGTTTGTCAAAGTATTTTGTCATTCGTCGCTTGATCTCTTCCTGCCTTATAGCTGCGACATCACGCAGCTCTTCCACCATATCCAATGAGAGGCATAGCCCCCCTTCGTTTTCTAGCCTCCAAGCCTCATCTCCATCACCTGCAGCCACGACTCGTGGGGATCAAACCTCAAACTCCATGGACAGGACCGCCTCACACCCATGGGAAAGTTTGAAGGGGGTCTCGTCGGTGGCCGTGTTCGGGGTTGTCCGCAAGGCCCACCATACTGAGGGGAGCTGCTCCACCCAGCTTCCCCTCAAGTTCTCGACCTTCTTCTTGAGTAGGTTTACGATGATCTTGTTGGCCGCCTCCACCTGGACGTTGCTCCTAGGGTGGTGCACTGAGGCAAACCCGAGGTCTATCCTTATCTGAGCACAGAAGCTGATGAACTCTTCACTGGCAAACTGGGGCCCATTGTCTGTTACTATCGCCCGGGGGAGCCAGTGCCTGCATATGATCTCCCCCCAGACAAAATTCTGGATTACCTGTGAGGTGACCTTGGCCAACGTCTTGACCTCCAGCCATTGAGAAATAATCAATCATGACCAGGAGGAATCTCCTCTGCCCACTATCCGGAGGGAAAGGCCCGACCATGTCCATCCCCCAGATGGTGAAAGGCCATGGTGTCGTGATGCTTCGGAGCCTTTGAGCGGGCAAGAGCTGGAGGGGGCATATAGCTGACACTTCCGGCACTTCCTTGCAAACTCAGATGCATCCTTTCTTAGGGTCTGCCAGAAGTACCCTTGTATTAGAACCCCAGTTATGATTTGGGCAAGGATCACTATTAGGTTTCTTAGATTGACCCAAAATGTATAGTCATGGGTCATAGGTTTATTTCCAGATGTGCCTCAAAAGAATTCCAAGAAATGCAGTTCAGTTAGAAAATCAGTTCGACGATCGTCGAACGCAGTTCGACGAACGGCGAACTTAGGTCGACGAATTCTGAGTTCCTTCTCTGAACTCAGGTCGATGAACTCTGATCTCAAGCAAGAAGTTTAGCTCGACGAATTCTAGCTGAGCTCGACGAACTCCGAGCTCAGGTTGATGATCGCTAAACTCAAGACAGATTCCCCGCTCGACGAACTCCAAGTTCAGGTCGACGAATTATGCACAATCAATTACAGTTGGAAGAATTAATTAAGGATTAATTACAGTCAACATTCCCAGTGATAATAGCCGTTCAAACAAATAGTTACAGAAGAATTAATTATGGATCAATTCCCAATGCATCTTCTACTCTCGGTAATGTTTCTTCCGCCATCAAGACTAAGGAATTCAAATGTCCAAATATATACAGAGATAACAAGAAACACAGAAACAGAAGAAGACAGGCAGTAATCAACAAGTAGAACACTCAAGTCAATATCATCAAAGCAACTAGAAGCCCTAGAGCAGAGAAATGACATCAATCTGAAGAAGAAGAAGAACATCCATTCATATCAAGAGTCTTCTTCTTCCTTATACTCTCCAGGATACTTCAAGGACAACAAACACCTATCAGTCAAGAAGTTCCTGAATCTCTGCTAGTCAAGGCTGCAAGCTTGAAGGCCTATCGCCCTGAAGCAAAGCTCTATCTCCCTGAACCATTCAACATCTCAGGGGGAGCTATTTGCTACCATCATATATCCACTTGTCTTCTCTCTAATTGTTGACAGAGAAGACACCATCATCTCTCACCCCCCCCCCCTCTGGATAAAGGGTTGTCATCTCCCTTCAAAAGTGATTCCTGGTTCACAAGTCTCCTTCCAAAAGACTTGGTTTGGTTTTTGAGCACCTGATCAAAAGCTCATTGGTGTCAGGTACCTGATCAAAAATCTGAGTGGATTCCTACCAGGGTGGTAGAAGAGTGGATGTACCCAGGTTGGGAAGCCACTATATATCATTGTGTCTTCTGTGTTCCTTGATCTTCTTGCTTTATTTTTGTGATGTGATTTGCTTTACTTAGTATATAACTCTAATTAGTTTTAGTTAAGATCTATCCACATAACTTTCAATTGGTATCAGAGCAGGTTACTTTGGTTGTACATGCTAACACCTGAACCAAAACGATCTGATGGATCTTAAATATCTTTAGAGTTTATCATGACACAAATTGAAGACTTTTCAAGCACCAGACTACCTATGTGCAATCTTGATAAGTTTGCACTATGAAAAACAAGGATTAGGTTTTATATGTACACCATTGATGAAAACATCTTTAAATCTATTTTGTTAGGTCCAACTCAATCTCAGGCAACATCAAGCATCAATGTTGTTCCATCATCTCAATGGACAGATGCCCAGAAAAAGCTGAAGATTGCTGATGCACAAGCAATGAACATCCTGGCACAATCAATGTTTGACGACATCTTTGAGGAACTTACTGAATGTTCATCTGCAAAAGAGATGTGGGATTCTCTCACAGCATTGACTGCAGGATCAGCTAAAGAAAGAAACCTTAAAGCTGAAACCTGGAGTGATTCTGATGCTTCATCCTGCACAACTGAAGATGAAGAAGAAGCAAGAGCAAGAGAATTTTGCATAATGGCAATAAATGCTTCTTGCAGTAACACTAATGCAGAAACAGACTCTGAAGAAGAATCAGAGTGTGAATCAGAAAAAGAAGATCAGGTAATCTCTACCCTTGATCTTTCATCAGAAGAATTTCAGTTATTATGTAAAGATTTAATTCAATCTGAGAAGAAAATAAAACTTCTCAGAGAGAAATTAAATAGTGTATTTTCAGAAAATTTAAAACTTAAATAAGATTTACAAAATGCTTTTGAAAAGATAAGTTTTTTAGAATCATGTAAAATAAAAGAAAAATTAGAGGTGATAAATAAAACTACCGAAGAATTGCCAAAAAATAAATCAAATCAATAAAAAAATCTTCAGAAAATCTTAGTTCAAAATAATTCGTCGAACGGAGCTCGACGAAATCAATATTATTCGTCGAACTCAGCTCGACAAACTATGAACATAGATTTTGATTTCAACTGTTCAGGAATCTATGGTTGACGAAATAGATATAATTCGTCGAACAGAGATCGACGAAAATGGAATACAGAAAGTCATTCTGTGAACAGAGCTCGACGAACTCAATACCATTCGTCGAACTCAGCTCGACGAAAGTCCTTTAATTCGTCGAACTCAAGATTTCAGAACAGAGACTTTTGTTCTCTTCAAAATTATCATCAAAGTCAGCATTCTAAAAATCCTTTCACTGAGTGGATAATCCCTCCTAGGAAATATCATCCACTTGGTTATCATAATCAACCTGAATATTCTTTATTTCTAATTATTATAAAAGAGAACCAGGACCCAAGGTAATCTGGGTCCAGAACTTCTAACATCTCTTTGCAGGACAAGGCATGACAAGACATGCCTTACCACAATGGAGCAGTGGTATAGGACAATAATCAAAAGCTATATTTCAGTCAATATAGAGAATACTTTAGTGGCTGTATAATGAGAGATTATTTGAAAGGCTATAGCAGTAGAGAGTTATAAAATATACTCAGATTTGGGCAAGGAATTTGGCCAAGGAAAAGTAAATAGGGGAGATTGTTTGTTTTATAAAGAGGAAACTACTTTGAAGGATGCAACAATAGTTTTCTTTTATTTATTTTATTTTAAAGCACTTTTGTATATCTGCTAAAAACCTTATAATTCAAGCAGATTATTTTTGCTTTGTATTTTTATGTGTTTTTATGTAAATAGTGTCCTCACCCAAATAGGGGGAGATTGTTGGAACCTCAGTTATGATTTGGGCAAGGATCACTATTAGGTTTTCTTAGATTGACAAAAAATATATAGTCATGGGTCATAGGTTTATTTCCAGATGTGCCTCAGAAGAATTACAAGAAATGCAGTTCAGTCAGAAAATCAGTTCGACGATCGTCGAACGCAGTTCGACAAACGGCGAACTCAGGTCGACGAATTCTGAGTTCCTTCTCTGAACTCAAGTCGACGAACTCTGATCTCAAGCAAGAAGTTTAGCTCGATGAATTCCAGCTGAGCTCGACGAACTCCGAGCTCAGGTCGACGATCGCTAAACTCAAGACAGATTCCCCGCTCGACGAACTCCAAGTTCAGGTTGACGAATTATGCGCAATCAATTACAGTTGGCAGAATTAATTAAGGATTAATTACAGTCAACATTCCCAGTGATAATAGCCGTTCAAACGAACAGTTACAGAAGAATTAATTATGGATCAATTCCCAATGCATCTTCTACTCTCGGGAATGTTTCTTCCGCCATCAAGACTAAGGAATTCAAATGTCCAAATATATACAGAGATAACAAGAAACACAGAAACAGTAGAAGACAGGTAGTGATCAACAAGTAAAACACTCAGGCCAATATCATCAAAGCAACTAGAAGCCCTAGAGCAGAGAAGTGACATCAATCTGAAGAAGAAGAACATCCATTCATATCAAGAGTCTTCTTCTTCCTTATACTCTCCAGGATACTTCAAGGACAACAAACACCTATCAGTCAAGAAGTTCCTGAATCTCTGCTAGTCAAGGTTGCAAGCTTGAAGGCCTATCACCCTGAAGCAAAACTCCATCTCCCTGAACCATTCAACATCTCAGGGGGAGCTATTTGCTACCATCATATATCCACTAGTCTTCTCTCTGATTATTGATAGACACCATCATCTCTCACCCCCCCCCCCTCTGTATAAAGGGTTGTCATCTCCCTTCAAAAGTGATTCCTGGTTCACAAGTCTCCTTCCAAAAGACTTGGTTTGGTTTTTGAGTACCTGATCAAAAGCTCATTGGTGTCAAGCACCTGATCAAAAATCTGAGTGGATTCCTACCAGGGTGGTAGAAGAGTGGATATACCCAGGTTGGGGAACCACTATATATCCTTGTGTCTTCTGTGTTGCTTGATCTTCTTGCTTTATTTTTGTGCTGCGATTTGCTTTACTTAGTATATAACTCTAATTAGGTTTAGTTAAGATCTATCCCCATAACTTTCACCTTGTCTCACCAACCTTGCTTCCAACGTCCTTGCTCCTGAGTAGCTGCCGCACTCTCCTGAGTGCACCTCCTCTAGGATCCTCAGGACCTCCTGCTCAGTCACACACCTTGCCAGGAGCCCTGACACCACCTTCCGATGCAACCCTCCTTCCAGCATCAGGTAGTGAGCTGCCTTGTGCCTGAAGCTTTTCCCGTCCTTGGTCCCATCTAGAAGCTCACCTGTGGTTAGGAAGGTCACCAATGGATCCACCCACGAGTGTCGCCGATCTACCTCCATCAACTCTCCTTCCTCGATAGCCGGTCGAAAAAGCTCAGTCAAGGTCCCCCCTCCTCGAGGTCCAAACTTATCCAATCGATCGGCAGCTATACTTTCTTCCCTTGGAACATATTGGATCGAGAATGTCCAGAATCCTCCGATGATCACCCTCACCTTTGATAAGTACTTCACAAGGGTGGGCTCCCGAGCTTCGAACTCTCCTCGGATCTGTGACGCCACCACCATCGAGTCCGTAAAAGCCTCCACATCCTGGATCTCAAGCTCCTTTGTCAAGCGAAGGCCGGCTATCACAGCCTCGTACTCCGCCTGATTGTTAGTTGCCGAAAAGTGTAAGACCACCGCTTGTTTTATGGTGACCCCCTGAGGGCTTATCAATACCACCCCTGCTCCGAGGGAGTGCTTTCCTGAGGCACCATCAACCATCATCTTCCTAGCTTCCTGCGGTCGTAGCTCCTCGGCTTCGACCTCAACGACGTAGTCTGCCAAGAAGTCAGCCACTGCCTGAGTCTTGATGGAGAGCCTTGGCACGAAGGATATATCAAACTCGCTTAATTCAATGGACCACTTGGCCAATCTGTCTGAGTGCTCCACTCCCTCAAAAATCTTTTGAAGGGGAAGATCCGTTACCACCCTAATCGAATGCGCTTGGAAGTATGGTCGAAGCTTCCTGGCCGAAATGATCAAAGCATACGCCAGCTTCTCCAAGATGGGGTAGCGGAGCTCCGCCTTCTTCAGGATCCTGCTAACATAGTAAATTGACAATTGCTTCTTCCCCTCTTCCCTGACCAAGACCGAGCTCACGGCCTCTGCTCCTACTCTGAGGTACAAGGCTAGATCCTCCCCCTCCTTTGGGCTTTGAAGGATAGGAGCCTGGGAGAGCTGTCTCTTCAGCATTTGGAAAGCTTCTTCGCATTCGGCAGTCCACTCAAACCTTTTAGTACCCCTCAGCACCTTGAATAATGATGAGCACTTTTCTCCTGATCTGGATAGGAATCTGCTTAGCCCGACTAGCTTGTTTGTCAGGCGCTGGACCTCCTTAGTGTTGCGTGGTGACTCCAGCTCTAGGATGGCTTTTACCTTATCTGGGTTAGGCTCCACCCCTGCCGGGGTCAGAAGATGCCCAAGAAACTTTCCACGGCTTACCCCAAAAATGCACTTTAAGGGGTTCAGCCTCATCTTGAACCTCCACAAGGTGGCGAACGTCTCCTCCAGGTCTCGGAGATGCGAGTCCACACATTTACTCTTGACCATCAGGTCATCAACATAGACCTCCAGGTTCCTCCCCCTCTGGTCCTGGAAGACTTGATCCATCATGCGCTGGTATATAGCCACTGCATTTTTCAACCCGAAGGGCATCATTTTATAACTGAAACATCCCTCCCTTGTGATGAAGGAGACTTCCTTGACGTCGGGAGGGTGCATTCGGATCTGGTGGTAACCTGAAAAAGCATCCAAAAAACTCATAATAGAAAAACCAACGGCTGAATCAACCAGCGCGTCGATCCGAGGCAGGGGGTAGCAATCCTTGGGATATGATTTATTTAATAAAGAAAAGTCAATACACATGCGCCACTTCCCTCCCCCTTTCTTTACTATTACTACGTTGGAGACCCATCCTGGATACTGGATCTCCAAGATGAAGCCAGCCTCCAGAAGCTTCTTGACCTCCTCGTAGATTGGCTCCTCTAGCTTGGTAGTGATGGTCCTTATCTTCTAGCATATGGGGCGCATCCGGGGATCCAGGTTCAGGCGGTGGCAAGCCACATCCGCATCGATGCCCGACATGTCAGTTGCGCTCCAAGCAAAGATGTCGACATTGCTCTGGATGCATGCCCGCACTCGCTCCTGGTCCCTGGGACTCAGACCCACGCTGATCCGCACCTTCTGCACCTGACTGACGCTGGTGAAGACTTCCATCTCCACCACCTCCTCAGCCAGCTCTAGCCGCTACTGCTCCCAGCCGGCCCTTGCCTCCTCTTCCTGCCCATACTCTTCCTCTCCTCCTGCTTCCTCAACCTCCATCGCCTCCCCTAGGCTCTCGCTCTGCTCCTGTTCAACCTCTACGCCTCCCTGGGCATCCCTCTCAACTCCTCCTTCTCCTTCAACCTCTTCAACCTCCTCCCTCGCCTCCTCTAGGATCATCTCCTCCTCTCCGACAACCTCTTCATGCGCTGCCATCTCCTTCTCCAACTCCTCTGCTTATGCCATCCAAGAAATGGTGTTGACCGTCGTCACGTAGCATTATCTCGCCACCTTCGGGTCCCCCCTGACCCTAACCTGCACCACCCCCCCCCCCCCCCCCATTATTGAACTTGAGGCATTGATGAAACGAGGAGGGGATACAGTGAAAGGCGCTGATGAGGGGGCGCCCAAAGATGGCGCTATAGCTGCTTGGGGCGTCCACGATCACGAACCTGCAGTTCCGTGACACGCCCCCTAACTTAACGTGCAGCCCTACCCCTCCTTATACCTCCTTTATTTCTCCTGAAAAACCGAATAGCGGTACGTCCGAAGCTAGTACTCTCTTGCCCTCGACATGCATTTCATCGAAGGCCTTTTTGAAGATCACGTTCACAGAGCTCCCATTGTCCACTAGAATCTTGGAGACTGTGAAGTTCTCGACCGTCGTCTGGATCACCAAGGTGTCACAGAACGGATCCTCATAATCGGGCATATCCGCTGAAGAAAAGGTAATTTTTTTCTTTTGGAGGGGGGGGGGCCTGGGAGGTCGAGGCTACACCTCTTTGGAACATGGTCTGGAGGCTCCCCTTTCGAGTTGCCTCAATCCCGACTCCTTCGTGGATCACCCTGATCCCTCCTCTGGTTCCTACATCCACCCGGTCCTCGCATCTATCTTCCGTCTCCTCCTGCTGCACCTCCTCGATCCTTACTGGCGGAACATGCCTCCTCAACCCCCTGGCTTCTCTCATCTCCAAGAACTCTGGGCAGGTGGCCATTATGTGACCTTCCTCCTGGTGGAAGTCACAGAAAGGCAATGCCACCCCGCCCCCTCTTCCTTCTCTGCCCCTTCTTCCAGCTCCTCCCTGAGCTCCTCTCCTTCCTCCTCTACCTCGGCCGACTTCTATGGCCTCCTGCTGATGCGGTAAGTGTAACATCCCGCCTTTTATTGGGCCACCAGAGCCTTAGTGGGCCCAATAAAAGTGTCCCGAACCCTACCCATGACCCGGTGGGAAATAACCCTAAGCGGGAAATAGAGCTAGAGAACTCTGAATTGATTTCTGTCGGTTCCTGTGGCCTCGTATAGTCAATACGAGCGCATCGGAACTCGTTCAGTTGGACTCCGAGGTCTAACGACAATTTTACACATTTCGACCATTTTAGCGCGCTGCGACGCGCAAATTTCGGACTTTCGTCAAACGGACTCCGATTCAACCCCAGTCAGTGGCGTTAGACTCGTGTGGTCAATACGAAGTCAACGGAAGTCGTCCCGGTCAATTTCGATGACGATTGGTCAACCCGTGGTCAAATCAAGCGTAGTTGTGCACCGAAAAGCGTGCGCACACCGATTATGTCACGACACCCGAACTTTGACCCGACCTCGACGACTTGGACCCACTTTGACTTTTACCAGCAAGGGGGACCCACCATATGGTTGACTTGGTCAAACCCTCCTAAAATCTATTTTTTGGATTTTTCTCCAAGTAAGGGTCCAACCTTCTCTCCAAAAGGGGATGACCCATACTTCCCCTCACTCTCCTTGGGCCCCCCAACCAGCAAGCCCCCATACCACTACAAGTGGAGGCCCACCCATTTCTTTTCTCTCCCTCTCTCTCTCTTTCCCACCTAAAGGCCCAAGCCCACAAAGGGGCCTCATCCATTTTCCCCACATGGAAGAAAATGGGAGACCTCCAGCTGTCCTTGGACAGCTGGAGGGTGGGATTAATCCCTCCCTAAGGAGGGATTAGTCCCACACCACCCAAAGGGAGGAAGCTCCCCCTCCCCAATCCTATAAAAGGACCCCACCCCCCTCTCTTTCCCTCACACCTCTCAGAGCAGCTCCCTCCCCCTGCTTCCCCTTCTCCCCCCTCTGCCTGAGCTCTGGTGGCCGGAAAAAGCCAACCTAAGGAGCTCCTCCCCCTCCACCACCACCTTGAGCCATGTCCGACCAAGCCGGCCCCTCCCAAGCCCACCAAACTCAGGTGGAAGCCTTCTCCCTCCTCCTTCTCCATTTTGGACGTCTTGCATGGCACTCCCGGCGGCCGGAGCGCCGCCGCCGTCACCCCCTCCCCTCCTGTCCATTTTAAAAAAAAAATGCTCCGGCGGTCGGCGGCGGCAGGCCGCCGGACCACCGCCGGAGGGAGCGCCCACCACCGGCGGGTTGGCCGGTGGTGGAGCCACGGCCGGCCGGTGGCTGGCCGGCGGCGGAGAAGCCCCGTAAGGGGCGGCGGGAATGATACAGGCGGGGAAAGATGGAGGTGAACAATGTTTTCCTTTTATAATTTATATATATATATAATAATAATATATTATATATATTATTATAATATTTATAATAAATATTATAATATTACAATAATGGGTTGATTTTGTTTGAGACAAAATAGGCTCCTAGGGAAAAAGTGTTGAACATGAAAAATGTCTCCTTTGTTAAGGGCTTCCTCCACAAAACTTTTAAGAATTTTTGGTGTTGATTTGGTATTTTTAAAAGCCCAATTAAACTTTATTTGGCCAAATTAAAGGGCCAAAATTCTTTAAAAAAATTATGAAAATTTTTCTATGCTTATTTTATATCCATATAAGGGTTGTATCAAAATTTGAGCTCATGGGGATAAGTTTTGATATTTTTCCCAAAATATGGAAGCCTAGGACCGCGCTCGATATTATTACGCTCGTTTTCTTCGAAAATGAAAATTGGAGCGCGCGACTATCCTCTCTAATTTGAATAAGTTTCATATCGACGAGAGTGGCCGAGGCAAGTGACCAAGCTCCGGGTGTTTCGAGATTTCATGAAAACTGTCGAGCGCCTCGACTCTCGGGCGATTTGGGCACGCTTGGAAGATGAAAGCACGAGTGGTGAGTTATGAATTATTCTTGACGAATAATGAAAGTATAACTCCAGATAAGCCCCAATCCGATTAAGCCGTGGTTAATAAGGCGCAACCAACTCATAATCGGATCTTAATAAAGGGTGTAACTCAAGGAAACCTTATTAAAAACTGAGATGAAATTGAATCTCTCCTGGATGGAGATGGAACTGAAAATCTCTCCTGGATGGAGATGGAACTGAATCTCTCCTGAGAACGGAGATGAAACTGAATGTGCCTACTGGATGGAGATGGAACTGAAAAATCTCTCCTGAGAACGGAGATGGAACTGAAGCCTCCTGTATGGAGTGATTGGACTACTAACCATTTTCTTTATGATTATTCCAGTCTTACACTTGTCCAGTTTCTTTATTCTTTTTAGTTCAGTACTTTCATTTCAGTACTACTCCAGTCACGTACTGGTCAAGCTTATTTTAGTACTTTCATTTCAGTACTACTCCAGTCTCGTACTGGTCAAGCTTATTTCAATACTACTCCAGTCTTGTACTGGTCACATTTCTTTCCAGCACTTTAAATAAGCAGCATAACCACCGCACTTGATCTTATCGCAATTTACTTTTATATTCCCGGGTCCTGCTCTGACTAGCAGTTGTTGTTTAAGTTGAGCCTTAGTTGGGGATAACCGGAGTTGAGGTAGTCCTCCAGGTCTAGCCCCAAATAAAGCGCTCCCACGCTCCTTGTCGAAAGTAGAGCAAAGTGCCGATGCCCGAAGTGTAAGCCTAGTAAGGCAGGCCGTCGTAGACCCGATGTTATATTGTTTGCAATTGTTTGATTGATTGTAAATTACTTGCGGTGAAATGGTAGCGGGTCAGTCCCTTCCGCAGACCGTTCGTACCGGTGCGGCAAGGTTGACGACTCAAGGCGACAGGGAGATGAGTACCACGGGTGACCGGCCGTTATATTCCCCGTCGGGTTTTCCTCCGCTGGTCGGCCAAAATGATTCGCCGGATGTCGCTCACATCCAAGAGTACACAAGATTGTACGTGAGGGCCTGGGGTTGTGCGGTACGATCACCCCCAGAAGTGGCAGGACTGGCCACTGTCACCGACGGCCACATCGGTGAGGCCCGCGGGGCTCGCTATCCTGCTGGAACAGAAGCGGTCCAAACTATGTCGACATAGGGTTTGTGTGCGCGGCTATGAATGCCTGTGGTTTGTGTGCGCGGCTATGAATGCCTGCGGTTTGTGTGCGCGACTATGAATGCATGCGGTTTGTGTGCGCGGCTATGAATGTCTGCGGTTTGTGTGCGCGGCTGTGAATGCCTGTGATAGAATTCAAGATATGAAAACCTGTTGTGTTGATGAGCTAGTAGAGCCTTGCTATAACCGTTTTATGATATTGCTGCTTTTTCCGGTTATACTGCACTCTTTTATAATTGCTCCTAGTTGTTCATATATGAAATGTTGTGATAACCCTCTCTTGCTTCAGCTATTTACTTTTGTTGGGTGGGTGTGTGCTCGTCCCCAGGATGTGGATCCGGGGAGGAGATTTGTTTCCACTTAGCTCTGTGACTAACGGTTATTTGATTAACCATTCACAGGAGGTGGAGCACCGTAGTGACCCGCTGCCGCAGGAGATTATGCCAGCAGCTAGGTCTACTCGAGCAGATGCACCCCCGCCGTCTCCGGTGTTTAGAGACGTGAGTACCGCCGAGCAGTTTAGAAGAGAGAGTGTGTGAGAGACTTATGGAGTACATGTATAGCCCACGGGCTTTTATAAACGTATAAGGCTTCGGCCCTAGAACTTCTGTATTAATATGATATGTAGTGGTTTCCTGTTAATGCTTCCGCTATATTCTGATGGGTTGTGAATGTTATGATTCGAACCACTCAAGACGGCCATCTAGTGCTTGAATAGGGTGGATTGTTTCCCCTATGAGCCCTGGGTAGACGTCTTGGGCCAGTAGTACCCCACCGGCCAGACCCGGGCGAAAGGTTGGGGGGGGGGGGGGGGGGTACCACAGTAAGTGACCCCTCGGCTCCTGCCTCCTTGTCGGCTGGTCAAATCTCCTCGGCGCACGGAAGTTGTCTCTTCCCTGAAAAACTCCTCCTTGCTCCTAGGTGCGACCCTCCTGAGTCCTCCAACCTAACCGGTTGTTCGGCTCCCGGTCCCCCCGTCCTTGATGATGTCCCTGCTGCCCCTGCCCTCGAGGCTCCTCCCTTCTTCTTTCTTCCCTCTGTTCCCTCTGCTTCCCTGCTCCCGGCTCCTTCACGTCATCCTCCGCCAACCTGGATAGCTTCCTGGCAAATGCCGGATTGGCCCTCTCGAAGTCTATCTCCTTTGTCGCCCTCTCCATGAGCTCCTCAAAAGAGAGGGGGCACTCTCTTCAGCTCCATGCTAAAGAATCTCGGCCTCAGCCCCAGGGTAAAAGCGAGCATCAGTGCATACCCTGGGACCTCCTGGACCAGGAGGATCTCTTCCTGGAACCGGTCAACATAATGACCCAATGTCTCATCTTGCTTTTGCCTCACGGGCACTCCGCCTCCTTCTTACGCTTTTTCGATGTCAAGAACCTCAACAGGAACCCTCGACGCAGGTCCTCAAAACTGTAGATCGAGCTTGCTGGAAACTGGTGGAACCAGTCCCATGCCTTCTCCTTCAACATGATGGCAAACAACTGACACTTGAAGGTATCCGTCATCTGCCTTATCAAAACAACATCTTCAAACCACTACACATGATGTACAAGGTCATCCTTTCCCGAGTAGTAGGACATGTCGGGCTCCCGGAACCCCTCCGGCACCGGGGCCGAGATGATGAGCTCACTGAGAGCCCCTGCCTGCCGAGAGGGAACGTCTCGCAGCCTCGGCTGGTTGGCCCGATCCGCGAGACCATGCCCAGGGAAGAGCTCTCGCACAGCTGCCTCCCGCTCGCCAACCTCTGCCGGAATCTCCTTCTCGGGGCACTGGCCTGGGAAGAGCTCTCGCGCGGCCACGTCCCTCTCGCCAACATCCGCTGGGACCTCCTTCCCCGGGCGATGACCAGGAGCGTTCTCGCCCAAGAGCGGGACTGCTTCCACTGGGACCTGAGGCGTTGCCCACTCGCTCCTTGCCGAGAAGGCCAAGCTGATGGTCTGCAAGACCTCTCGCCTGAAGTCCTCCAGCATCTTCCTCGTCGCCTCCTCTCCCCGGGATGGGGAACCTCCTGAACCAGATCCTTCACCTTCACCTCCTGCCATAGGACTAAACTCAAGATTTTCTTATATCGGCTACCTTCCACGCTCACCGCACCAGAACTGTTGAAGCCAAAATTTGACTTCGACAAAAGTTCGAAAAATAGGGGCGTAGCCAACACCTACTCGTCCCATGCTCTGACCTCTGACTGGTCGTGAAGGACTAGAAACCGGCCCAAAGCCTCAGCAGGGAGGTCCCAGCGCTTACCCAGAAGATCTTTAAGAGCTTCCCCTCCAAAGCCAAAAGCTGGGCTTGGAGCTCCTCAGAAAGCACATAAAAATCATCTTAAGTCCCGGGAAAAAAAGTGCTTTTGAAGAACCCCTATGGGCATATTTATAGTTTTCTGAGTTGGATCTGCAAATAACCACACTGAGCTGACCTGAAATTACCAAAGTATCCCTGGTTGGGTCTGCCAACAGCCAAACTCTGCTGTTCTGAGGAGTTATATGCAGACCACCGAGGGCAAAAGGGTAAAATTACCTGGGGCAGAAGAATAAAATCTCCCATGGGTATAGAATTGCCAAAACATCCCTCTCTCTATATGGCGAGTAGGGGAACACCCCTCGGCGAGACGAGCCCTCCTAGCCGTCTCGTAGGCATCCTTCGCCACGGGGCCCTCTCGCCTATAAAGGCCTACTCGCATCCCAAAAGAGGTGTCTCGCCCACTGTAGGGTTCGCCCATCTCACCGCCTGCGAGTGGACTATGTGGTCCCACTCGCCTGTCAGTTTCTCATGCCCGCTTTTACTGTTTGCACTCTAAGGGCCTCTCGCGAACCCGAGATTGTACACCGTTGCTCACACCGCAATGTTAATTTAAGACATATGCGCGGGTCAAGCTTCCCCGAGTCCCAAATCGATCACACACGTTGCATAACCCAGTTATGTGCAAGTTGGCTCCCATGCCACCAAGATGACAGAATCACGCTTCTGCCCAATTTACCGAGTGCACCTTGGAGCTAATCCCCAAGATTCCCTGTTGCAATCTACCGCGTAGAAAACCTGAAAAACAACCATCGGCGCAGAGTCTTATCCGGCCATTCAAGCAATGAAACATCACCGATCCAGACCAACTTGTCCGGGTAGGCTTCACACACCATGTTTATGTCCATACTTCGATTCCGGACTCTACATGCAAAATAACGGGGACTATTCATGTCCACCCGAAGGAACACCTCACACTCACCGCATACTCGCGAGAGCGGGTTTCCTATGCAGAAAGAAAGAGGATTTCACATGTCCAAGAAGAGAATCGTTACCCTTGGGTTTCTCTTTGGCGCTATGAAGATCTAGACGGATGAAAAGCACCGCAACGGCCTCACCTCCGTAGATCTGGACTCGGCTTGCGATTTGGTGCTCTGAAGCTCCACCGGCGGCCGGATCTCTCCTCCTCCTTATTCCTTGCTCTCCCCTCTCTCTAAACCTTTAGAAAGATAAAACTCGAAGAGGAATGAGGGTTTCAAACCCTATTCTCGACCTTAACTCAGCAAGGAACAGCCTGGGCCCTTGGATCCCAATAGAAGGAAACGAACGGCCATGATTCGCACTTAAAATCAATTTCATGGGCCGAACACGGCTTGTGACACGCCCGTGAACAAGGCTGTGTGCCTCAATCGACGCTGAAACCATCGCATCCCGAACAGGACACAGCCACTGGACACGCCCGTGTCACATGCTGTGTGCCAGACACGGCCATGTACATGGCCGTGTTCCAGGCCGTGCTCAACAGCTGACACAGCCAACTAAACACAGAGAAGGACACGGGTTCATGACACACTCGTGTCACTTTTGACACACCCGTGTCAACCAGAACACGCCTGAGCTCCAGGCTGTGTTCCTCCCCCGACACAGCCCGGCTAACAGCCCGAGCAGGACACGGTCCGGGACACGCCCGTGTCTCAGGCCGTGTTCGCTGTCTCGACGATCGTTGACTGCATTTCGTCGACCACTCAGAAAGTTCGTCGAACCCGAGCACGACACGGCCCTGGACATGCCCGTGTTCTAGGTCGTGTGACCCTTACCAGGCACCAAACTCGGCTCTAAATGCTGACCGACCCTCTTTTGAGTTTTGGGGCGTTACAATTCTCTCCCTCTAAAAAGAATTTCGTCCCGAAATTATAGAAAGGAAGAGATACACAAAACTTAAACGATACCTGAGTGGAATAACTCTGGGTACTCCTCAAGCATGGTCTGCTCTCGCTTCCACGAGAGCTCCTCCCGACCGCAGTTGTCCCAACTGACCTTGACCATCCTGATGTTCTTGTTACGCAGTCGCTTGACTTTTGAGTCTTCAATGTGAACGGGCTTGACCTTCGTCGTCAACCCATTATCAACAGGTACTTGATAGACCGTAATCACTTGCGAAGGCTCTTGCACCGCCTTCCGTAATACCGATATGTGGAATACGTCGTGTAGACCACTCAGTTCCACTGATAACTTTAGTCGATAAGCTGCTTCGCCAATTCTCTCCAGAACATCAAACGGCCCAAGGTACCTCGGGCTTAGCTTCTTCAAGCTTCGTACCCGTGAGACGCCCTTGAACGGCTTAATCTTCAAATATACCTAGTCGCCAACAGCGAACTCAACGTTCCTATGCTTGGCATTATAGTATTTAGCTTGTCTGTCCTGAGCGATCAGCAATCGTTCTCGAATAGTTCGTACCAACGAAGTTGTATCTTTCACTTCTTGCTACTTGTACAGCTTCGACTCACCTGTTTCCAACCATGACAACGGCGTGCGATATTTCCTACCATAAAGGGCCTCGAAGGGCGCCATTTGAATGCTCGCATGGTAGCTATTGTTATAAGCAAATTCCACCAAGTACAGGTGATCTTCCCACTGCTTCCCAAAATCCAAGACGCACATGCGAAGCATGTCTTCTATCGTCCTGTTGACTCTCTCGGTCTGAGCATCCGTCTGCAGATGAAAGGCCGTACTGAAACTCAGCTTGGTTCCCAACATTTGTTGCACCAACCTCCAGTCCTTGGATATGAACCGCCCATCTCGGCCACTCACGATGCTGTGGGGCACACCGTGAAGTCAAACAATGTTTTCCACATAGAGTTTTGCCAATTTCTCCGCCGAATCATCCTTCCTATTTGGAATAAAGTGCGACACTTTCGTCAATCGATCTACGATCACCCAGATGGCATCGTTTCCCTTCTGAGACCTTGGCAACCCATGCACAAAATCCATTGAAATACCGTTGAACTTCCACTCTGGGATAGACAAGGAATTCAAGAAACCTACAGGCTTCTGGCACTCCGCCTTCACTAAGGCACACGTTTGACACTTTGACACATAAAGTGCCACATCCTTCTTAAGTCCTGGCCACCAGAACAGCTTCTTCATATCACGGTATATCTTCGTGCTCCCTGGGTGAATCGAGTACTTGGTATGATGAGCCTCGTACATCAATTCCACCCACAGTTTACCCACATTTGGGACGCATAGACGACTGTCCTTCCATAACAATCCATCCATAATGATGATTGCTTTGCTAACAAGTAATAACTCAATGCGATTTCATTCTACATTCTAGTATAACTATGTAGATGGGCTTAAGCTAAATTGAATTGACATTCAGGCAAGTGCACCTATTAATCATAGTATTGGAGAAATCTACATCTCGTGTTGTATTCCACAGGGCCATTTCAAGTATTCTTACTCATCCTCACTCTATTATCGTACCTATAAGTAAAATTGATTTCTAACCTAAATTAACCTAACTATGACTATTGGATAAATCAGCATTGGAAGATTTAACATGGTAACAACCCGAACGCTTATAAGCAATTACATGAAAATATTCCTTCATTCACTCAATTTTATTTAATCATGAAGGCATAAGAATATCAAATTTGCTGAATTGTAAAGGGTAAATATTTATCAAATTCTCTCTCGAGCAATTCAAATTCTAAATCTAAGTTAGTAAATTTTCTCTCGAACAATTTACAATACTCAAATTTGCATTGAATAAAACACCCTATCTATTACATAAATCCACGAAATCCTATCTCTAAAATATCATGAATTCATTTATTCGTATTCTAATTTTTCAAACAACATATCTCTCGATCATGGAGTTTGATTCACAAAGAGAGTTAACACCACAATATGAACATACAAATATCATTACAAAGAACCAATTTCCCAATCTAGCAATTTGCAAATTATGTAAAGTAAAGAAGCAATTCATAATGAAGATTAAATTCTTTGTTTGTAAGCCTAAACACGAATAAAATACCACAAATTTGACATAAACAAAGCGATACATGATTACTAGGATGTTCAGCTATAAGTTCATGCAAAATAAAAGATAATTGAAGTTTGAATCACCAAGAGAAAGAGAGATTAAAAGGGATTAATGAAAGATTAAATGCATACAAAATACCCTTCAAATCCTCCTTCTCTTGGATGCTCCACTTCGTGCTCCAGAAGTTCCTCAATGCCAAAATGATCCAAAAGTTCTTCACAAATTTTTCTACAGGAAATATATAGTCCCTTTGCAAACAGGTCGGACACAGGTTCCAACACGGCCGTGTGGATGGTTCCTAGACGGTTCCCCACGAACAGGTGTGTCTGGTAGTGGGTCGTCTCAGATGACACAGGTATGGACACGGCCGTGTGTCAGGCCGTGTTCTTCAGACACGGGTTGGTCGGCAGTCGTGTTCAAATATGACACGGGTAGACACACGGGCGTGTGCCCTACCCGTGTGAGTCTCTATCTCCTGCGTCCAATTTCTTCAGCTCCAGGGTGCATAGGACACGGGTAGGCACACGATCGTGTGTCAACCCGTGTGCGCCACATTTTTGTACTGTCATCAGCCATGTTGACTCCGTGAACTCCTCTGTTTGCTCCAAGACTTTTAGTTCCATTGGTTAGCGCAACCTGCATATAAAAATAAAGTAATAAATTAGGTAACTCAATATAAGGAGTAACAAAGATCCTAACTGTGCTATCCTAATCATGATAAAACAATACTTTGACTATTCTTGTGAAATTACTACAAAATGAGGACAAAATGAGGTAGGAATAGCAGACATGATTACAATTATGATAGTAAAAAGCCTATCATAATCGCACTCATCACATAACATCAAATTGGGAATTTGACCCATCCAAAGCCTTATCCATGATTTACTTCATGTTGCTATCCAAATCCAGAGCCTGCCGAATCCGATCAGCCAGGTCATACTGAACTTCTGTCCAGTACAATTGCGCTTCAGCACTAGTCTGCTTGTCAACACAAGAGATCTCTAATGCCTCAAACTCCCGAATCAAACGCTCGTCATGAACCGACAACTAGTTGGCTTGCGCAGGGGTCCTGCGACTCAACGCATTCGCAACCGCATTGCCTTTCCCAGGCACATAATGAATCTTGAATGTGTAGTCCCGCAGGAACTCCATCCATCTCCGTTGTCGCATGTTTAGATCCTTTTGATCCAACAAGTACTTCACGCTCTTGTGGTCAGTATAGATATCGACCTTCACACCGTACAGGTAATGCCTCCACAGCTTCAAGGCAAATATCACGACCGCTAACTCCAAGTCATGGACCAGATAATTCCTCTCATATACCTTCAGCTGACGCGAGCCATAAGCTATTACACTTCCATGCTGCAGTAGAACACAACCCAATCCACTGCCTGAAGTATCACTATAGATCTCAAAGCCTTCGGTCCCACTCGGCAAACTTAGAACAAGCGTCGTGGTCAACCGACTTTTCAATTCTTCGAAAGCTTGTGCGCACTCAGGCGTCCAAACAAACTGCTGCTCTTTCCTCATCAGAGTTGTGAGGGGTAACGCTATCTGCGAGAAGTTCTCCACGAAGCGTCTGTAATAGCCAGCAAGCCCCAGAAAACTCTGGACTTCCGCTACCGTAGACAGCACAGGCCACTCCCGTATAGCAACTATCTTTGCCGGATCTACCGCAATTCCCTCTCCACTAACTATGTGACTAAGGAACGCTACCGAGGACAACCAAAACTCGCATTTGGAGAACTTGGAGTACAGTTAGTTCCTCCTCAGCGTCTCCAACACAAAATGCAGATGCTTAAAGTGATCCTCCTCACACTGCGAGTACACCAATATATCGTCGATAAAGACAATCACAAAGTGGTCCAGGTACTCTCTGAAAGTTCGGTTCATCAGATCCATGAACACGGATGGCACATTAGTCAGCCCAAATGGCATGACGGTAAACTCATAATGCTCGTAACTCGTGCTAAAAGCTGTCGTGGGGATATCACTTTCTCTTATCCTCAGCTGATAATATCCAGACTTAAGATCCAATTTCGAGTACACCGATGACTCAACTAACTGATCGAACAGATCATCAATTCTTGAGATCGGGTACTTATTCTTCTTCGTTAACTTGTTCATGAAAGAAATTGTACCTAATCACCTAGAGGGGGGGTGAATAGGTGACCTTAATCTTTTTAAACTTCTAGGCAGATTTAATCACAGAATTCACAGAACTATAAACAACATACACAGAATCAGATACACACAGAGTACACACAGTTTTATAGTTGTTCCCCAAGGTCTGGGTACATCCACTTTCCCCCTTCGCCTATCTAGTAGTGTACTAGATTCGGCCAAACTTCTCCACGATTCCTCAGATCCTCAGATCTTACACTCAGAACCCCAAACAGGTTCCTACAACTCAGGCTCAAAGCCCTACCACTCAGTCTTCACCAAGACCTACACTCAGCCTTCAACAAGGCCTACACTCAGCCCTCAACAAGGCCTACACTCAGAGAAATGAATCTCCTACACTCAGGCACACAGGCCCTACCACTCAGCCTTTATAATTTCAGGCTTACAACTCAGATCCCTTAGGATCCTACAAGAAATTAAAATTACAAAGTATAAACCAATAACTCAGAATGAGAGAGAAGATTTGACAGGTTTCTTGATGAGTTCTTGGTAGAACTTTGCTGAGATTAACCTCCCTTGGCTTCCTTCAAAGCTTCTTGAATTTAGAACATAGTAGGGTTGAGTCTCTATGCAGATGATCTTCAATCACTACTGACTTAAGAATCAGATCTCAATATGAAACTTTCTTCACAGCCTGGTTCCACAGCTGTCTTCTTAGAAGGAGCTCTCTCTCTCCAACTTCTTAGATCTTCTGATCACTTCAATTGATTATTCAATGAATTGCTTGATCTTCCTCTGATAACTGACAGAATAAGCCTTTATATAGGCTTTCTTCATGGTGACCGGCTGATCTGGTTCCTAACAGCTTTCTGACAGCTCTGACAGTTGCAGTAGACCGGCTGGGATGGCAGCTGTCAAGTCATCCAGTCACTTCTTGAATTTTCTGTAACTGTCTGAAAGTGTCGAGACAGTCAGTCTTTAAGTGTCGACACAAATAGACCAAGTGTCGACACAAGTAGACTAAGTGTCGACACAAGACTTCATGGTGTCGACACAACTCCTTGTGTTGTAGAATCTGCTTCTCGACACTGCTTCTTCAACATGTGTCGACACTGAACCTGTGTGTCGACACAAGTCCTTCTTCAGTGATACTTAGTTGATTTCTTGTAAGTGTCGCCACAACTCCTTTGTGTCGACACATCTTCTTGTGTTGATACTTGCTAAGTGTCGACACATCTTCTTGGTGTCGACACATCTTCTTGGTGTCGACACATGCCTTCTGTGTTGAACTTTTGCTGAGTGTCAACACATCTCCTTTGTGTCGACACTTGTACTTAGACTTCATTGAAATTTGCTGAGTGTCGACACAGCCTCCTAGTGTCGACACTTTCTTCATGTGTTGAGACTTTTGCTGTGTGTCGACACATTCTTCATTATGTCGACACTTGTACTTAAACTTTGTTGAAGTTTGCTGAGTGTCGACACAGCCTCCGAGTGTCGACACTTGTACTTGAACTTTGTTGATGTTTTGCTGAGTGTCGACACAGCCTCCTAGTGTCGACACTTTCTAATGTCGACAAAGTTCCTCTGGGTGTCAATGCTGCTTTTAAGTGTCAACACAGCTTCTCTGGACATTTCTTCATTGAGTGTCGACACAGCCTGTATGTGTCGACACTTCCCTTCTGGTGTCGACTCTGCATTCCTGGTGTCGACACAATTACTCCAAGTGTCGACACTACTTCTCTGGGTGTCGACACAAGTCTTCTTAAGTGTCGACACTTTTCTTCTAGGTGTCGACACATGGACTTAGAAACTTTTAAGCTTTCCCTGCAATTACTTAATCTGCACAAGGTAACTCAAAATACATCAAATACACCTTGATGTATATCATTGAGTGGGGTGAGGCTTCTTCAAATCAGGTACATTTATTCCAATGTACCCAACAATCTCCCCCTATTTGGAAAAGTCATAACCCTTAGTCAATGATATACACCATACATAACAAATTCACAGTATGATGTAAAACAGTAATACATGACAGGGAAAATACTTAAACATGCATGAACAAAACATGTATATACCATTATCTCAGAACAATTAATGTACTAGATTTAACACATATCACATTGTTCTAACAACTTCAACATTTTCATTATTCAAAAGTTTACAGAAAGTTTTAATACAAGTGATTACAATTTGTAAACTAAAGAAAATGTATATCCTATTGCTGCTATGGTTCCTTGATCACAATGCCCTTTCCTGATTGTATCTTTGCTTGGACAGGAGCTTCAGTATCTTCAGCAGCAGCAGGCTTCTTCCCTTTAAGATCTTTCTTTTTCAATTCTTCAGCCTTGATCTTTTGCCTTTCAAAATAATGATAAGGCTTTGGGTAGTACTTGCTAGGCTCCTGTGCAGTAGGAGGTAGCTTTCCCATCTTAGCCTTTCTCCTATATTGAACAATTGCATCTTGCCTGTTCTCATGCTTCCTCCACTCCAGTTCAGAATACCACTTATTTCTATCCTGGATATTGTCCTTGGCAGCCTTCCATGCAGTCAAGATGATATTCCTGGAAGTGGGGCTCCATTGTTCAAAATCAGGCCTTAGTTCATCTTGCTCTTTAAATCTCTTCTTAGATAATTGAGTCTCTTGTTCTTTCAACAAAGCCTCTTGTTCTTTCAGTATGGCCTCTGGCACAGGCTGAACTACTTTCTCAATGATGACATTCTAATTTCCTTCAGGAGGGCTATACATTGACTGTATATCTTGATGTATCATATCAAAGTCTGGTGGAGGGTATATTACTTGAGCCACTTCAGCTTGCTCACCTCCAAGATATGCAGGATTAATTCCAGACTCTGCCACATTATCATCATCACATAATGGAGGATATTCAAGGGTGGCTCTGATGGAATTTGAAATCCACTTTGCATGATCAGAGCCTGCTTTGACTAACACCCTCTCCCGCTTTATGACTTCTCTTTCAATGTGATCTCTAAGATCATCTTTCTAGAATCTTATCTGGGCATTCAGATAGTTCACTCCATCTTTGTAGAAAGGTTTCAACCTTTGGAGCTTTTCAGTTATTAGCTTCTGAGAATCCTGAACAGCAGAAGTAATAGCAGTAAGGCTCTCTTGCAATGCTTTGTCAAATTCTTCTTTGGCAGTAGTCAGGGCTACATTCTGGGCAGTTGCTATATTCTTCAGTTCAGTTACAATGGCATTGTGTGAAGCTGTCAAATTATCATTCATCCTGATCTGGTTTTCCAGGACATAGCCTTGCTTCACTTCTAGCTCATCAAGTTGTGTCTTTATTTTCTCTTGATGTGTGGCCAGATAGACTACTGCATTCTCTCCCTTATGGAAGCAGTCAGTCATTTCTTTCTTATTCAGATTCATTTCAAATCTGATTGACTTGATGTCTTGGGCCAGATCAAACTGCAGAGATTTATACCCTTCATCCATATACTTTTCTATAGCTTGCCTTTGCTCATCCATCTTTATCTGCAATGCTACCATCAGAGAACTGAAATCTGTAAAAGGGGTAGGCTGTGGTGCAATGGTTTGCAAAGCCTTTTTGTATGTCTGGCTCCTCCTCTTGAAGACTTGAAATTTCCTCATCTTGGCTCTTGCAGCCTCTTCATCCTCTGAAGCAGATGTGCTGGCTATTTCAACTCTTTCCTTTGGGCTAGGATGTGAATCCTTTTCAGTCCTTGGTGGTTGCTCAGCATCCTTTGGCTTCTCAGTTTCTGTGCCTGCAGTTTCTTCTTCAATCTCCACATGCTCCCCTTCAATAATTACTTTCTTCCCCTCAGCAGCAGCTTTCTCCACTTCAATGTCAGTTTGAAGAAGGTCAGGGAACAGTTCTTCTAAAGTAAATTCCTGTTGAGGATGGGGTGGAGTATCTCTTATATCATCAACCACTGGATCAGCAACAGATGTGTCCTCCATGACAACATCTTGGGGTTGGCTATGTGTCTGTGTTTGCTGATTAACATGAGGTAATGAATCAGACAAAACATCTTTCTCAATAGGGAAATCTAATTGGTTGATTTCAGTTATTACCTCAAGTATAGTTTGGGTAGCTTGTTCACTCTCTAGTGGAGTTGGCTCTTCCACAAGTAGAGGCACCCCCTGGATTGAATCCTGGTGAATAGGGCTTGCTTGTGGTAGCTCCCCCTGCCTTGGTGCATCTTCTTATCTAGCTGGAGATTGTCCAGCATTTCCAGTTTCTTACTCATCAGGAGTAAAAACAACTTGCTCTTCAGAGCTGCTTGAGGATTCTTGAGCCACAGGGGCTGTCTTCTTCTTCTTTTTCAGGGGTGTTTCCTTCACTGGAGATGGCAGTTCTTTGGTTAGTACTCTATCCCACCTAGAGAAGATTCTCATATCCATCTTTCTCATGTGGTTAATCTTTGAACCTGCAGTTTGGTTCATTACCTCAGGAATACTGCCAACTAGGTAAATACTTAGTATTCTACCCAAATTGGGCTTCTTCATACTTTCTTTAATCTTATCAAACACAACTGTAGACCACTCTGTATCTAGTTTGAATATTATCCTTATCATGAGACTAAACATGTGAGCTGAGATTCTGTCATGGCCTCCAGGCTTGCTCAGGATGACTTTGCCCACAATCTCAGATAAGAATTTGCTCTGCATGTTCATTCCTTTTCTGTTGAATACTGATCCAATTTTAATGGTTGAGTCCAGTCCACACCATGTCAATGCTTCTCTAGTCTTAGAAGCTGAAACATCTTCCTCTTCCTTTGTCCTTGGTAGTTGAAGAATTTTTCTTAGACTTTTAGAAGAGACCTTCACCTTTGCCCCATGAACTCTTGACTTAATTTTGTGTCCTGATTCATCTAAAGTTGCTGCATTCAGAAACTCCAGGACCTCCTTCTTCCAGATCTTGATCGGTTCTGAAACAAGAAATTCTAACCCAGTCTCAGCTATTAGGGTTATCACGCCTTTGATATCAGATTCCGCGTTATCAAATGCGTGTCGCACGAGTTCATATCCTTCATTCACATTCTCTTCTAGCTTAGGCGCCATTAGGGTTTGAAGAAATTTGAATTAGAGAAGAGAGATGTCGACACACAAGTTTGGTCTCGAAACTTTGGTGAGAGTGTCGACAAACAATGGAGAAAACCTATTTATACCTTTCTAGAATCGAAGATGAAAGGGCGCGTCAAAATACTTAAATTGTGTCGACACTGTTGATAAGTGTCGACACTTACTTATAATGTCTCGACAACTATGTGTCGACACAAGTATAGTCGACAGAATATATGTGTCGACACTTGTTTATGTGTCGACACCGCTTTGCTCGACACTTAGTCGAGACTCTACAAGATGAATTCTGTGTAAAGTCTAAGTGTCGACACCACCTTGGATGTGTCGACACCTACACTGCATGTGTCGACACTAATTCTTTAAAGTGTCGACACCGACTTCCTAGATGTGTCGACACCATTTCTCTGAAATGTCGACACCACTTCTATGTGTCGACACAGACAACTCTGTGTGTCGACACCATTTTACTTAGCCAATTTTGAAAACTTATTCTAAGTTTATCATACCTAATTCAATTTTAAATTTATTGAATTTGGTTTCATCTAAGGGCTTAGTATACATGTCAGCTAGTTGATTATCTGTATTAATATACTTTAGTGAAATATCTCCTTTTTCCACATGTTCTCTTAGAAAATGGTATTTTATTTCTATGTGCTTAGTCCTACTATGGGAGACAGGATTGTTAGCAATAGAAATAGCACTAGTAGAATCACAAAATAGAGGTGTTCTACTTACTTGAATACCATAGTCTCCTAGCTGATGTTGAATCCATAGAAGTTGAGCACAGCAACTTCCTGCAGCAACATACTCTGATTCTGCTGTGCAGATAGCCACACTTGTTTGGTTCTTGCTACTCCATGATATTAGTCTTCCACCTAGAAATTGACAGGTACCTGTTGTACTTTTCTTATCTTCCTTGCAGCCTGTAAAATCTACATCTGAGTAACCTGTCAGTTCAAAGTCTCCATTCCTAGGGTACCAAAGGCCTAGATAAGGAGTGCCCTTAAGATATCTCAAAATTCTTTTGACTGCTGTCAAGTGAGATTCTTTAGGGCAAGCTTGGTACCTAGCACAGACACATGTAACATACATGATATCTGGTCTACTTGCAGTCAAATATAGTAGGGAGCCAACTATCCCTCTATACAATGTTTCATCTACAGGTTTCCCTGCATCATCTTTGCATAAAGACATTGTTGACCCCATAGGAGTTTTCATGGTACTGGATGATTCCATACCATACTTCCTTATCAATTCTAGGGTGAACTTAGACTGGCATATGGATAAACCATCCTCAGTCTGTCTAACTTGGAGACCCAAGAAAAACTTAAGTTCCCCCATACTACTCATTTCAAATTATCCTTGCATAAGTTTTGCAAACTTTCTGCAAAGACCAATTTCTGTAGACCCAAATATGATGTCATCTACATATATTTGGACTAGAATGATCTTGCCTCTGGATTCCCTAAGGAATAGAGTCTTGTCTATTTTCCCCCTTGTGAATTTATTCTCAATGAGGAAACTAGATAGGGTTTCATACCAATCCCTAGGGGCTTGCTTTAACCCATACAAAGCCTTCCTAAGTCTATAGACATAATTAGGTTTGATAGAATCAACAAAACCTGATGGTTATTCTACATAGACTTCTTCCTTCAGATTTCCATTCAGAAAAGCTGACTTAACATCCATTTGGTATACTTTAAAACCTTGATAGGTTGCATAGGCAAGAAACATCCTTATGGCCTCCAGTCTGGCTACTGGAGCAAAGGTTTGATCAAAGTCAATACATTCTTCCTGTCTATATCCCTTAGCAACCAGTCTAGCTTTGTTCTTCACAATAACTCCATGTTCATCCATCTTGTTCCTAAAGATCCACTTAGTCCCAATAATGTTGTGGGCTTTTGGTTTAGGAACAAGCTCCCAGACATTGTATTTTTGAACTGGTTCAGCTCCTCTTGCATAGCCTCAATCCAATGAGGGTCTAGGATGGCTTCTTCAAATTTTTTTGGCTCTACCTGGGATAGAAAGCTGGAGTAGAGTACTGAACTTAGATTTCTGCTCCTTGTTTGTACCCCTTGTCTGAGATCACCAATAATTTGATTGGCTGGATAATCTTTTAGATGTCTATTTGCTGGAGGCATCCTATTTTCTGGTTGTGCACCTACAGCTTCTTCATTCAGCAGCTCCTCTTGATCTTCTTCATCAACTGGAGTAACTTGTACTCCCCCTGGACAGCAGCCACTATCATCCACATGCTGACTTGCAGTAGATCCTTCTTCAATAGTAAGCTTGTCCATCTTCTCAGTCACACCTATAGAGCTGCAAACACTTCTAGACAATTCATTATGAATGAGTCTAGCTTCATCAAACACTACATGAACAGACTCTTCTACAACTTGAGTAGTCAAGTTGTAGACCCTATAAGCCTTATTGTTGTTGCTGTACCCAACAAAGATCCCCTCTTGGGATTTGGCAGCAAACTTGGTTAAGTAAGACTTACCATTGTTAAGTATATAGCATTTACAACCAAAGATCCTGAAATAGGATAGATTTGGTTTTCTGTCTTTCACAATCTCATAGGGGGTCTTATTGTGACTCCTGGTGATAGTAGCCCTATTAATCACATGACATGCAGTATTAACTGCCTCAGCCCAGAAATATTCAGGGAGAGATGTGTCACTTAATAGGATTCTACCAGCCTCTATCAAGGTCCTATTTTTCATTTCAGCAATACCATTTTGCTGAGGTGTTCTTGGTGAGGAAAATTCCTGAAATATCCCAAACTCTTCACATAGCTTTGTCATACTATCAGACTGGAATTCAGTACCATGGTCACTTCTTATTTTGACCACTGTACTGTCTAACTCATTCTGAATTTGTTTGACAAAACTATAAAAGATACTAGGTGTTTCAGACTTTTGCCTTAGGAAGAATACCCAGGAATACCTTGAGTAGTCATCAACTACCACAAATGTATAGACCTTCCTACCTAGGCTGTAAACTGGCATAGGACCAAAGAGATCCATATGCAAGAGGTATAAGCACCTCACATCATCTTTATTCTCAATGCTATTAAAGGTGGATTTGGTCTGCTTGCCCTTTTGACAAGCTGAGCATATCCCATCCTTAACACACTTAACATGAGGACCATTCCTCACTAACTCTTTACTATAGAGTTGACCAATTGTCTTGTAGTTAAGATGTGCTAGCTTCTTGTGTCATTGGACACAATGGGAGACTTTCTCATTAGCTACAAGACACACAGGAGAAACATTGTTCTCACACATAATGTCTAAACAATAGATATTTCTCTTCCTATAGCCTGTCAGAATGATCTTTTGATCATTTGACCTCCTGATATGACAACCATCTTTGACAAATGAGATGTCATATCCTAAATCACTCAGCTGACTTATACTAATGAGGTTGTGTTTCAAACCTTTAACATAAGCCACTTGAGTAATTGTAATAAGGTTGCTAGAAATGTTACCAAAGTCTTTGATGATTCCTTTTTCAGAACCACCAAAGGTGACTTTAGGACCATCCTTGATTGGTATATAGTCCTTCAGCAATCCCCTAGTTCCAGTCATGTGCCTGGAACATCCACTGTCCAAGTACCATATTGGGGCATGGTCACTTGGACTCACCTGCAAAACAGATTAGTTAACCTTAGAACCCAAAGAATTCTTGGGTCCTTGGTGCTGGTTAGTTTGCCTCTTAACAAAACTACTTGTAGCTTTTCTAGCAGGCAGATTGCTACTCACTTTGGCATTAGAATTATGCCAACAGTCTATGGCAAAGTGGCCTACCTTGCCACAACACCAGCACTCAAATCTGTTGTACCTTTGTTTAGGTACAACCCTGGCTGTTTTATTTACAGCAGGCTCCTTGTTGAGTACTGGGGCTTTGCCCTTAGACTTGGATTGTACAGTCCTGGCAGGTTTAGTAAACCCCAATCTAGTTTTACCCTTTTGAGAAATGAACTCATCTATCAAAGGTAGAACAGACTTTGGTTTAGAAAACCTTGCTACTAAATCTCTCTCTTTCTGAAGACTAATCTCCAGATTTCTGATTTGATCATTTTTAAATGTTATAGTCCCCATCTGAATAAAAGTTATGTGCTTCAGTCTGGCTATTTCATTTAATTTCTGATCAATCAACTTATCAAAATCTGTTGCAGCCACTTTGAGATTAGCAATCTCCTTAGCCTGACTCTTGGTCAAGGATTTGCTTTTCTTCAAAGCTTGCAACACTACCCTATATTCATCAATCAACTGATGAATGTCTCCTTCAGATTCAGATCCACTCTCATCACTAGATGCTGATGAATCTGATTCTGATGCAGTACAAGAAATTAAACTTGAAGAACAATTTTATACCTGACTTGGTCTAGGCTGATCCTGGATCTTGTCTCCTTCTGATAAGGCCATCAGTCCCTGGCACTGATTGTCCTCATGCTCATATATAGAGTTCATTAACTGGATGAACTCCTCTTCCTCTTCTTCAGCAAACAGTCCAATATAAGCTTCAGCTTCTGAATCAGTTTCTGAAGATGACATATCAGACAGACTTTTGTCCTTCTTAGCAACAAAGGACCTTTCCTTTTTGCCCTTGATCTGAGTCTTCTTCTTATCAGTTGACTCTTTCCTTTTCTCTGGACAGTCAGCAACAACATGTCCTTATCTGTTACAACAATAACAAACTATCTTTGAAGATGTAGTTTTACTTGACTTGGGCTTTCTCCTGTCATACTTTGATGACTTCTGTGAAGTGGATGGCTTAGACCTCCACTGTTTCTTCTTTAGAAACTTCTGAAAATGTCTTGTAAAAGCTGCAAAATCTTCATCACTCTCACTGCTTTCAGAATTCTTGCTTTCTGACTTATCTGTCTCAGTCTCAGCAACTTTTGGAGGTGGAGATGGAGACTTACTTTTATATTTCCTAGTGGCTTCTGTCTTGAAAGCCACAGCTCTTTCTTTGTGCTCAATTCTGGTAGTCTTCTCTTCCTCCTTCCTTACCATTAACTGCATCTCATATGATAACAGTTTTCCAACAATATTGTAGGAGGAATGTCTGCTAATTTGGTCATTTCCCTTATGACACAAATCTTAGTATCACAGTCTTTTGTTAGGGATCTCAAGAACTTATCATTCAGCTCATAATTGCTGAATTCTCTTCCATAATACATCAACTCATTGACAATCCTATAGAATTTCTTGTAGCACTCAGTTATACTATCAGATCTTCCTTGTCTGAAGCTCTCATACTCTTGGTTTAACAAAGACTTTCTGTCCTGTCTAACTTCTTCAGAGCCCTCCATGTACACTATTAGTGTATCCCACATTTCCTTTGATGTTTTATAGTGAATTAAATTCTGGAATGTGGCATCATCTATTGCACTTACAATTATATTCTGGGCCCTCTTGTCCATAGTGGCCAGAATAATCTCATCCTTGGTCATTTCAGAATAGTCTTTTGGAGTTCTCTGGTTTGTATCCAGAACTGATACTTTCATTGGCACATATGGCCCTTCTTTGACTGTGATATAGATTCTAGGGTCAGAGGCTTCCATAAATAGTCTAACCCTTTCTTTCCAAATGCCAAAAATCTCCTTTCTACAGATTGGCAACTTCATGGATCCTAATTCTTTGTGATTCTCTGTTGAACCCATTTTCTTGATTTTCTTGATTATGTCGAGTCTGCCTACAGGATGTTTTACTCAGACTATTATGTCCTTTTTGAGTAACCTCGCTTTGATACCACTTGAAAGAAATTGTACCTAATCACCTAGAGGGGGGGTGAATAGGTGACCTTAATCTTTTTAAACTTTTAGGCAGATTTAATCACAGAATTCACAGAACTATAAACAGCATACACAGAATTAGATACACACAGAGTACACATAGTTTTATAGTGGTTCCCCAAGGTCTGGGTACATCCACTTTCCCCCTTCGCCTATCTAGTAGTGTACTAGATTCGGCCAAACTTCTCCACGATTCCTCAGATCCTCAGATCTTACACTCAGAACCCCAAACAGGTTCCTACAACTCAGGCTCAAAGCCCTACCACTCAGTCTTCACCAAGACCTACACTCAGCCTTCAACAAGGCCTACACTCAGCCCTCAACAAGGCCTACACTCAGAGAAATGAATATCCTACACTCAGGCACACAGGCCCTACCACTCAGCCTTTATAATTTCAGGCTTACAACTCAGATCCCTTAGGATCCTACAAGAAATTAAAATTACAAAGTATAAACCAACAACTCAGAATGAGAAAGAAGAGTTGAAAGGTTTCTTGATGAGTTCTTGGAAGAACTTTGATGAGATCAACCTCTCTTGGCTTCCTTCAAAGCTTCTTGAATTTAGAATACAGTAGGGTTGAGTCTCTATGCAGATGATCTTCAATCACTGCTGACTTAAGAATCAGATCTCAATCTGAAACTTTCTTCACAGCCTGGTTCCACAGCTGTCTTCTTAGAAGGAGCTCTCTCTCCAACTTCTTAGATCTTCTGATCACTTCAATTGATTGTTCAATGAATTGCTTGATCTTCCTCTGATAACTGACAGAATAAGCCTTTATATAGGCTTTCTTCATGGTGACCGGCTGATCCGGTTCCTAAAAGCTTTCTGACAGCTCTGACAGTTGCAGTAGACCGGCTGGGATGGCAGCTGTCAAGTCATCCAGTCACTTCTTGAATTTTCTGTAACTATCTGAAAGTGTCGAGACAGTCAGTCTTTAAGTGTCGACACAAATAGACCAAGTGTCGACGCAAGTAGACTAAATGTCGACACAAGCCTTCATGGTGTCGACACAACTCCTTGTGTTGTAGAATCTGCTTCTCGACACTGCTTCTTCAACATGTGTCGACACTGATCCTGTGTGTCGACACAAGTCCTTCTTCAGTGATACTTAGATGATTTCTTGTAAGTGTCGACACAACTCCTTTGTGTCGACACATCTTCTTGTGTTGATACTTGCTAAGTGTCGACACATCTTCTTTGTGTCGACACATGCCTTCTGTATTGAACTTTTGCTGAGTGTCGACACATCTCCTTTGTGTCGACACTTGTACTTAGACTTCATTGAAATTTGCTGAGTGTTGACACAGCCTCCTAGTGTTGACACTTTCTTCATGTGTTGAGACTTTTGCTGTGTGTCGACACATTCTTCATTATGTCGACACTTATACTTAAACTCTGTTGAAGATTGCTGAGTGTCGACACAGCCTCCTAGTGTCGACACTTGTACTTGAACTTTGTTGATGTTTTGCTGAGTGTCGACACAGCATCCTAGTGTCGACACTTTCTGATGTCGACAAAGTTCATCTGGGTGTCAACACTGCTTTTAAGTGTCGACACAGCTTCTCTGGACATTTCTTCATTGAGTATCGACACAGCCTGTATGTGTCGACACTTTCCTTCTAGTGTCGACTCTGCATTCCTGGTGTCGACACAATTACTCCAAGTGTCGACACTGCTTCTCTGGGTGTCGACACAAGTCTTCTTAAGTGTCGACACTTTTCTTCTAGGTGTCGACACATGGACTTAGAAACTTTTAAGCTTTCCCTGCAATTACTTAACCTGCACAAGGTAACTCAAAATACATCAAATACATCTTGATGTATATCATTGAGTGGGGTGAGGCTTCTTCAAATCAGACACATTTATTCCAATGTACCCAACAGTTCAGCTCTCGGTAATCGATACAGAGTCGCAAGCTTCCGTCCTTCTTCTTAACAAAAACCCTATTCCAACAGCTCTTGAAGTTGAACCTTCAGCTCCTCCATCTCCTTAGGCGCTAACCGATACGGAGAGCATGACACAGGTTTAGCACCTGGCACCGGCTCAATAGTGAAATCAATCTCCCTCTGAGGTGGGGCTCCAAGGAGATCGTCAGGGAACACGTCAGGGTACTCGGATACCACTGGGATGATGTCCAAAGCAGGCTTTGGATTCGAAGCCTCCACTAGCATGAAGAACAGCTCTACACTAGCACGAACTGCCTTAACCACCTGAAGAGCAGACATCAGTGTCTTGCTCGACCCTTTCAAGCCCGCAAATATCATCTCACGACCAGCTCCCAATTTGACCTCCTTGCGGTTGCAATCAATGTATGCCTGCTGCTCTGAGATCCAGTCCATACCAAAAATCACGTCGAATTCCACTAGCGGCAGTAACGACGCTTGCAAGTCAAACTCCTAACTCCCAATTTGCATCTCTATGCCACAGACTCTATCCTCACTCATTGAACACCCATTTGGCAATAACATATCCAGTTTATCCTTAGCCATCGAAGAAGGTACTCTGATGCGCGATATAAATCCTTCGGACAAAAAGGAGTGTGAAGCTCCCATATCAAAGAGTGCTCACGCCGGATTTCCGAAGATCAAAACAAAGCCTAATACAAACAGTAATAAGCTAACATGCGCAAGGTAACAAGTATTTAAAGCTAAATTGCTATAAACTTAAACCGTACCTGTCACCACATCCGTTTGCTTTATAGCCTCCTGCTGGCTAAGGTTATAGACTCCAGGTTGAGCTGAAGCATAGTAGGATGCGGTTGACTCCACTGTCTTGCCCTTCTCCTCATAGGTTGCTCCCGGCTTCCTCTCGGACATTGGACGTCCGCTCCAACAGTCTCGGGCAAAGTGTCTCGGCTTTCCATAGTTATAGCATGCGCCCGGGGTTCGGCCTGTAGTCGCCCCAGATGCACCAGAAGAAGGGACTGGACCCAAAGTCCTAGCCTTCTTATAGAACTTACGAAACCCAGACTTTGAGGTAGTCGGCACCTTGAACTCTGTATTCTTAGCACCAGAGTCTTTCTTCGCTTGCACATTCCTCAGATCCTTCTCCAAAGACCAGGTCGTATTGACCAGGGTCAAGAAGCCCTGCGTCATAGGCCCCGAGAGCAGTAGCCTTAGGTCATCCCTCAAATCCTCATAAAAACAGTTTGTCTTGCGCTCCTCATCAGCAAATGTAGTGTAACACCCCCTATCTGTCGCATAGCATATAGCAGTAGGTCCGGCCGGGGCCCGACGCCATATACCACAGACGGACCGGGTGGTTACTTATGGAAACCATCCAACCAATCTCAACGTCCTACACAGAGCATTCTAGCGGAAGCAGTTTATAAAGGTTGTAAACAAGAACCCAGCAACAAGCACGAATGTCCACTAATACGAAAACAGGAATGTTATTACAAAATACTCAAAACAAGCCTTAAGGCCTTACAAAATATTTCACTTGACTGTTACATGATTTACAAACCACGGCACGCAGGCCGGTCATACATGAATAAAGCAATAAACATTTCCATTTGGGCCTTCGAGGGCCGGCTTCGCAAAAAGGGCTTTAGCCCGCTATTGACCGCTTGGTCCAGCTGCACCTGCAAGCAACAAACCACCGCATGGTGGCAAAACAAGGCAACGGTCAGCAATGCTGACCAAATTATAACGATCCCGCCCCCAACTCGGGGCGGCGATGCTCCTTCCCTGCATTTCATTAGCATAAGCGAGCCATATATATAACCATAGCCATTTCAACACAGACGTTGGCTTGCACGGCCACACGCCCCGTGCACTCAGGGCACATTCTCGGTGAACCGGTCGATGTCACGTCAAATAAAGTCATCAACATTCCGGACTCACCACCGCCACTTGGACGGCCAAACCTATGAGCAATTTGTCTTCCTGGCCTGGGTCACGACAACTTAAGCCATCGACCGCCGAAGACCCTACTCTATGCCAACGGTAAGTGCCACGTGCCTTTAGGTCTCTTTAACCGAACGACATAGAACGGGTACGGTTCCATCTAACCCGTGCTCACATCGTAACGGCAACTTAAGCCATATGCGCGGGTCAAACTACCACCGAGTCCCATATTCATCACAAGTCACATAACCCCGTTATGTTCAAGTTGGCTCTCAAGCCACCAAGTTGGCAAGATCTCGTATCCGCCCAGTTTTTCGGGTGCACCTTCGGGTTAGTCCCCAAGGCTCCCTGCTGCAATCTACCGCGTAGAAAACCCGAAAAACAACCAATAGCACGGAGTCTTCTCCGGCATTATGCAATGCAACATCACCGATCTAGACTAACATGTCCGGGTAGGCTTCACACATCATGCCTATGTCCGTTCTCGCATACAGACTCTAAACAACGGGGACTTCACATATCTACCCGAAGGAACGCCTCCAACTCTCCGCAAAATCGCGAGAGCGGGCTTCCTATGCTAAGAAAGAGAGCGACTCATGCTCAAGATGAGGATCGTTACCCTTGCGTTCCTCTTTGGCGCCATCGGAAAGTAATCGGATGGAAATGACCGCACTAGCGTTGCCTCCGCGGATCCGGAGTCGGCTTGCGATTCGGAGCTCCGAAGCTCCTCCAATGGCGGATCTAGATCCTTCTTCTTCACTTAGCTCTCATCTCTCTCTAAGACTTTAGAAAGAGATTACTTAAGAAAAAGTGAGGGTTTTCTAAGTCAAAACCCGAGTATATCCCTTCAGGAACAACCCCCAGCCGTTGGATCTTCAGTCAAAGAAATGAACGGCTTCGATTCGGGACTGAAATGCCCAATCTGGACCGAACACGGCCTGGCACACGCCCGTGTCCAGGGCCGTGTGCCTCATTCGCCGTCAAAATCGGATCACCTGGAACCTCACACGGGCATCGAACACGCCCGTGTTCGATCTGACACGCCCGTGTTCCACCTGACACGACCGTGTAGCCGGCCGTATACCCCATGATTCTTCCCCATTTTCAACCCGAGCACTGCACGGGTTCTAGGACACGCCCGTGTCCCTACCCATGTCACCTTGACACGCCTGGGCTCCAGGCCGTGTACACGGTCTCGATACTTCGTGGCTAAGTGTCGACACGGGTCGACACGCCCTGTGACACGCCCGTGTCGCAGGCCGTGTGCCATGTCTCGACACATTGTCGACACCAAAGTGTCGACTTCCCGGGACGAGTGTCGACACGGCCTGACACGCCCTGCGACACGCCCGTGTCGCAGGCCGTGTGCTAAGTCTCGACACCTTGTCGACACCAAAGTGTCGACTTCGCGGCTAAGTGTCGACACGGGTCGACACGCCCTGCGACACGCCCGTGTCGCAGGCCGTGTGCCCAGTCTCGACACAATGTCGAGACCAAAGTGTCGACTTCCCACCTTAGTGTCGACACAGGCTTGACACGCCCTGGGACACGCCCGTGTCCCAGGCCGTGTGCCTGCAGCCAGAACTCAAACTGGCCCAAAATGTCCCCCTTTGCTCCTTTGAGTTTCGGGGCGTTACAACTCTACCCCTCTTAAAAGAATTTCGCCCACGAAATTACATAAAGGAAAGACATGTACAAAACCAAAATTTGTACCTGAGCGGAACAACTCCGGATATTCGTCAAGCATAGTCTGCTCTCGCTCCCAAGAGAGCTCCTCACGACCGCAATTGTCCCACCGGACCTTGACCATCCTGATCTCTTTATTGCGTAGCCGCTTGACCTCCGAGTCTTCAATCCGCACGGGCTTGACCTTTGTCGTTAGCCCACTTTCCACCGGCACTTGATCGACCGCGATCACTTGCGTAGGCTCCTGCACCGCCTTCCGAAGCACCGAAATATGGAATACATCATGTAGACCACTTAGCTCCACCGAAAGCTTCAACCTATAGGCCGCTTCACCAACTCGCTCCAGAACCTCAAACGGTCCAAGGTACCTCGGGCTTAGCTTTTTCAATCGTCGCACCCGCGAGACACCCTTGAACGGCTTGATCTTTAAGTATACATAATCGCCCACAACGAACTCCACGTTCCTGTACTTGGCATTATAGTACTTTGCTTGCCGGTCCTGAGCGATAAGCAACCTCTCCTGAATGGTTCGCACCAAAGAAGTAGCATCCTCCACTTCCGATCGCTTATACATCTTTGACTCACCCGTTTCTAACCAAGACAACGGCGTGCGACATCTTCTACCATATAGGGCCTCGAAGGGCGCCATCTGAATACTTGCTTGGTAGCTGTTGTTGTATGCGAACTCCACCAAATAAAGGTGGTCTTCCCATTGCTTTCCAAAATCCAAGACACACATGCGAAGCATGTCTTCCATGGTTCGATTGACCCTCTCGGTCTGCCCATCCGTTTGCGGATGGAAGGCTGTGCTAAATTTCAGCTTTGTTCCCAACATTTGCTGCACCAGCCTCCAATCATTGGACGTGAACCGCCCATCTCGGTCACTCACGATGCTGCGGGGCACACCATGAAGCCGTACTATGTTATCCACATAAAGCTTTGCCAGCTTCTCCACCGGATCATCCTTCCTATGCGGAATAAAATGCGACACCTTCGTCAATCGATCAACAACCACCCAAATGTCGTCGTTCCCCTTTTGCGACCTTGGTAAACCGTGCACAAAGTCCATAGAGATGTCGTCGAATTTCCACTCCGGAATAGGCAAGGACTTAAGAAATCCTCCCGGCTTTTGGCACTCCGCCTTTACCAAGGCGCAGGTTTGGCACTTTGCTATATAGAGCGCCACATCCTTCTTTAAACCCGGCCACCAAAACAGTTTCTTCACATCACGGTACATCTTCGTGCTCCCCGGGTGAATCGAGTACTTGGTATGGTGCGCCTCGTACAACAACTCCACCCGTAAATCGCCCACACTTAGGACGCACAAACGACCGTCTTTCCAAAGCAATCCGTCCTCCACGACGAATTGGGAATTTGACCCATCCAGAGCCTCTATCATGAACTGCTTCATATGAGCATCCATATCCAAAGCCTGCCGAATCCGATCAGCCAGGTCATATTGGACTTCAGTCCAATTCAGAACTGCTTCAACACTAGATTGTCTATCCACGCAAACAATCTCCAACGCCTCCAACTCTCGCACCAACCGCTCATCATGCACCGATAGCCAATTGGCTTGAGCTGGGGCTCGGCGACTCAACGCATCCGCAACCGCATTCCCTTTGCCAGGCACGTAGTGGATCTTGAATGTATAGTCCCCCAGGAACTCCATCCACCTACGCTGCCGCATATTCAGATCCTTCTGATCAATTAGATACTTTAGGCTCTTGTGATCGGTGTAGATATCAATCTTCACACCGTACAAATAGTGTCTCCACAGCTTCAAGGCAAAAATCACGGCCGCTAACTCCAAGTCATGGACCGGATAATTCCTCTCGTGCACTTTTAGCTGTCTCGAGCCATAAGCTATCACGCTTCCGTGCTGCAGTAGCACGCAACCCAAACCGCTGCCTGAAGCATCGCTATATATTTCATAGCCTTCGGTTCCACATGGCGAACTCAGCACAGGCGCCGTGGTCAACCGACACTTCAGTTCCTCAAAAGCTCGCGCGCACTCCGGCGTCCAAACGAACTTATGCTCCTTCCTCGTCAAAGTAGTGAGAGGTAACGCTATCCGCGAGAAGTTCTCTACGAAGCGTCTATAATAACCGGCAAGCCCCAAAAAGCTCCGGACTTCTGCTACCGTAGCAAGCTCAGGCCACTCCCGTATCGTAACAATCTTCGCCGGATCCACATCAATACCCTCTCCACTCACTATATGCCCGAGGAACGCCACTGAGGATAGCCAGAACTCGCACTTCGAGAACTTGGCATACAACTGATTTCTCCTGAGTGTCTCCAACACCAAATGAAGATGCTTGAAGTGATCTTCCTCACTTTGCGAGTACACCAAAATATCGTCGATGAAGACGATCACAAAATGGTCCAAGTACTCCCTGAACGTCCTGTTCATCAAATCCATGAATACTGACGGCGCATTAGTCAGCCCAAACGGCATGACCGTAAACTCATAATGCCCGTACCTCGTACTAAACGCTGTCTTCGGGATATCACTCTCCCTTATTCGCAGCTGATAGTACCCAGCCTTGAGATCTAACTTCGAGTACACCGTCGACCCGACTAACTGATCAAAGAGATCATCAATCCGAGGGATCGAGTACTTGTTCTTCTCAGTTAGCTTGTTTAGCTCCCGATAATCAATACATAGCCTCAAGCTTCCGTCCTTCTTCTTAATAAAGAGGACCGGTGCGCTCCAAGGCGAAGAACTCGGGCGCACATACCCTTGCTCCAACAACTCTTGCAGTTGAACCTTCAGCTCCGCCATTTCCTTAGGCGCTAGCCAATACGGAGATCGTGACACAGGCTTTGCACCTGACACTAGCTCGATCGTAAAGTCTATCTCCCGCTGAGGCGGGGCTCCAGGAAGATCTGCGGGGAACACATCAGGGTATTCCGATACCACTGAAATACAATTCAACGCGGGCTTCGGCTTTGCAACCTCCACTTGTGTAAAGAACAGTTCTGCTCCGGCACGAACCGCCTTCACCACCTGAAGAGCAGACATCAACGTCTTGCTCGACCCTTTTAAGCCCGTAAAAGTCGTCTCACGACTTGCCCCCAGCTTGACTTCCTTGCTACCACAATCTATATGGGCCTGCTGCTCCGAGAGCCAGTCCATGCCAAAATGACGTCGAACTCCGCCAACGGAAGTAAAGACGCCTGCAGGTCGAACTCCTGCTCCCCAATACGAACTTAACATCGCAGATCCTATCTGCTCGCATCGAACACCCATTGGGCAACAACACATCCAACTTATCCTTCGCCATCGAAGAAGGGACTCCGATGCGTGATATAAATCCTTCGGACAAGAAGGAGTGTGAAGCTCCCGTATCGAAGAGTGCTCGTGCCGGATTTTCACAAATCAATACAAATCCTAAACAAGTAGTGGTAAGGTAACATGTGCATAACAAGTATTCAAATAAATTGACTTGCTATAAATAAACCGTACCTGTCACCACATCAGCTTGTTTGATGGCCTCCTGTTGGCCAAGATTATAGACCCTTGGTTGGGCCGGAGCATAGTGGGATGCGGTCGACTCCACCGCCTTTCCCTTCTCTTCATATGTAGCTCCCGGCTTCCTCTCGGACTTAGGACGTCCGCTCCAACAATCACGGGCATAGTGCCCCGTCTTTCCACAAGTAAAACACGCACTCGGGGTCCGACCCGTAGTCGCCCCAGAAGCGCCAGAAGGAGCTGGACCCGAAGTCCTATGCTTCTTGAAAGACCTCCGATAGCCGGTCTTTGAATTAGTCGGCACTTTAAATTCAGATTTCTTCTCACCCAAGCTTTTCTTCGCTTGCACATTCTTCATGTCCTTTTCTAAGGACCGGGCAGTATTGACCAAGGTTAAGAAACCCTGCGTCATCAGCCCCGACAGTAGCAGTCTCAACTCATCCCTCAAGCCTTCATAGAAGCGATTAGTCTTGCGCTCCTCATCCACGATGGTGGAGCTAGCATAACGACTCAGACGAGTAAACTCGTGGAGATATTCATCCATGCTCCTCTCACCCTGTACCAACTTCAGGAACTCATTCTCCAACGCTATCTTTTGCGTCGACGGGAGGTATCTAACCAAAAATAATCTCGAGAACTCCTCCATCGAGACATCACCAAGTTGCCTACCTCTCAGTAAGTGCAGCTCCAATCCTTCCCACCACATCCTCGCTTCACCGTCCAAAAGGAACGTAGCGATGGTGGTCATTTGCCACTCCTCCGTCTTTGTCGCTGTCATGACTCTCTTCACCCTGGAGAGCCAGTCTTCAGCCTGAGATGGGGTTCCCAACCCCGAGAATAACGGAGGGTTAAAGCTCATTACATGCTTTAGCTGCCTCTCAGTTGCCCTCCTTGGCACTACCGGTTCCAAAACCACTTGCTCCACTCTCCTCGGCTCAGCCTCTTGTAGAGGTTCTTGCTCCATCACGGGAGCGGGCTGCTGCGCTTGCCTTCCAGGCTGCGCATTAATCACGGCCAACACCGCTTCAGCCACCAATCGAATATTTTCAGCCGACAGAGGTGTTGCAGGAGCAACATTCGGTGCACTACTAGCCTCAGAAACTCAGCATTCTGACGGCCCAACACCACTTCTGGTCACCTATAGTGGTACAAAACACCGTTAAGCGACCAAATAAATTGCAAACAGCAATTATAGGAACACGCAGGTTCCTCAAACACGAGTATTTTCATTCCTAAGTGGACATTCATGGGTTCTTTTTACTATTATTACGATGACGCACACAATGTGCTCACCACCCCTTAAAAAGAATTCGCCCACGAATTCAGTTTAAGCCCAACCAAAACCAGTAGTCTGATACCAAATTGTAACACCCCCTATCTGTCGCATAGCATATAGCAGTAGGTCCGGCCGGGGCCCGACGCCATATACCACAGATGGACCGGGTGGTTACTTATGGAAACCATCCAACCAATCTCAACGTCCTACACAGAGCATTCTAGCGGAAGCAGTTTATAAAGGTTGTAAACAAGAACCCAGCAACAAGCACGAATGTCCACTAATACGAAAACAGGAATGTTATTACAAAATACTCAAAACAAGCCTTAAGGCCTTACAAAATGTTTCACTTGACTGTTACATGATTTACAAACCACGACACGCAGGCCGGTCATACATGAATAAAGCAATAAACATTTCCATTTGGGCCTTCGAGGGCCGGCTTCGCAAAAAGGGCTTTAGCCCGCTATTGACCGCTTGATCCAGCTGCACCTGCAAGCAACAAACCACCGCACGGTGGCAAAACAAGGCAACGGTCAGCAATGCTGACCAAATTATAACGATCCCGCCCCCAACTCGGGGCGGCGATGCTCCTTCCCTGCATTTCATTAGCATAAGCGAGCCATATATATAACCATAGCCATTTCAACACAGACGTTGGCTTGCACGGCCACACGCCCCGTGCACTCAGGGCACATTCTCGGTGAACCGGTCGATGTCACGTCAAATAAAGTCATCAACATTCCGGACTCACCACCGCCACTTGGACGGCCAAACCTATGAGCAATTTGTCTTCCTGGGCTGGGTCACGACAACTTAAGCCATCGACCGCCGAAGACCCTACTCTATGCCAACGGTAAGTGTCACGTGTCTTTAGGTCTCTTTAACCGAACAACATAGAACGGGTACGGTTCCATCTAACCCGTGCTCACATCGCAACGGCAACTTAAGCCATATGCGCGGGTCAATCTTCCACCGAGTCCCATATTCATCACAAGTCACATAACCCCGTTATGTTCAAGTTGGCTCTCAAGCCACAAAGTTGGCAAGATCTCGTATCCGCCCAGTTTTCCGGGTGCACCTTCGGGTTAGTCCCCAAGGCTCCCTGCTGCAATCTACCGCGTAGAAAACCCGAAAAACAACCAATAGCACGGAGTCTTCTCCGGCCTTATGCAATGCAACATCACCGATCCAGACTAACATGTCCGGTTAGGCTTCACACATCATGCCTATGTCCGTTCTCGCATACAGACTCTAAACAACGGGGACTTCACATATCTACCCGAAGGAACGCCTCCAACTCTCCGCAAACTCGCGAGAGCGGGCTTCCTATGCTAAGAAAGAGAGCGACTCATGCTTAAGATGAGGATCGTTACCCTTGCGTTCCTCTTTGGCGCCATCGGAAAGTAATCGGATGGAAATGACCGCACTAGAGTTGCCTCCGCAGATCCGGAGTCGGCTTGCGATTCGGAGCTCCGAAGCTCCTCCAATGGCGGATCTAGCTCCTTCTTCTTCACTTAGCTCTCCTCTCTCTCTAAGACTTTAGAAAGAGATCACTTAAGAAAAAGTGAGGGTTTTTTAAGTCAAAACCTGGGTATATCCCTTCAGGAACAACCCCCAACCATTGGATCTTCAGTCAAAGAAATGAACGGCTTCGATTCGGGACTGAAATGCCCAATCTGGACCGAACACGGCCTGGCACACGCCCGTGTCCAGGGCCGTGTGCCTCATTCGCCATCAAAATCGGATCACCTGGAACCTCACACGGGCATCGAACACGCCCGTGTTCGATCTGACACGCCCGTGTTCCACCTGACACGGCCGTGTAGCTGGCCGTGTACCCCATGATTCTTCCCCATTTTCAACCCGAGCACTGCATGGGTTCTAGGACACGCCCGTGTCCCTACCCGTGTCACCTTGACACGCCTGGGCTCCAGGCTGTGTACACGGTCTCGACACTTCGCGGCTAAGTGTCGACACGGGTCGACAAGCCCTGCAACACGCCCGTGTCGCAGGCCGTGTGCCATGTCTCGACACATTGTCGACACCAAAGTGTCGACTTCCCGGGACGAGTGTCGACACGGCCTGACACGCCCTACGACACGCCCGTGTCGCAGGCCGTGTGCTAAGTCTCGACACCTTGTCGACACCAAAGTGTCGACTTCGCGGCTAAGTGTCGACATGGGTCGACACGCCCTGCGACACGCCCGTGTCGCAGGCCGTGTGCCCAGTCTCGACACAATGTCGAGACCAAAGTGTCGACTTCCCGCCTTAGTGTCGACACAGGCTTGACACGCCCTGGGACACGCCTGTGTCCCAGGACGTGTGCCTGCAGCCAGAACTCAAACTGGCCCAAAATGTCCCCCTTTGCTCCTTTGATGTTGAAGTATTAGACCGGGCGGCTTAGCGGTCTGATCCATCGGTTTGTAGACCGAGCGGCTTAGCGGTCTGATCCAGCGGTTTGTAGACCGGGCGGTCTGGCGGTCTCACTCTACGGCTTGTTCTATCCTGCTGGAGTTGCCGAACGGTTATCCCATCTGTCTAACCGCGCGGCCTGATCGGTCTCCATTATTCTAGCCGCTCAGCCTGTAAATGTTTAGTCCCACATTGTTTGTATACTCTCTTTCTTATCTCCTCCATTCTATATAAGGGAGGCCATACCTTTGTAAATGATATCTTTTTTGGATAATAAAATTTCAATTATTCAAAAGTTTATTCTCTTGTTCTAGTCTTTTCGCTTCTTGTCTCTACTTTCTAACATGGTATCAGAGGACACGGTCATTTCCTCCTGATTCTGTGCGCCCTCAGTTGTTCGCGGCTTCTTTTCGGCGTTCTGCGACTTGATTCGCGGCTTGCCCTCTTTTCTATCCGCGCGGCTTGTTTCTTGTCCGCAGACCTGTTCGCGCGGCTTGCTCCTTCTTGGTTCTCCTCTCCTTCTTCTCTTTGTCGCGCCGACCTGTTTAGTTGTCGCCGCGCCTCTTGTTCTTTCTTGCCTCTCCGACTTCCTAGTCGCTGCGGTCTGTCCCTGTCCGCGTGTGTTGTCTCTCTACACGCGGTTTGCTGCTGTGATCTGCCTGACCGTGCGGGTTGTTCCTTTCTCACCCGCATCTTGGTCGCGGTCGCCAGCTCTTCTCCACTCTTCTGTTCGCTCGGGCTTCTCAGTTCGTGCGACTTCTTCCCCGCAGTGCCTTTTCCCGCCTTCTTGCCGCTGCTGTGATCTGCCTGACCGTGCGGGTTTTCCCTTTCTTACCCGCATCTTGGTCGCGGTCACCTGCTCTTCTCCTCTCTTCTGTTCGCTCGGCCTTTTCAGACCGCGCGACCTCTTCCCCGCAGTGCCTCTTTCTAGCCGCTCCTGTTCGCGCGGCTTCCTCTGTTTTTCTAACCACCTCTGTTCGTGCGGCTTCTTCTGCTTCCGGGTTCTATGACTACTCCGGTCTCACCACTACTCCTGCAGCTCCTTCTCCTCCTCCTCCTCCTTCGGGTAACCTTGGCACCCTTTCCAAGCTTGTGGGCTCCAACTATCCCGATTGGAGCGTTTCTTTCACCTTTCTCCTTCGTTCTCAACGCAAGCGTCATCACCTCACCGATGACCCTCCTCCTCGCACCTCTCCTGAGTTTGATGACTGGGATGCGAGTGATGCTCTTGTTCGCACCTGGCTGGCCAACAGCCTTTCTGATGAGTGCCTTCCCGTCATTCGCCATGATGAGACGGTCAAGGCCGCATGGCTTCACCTCGCTGCTCTCTATTCTAAGGGGGGCCAGACGTCCCGCATTTATACTCTCTATGCGGACCTCTTCGCCCGCCCTTCCATGTCCCCCGCTGCGGCTTATCAGCAGGTCCAGGCTCTTGGGGCTGAAATCCTCCAGAATCGCCCCTTCTCTGCGGACTTGGCCGACCAGCACAAACACTTCCAGGAACTCCTGGTTGTTTGTTACCTTCTTCGTCTTCCGGACTCTTATGATATGATCCGCCAGCAGATCTTGGTGAGGCGGATCTCCTACTTTGGATGCCACTGCGGCCCGCATTGCGCCGTTACTTTCTTCCTCCAGCGGCCTCTGCTGGCCTCCCCCCCTTCGCAGGACTCTTTGCACACCAGGCTCAGCGGGGGGGCCCGAGTGGCCGTGGCTCCTCCGGCGGACGGGGTTCCTCCCGGTTCTTTCTGCTCTCACTGTGGTCGTACTGGTCATCCTGTTGATCGCTGCTGGCAGAAACATCCTCATCTTCGCCCTTCCGGTGATGCTCCTTCGGCCCTCCGCCTCTTCTCGGCCGTCTGCCTCTGTGGCCACGACGTCAGGTAGTGCCCACGTCGTTACCCAAGGTAAATGGCTGATTGACTCCGGTGCCACCAATCATATGACGGGCAACCCTCATTGCTTCTCCCGTCTGGAGACCCATGACCGCTTACCCCCAGTTCGTGTGGCGGATGGTTCCCGTCTCCGGTTCATGGGACGGGCATGGTTTTAACTCACTCCATCGCTTTGCTTGGAGGATACCCTCTATGTCCCGAAGTTCCCGTGCAATTTGTTATCAGTTACCACTTTATGCCGGCAACTTCAGTGCTCCGTTTTATTCACTCCCACTACTTGTTCTTTTCAGGACCCGAGGACCCAGCGGACGATTGCTACTGGGACTGAGAGCGGCGGCCTCTACTTCCTCGACGATGTTTCTGCTCTTTCTGCCTACTCCTCCTCTGCTGATCTCCTTCAGTGGCATCTTCGTCTTGGACATCCTCCTCCCCGGCTTATTCGTCAGCTTCTGCCCCACTTACCTCCCACCAGTCTCCGCTCAACTGTGATGCGTGTCAGCTTGGCAAACATCATCGCTCCTCCTTCCCACCGAAGCAAGGCCGTGGCTCCTCTCGCATTTTTGATATTGTTCATTCTGATGTATGGGGTCCTGCTCCTACCCTCACTGTTGGTCGGGGCAGTTCCTATTTTGTAACTTTTATCGATGATTTTACTCGCTGTACCTGGGTGTATCTCTTAAAGGATCGCTCTGAACTATTCTCTGTTTGGCAATCTTTTTACTTTATGATTAAGACTCAGTTTGCTACTTCGATTAAAGTCTTACGTTCTGATAATGCCAAGGAATATCTGTCTCATGAGTTCTCCGCGTTCTTTCACCACACACGGCCTCATTCATCAAACGACTTGTGTTTACACCTCCCAACAGAATGGGGTGGCGGAGCGTAAAAACCGTCACCTGCTTGATGTTGCGCGTACTCTCATGACGCAGATGCACGTCCCTCGCTCCTATTGGGGCTACGCTGTGCTCCTCGCTTGCTATCTCATCAATCGCATTCCCTCCACGGTCCTCCCACGGCCGGACTCCCTTCTCCCTTCTCTACCCCCACCAGGAACCTTTTCCTCTTCCTCTCCGTGTCTTTGGCTGTACGGCCTTTGTTCACGCTCCCTCCGCTACCCGCGACAAGCTTTCCCCCCGTTCCACTAAGTGTGTCTTTTTGGGGTACTCTACCACTCAAAAAGGCTATTGCTGCTTTGACCCCCTTCTTCGCAAGCAGTTTGTCTCCGCAGACGTGACCTTTTTTGAAAATGCTTCCTATATTTCTCTCCTTCCTCTTCTCTTCCTTCTCTTCTTCTGATATGTCCGTTCATTCCACACCTCTCCCCGTTTTCCCACCTTCGTCTCCTCCTCCACCCACTCCTTCCCAGTCCGTCTCCCCACTACCCTCCACCCTCCTCTCCGCTTGTGCCGTCTCTCTCTAGTCCCGGGCCAGCCTTCTCCGCCACGGACGCTCTCGGTCGCTGACGCTCCCGTCGCCGCCGCTCCCGATGATCTGGCTGTTCCCATTGCCCTTCGCAAAGGGGTGCGGGCGTGTACTCAACACCCGCTCACGGCTGTTGTTTCTTATGATCAGCTTTCTCCTTCTCGCAGGTGTTTTGCCTTGGCTATCTCTGCCACTTCTACTCCCCGTACCTACCAGGAGGCTCTCTCTCTCCCTCATTGGAAGTCTGCCATGGATGAGGAGATGGCTACTCTTACTGAACGGGGTACCTGGACCCTGGTTCCTCCTCCCGTGGGCACTGATGTGGTTGGCTGTCGCTGGGTCTTTGTTGTGAAGTTTCGCCCCGACGGCACTGTGGATCGCTACAAAGCCCGGCTGGTGGCCAAGGGCTTCACTCAGACTTATGGCGTTGATTACTTCGATACCTTCTCTCCAGTTGCTCGCCTCAGCACCATCCGGGTTCTCTTTTCTGGGCGGTTAACCGGGCTTGGGCTATTTCTCAGCTGGATGTGAAGAATGCCTTCTTTATGGCGATCTTCAGGAGGACGTTTATATGGAGCAACCTCCTGGGTATGTTGCTCAGGGGGAGACACGTGTCTGTCATTTGAAGAAGGCCATTTATGGCCTCAGCAGAGCCCTAGGGCATGGTTCGAAAAGTTTAGTGGTATTGTGGCAACCATCGGTTTTCAAAGGAGTTCGGCCGATCACTCCTTATTAATTCGCAAAACGGCCTCGGGACTGGTGGTTTTGGCCGTATATGTGGATGATATTCTCCTTACTGGTGATGACCGAGATGGGGTGGACTTGACGAAGAAGAAGCACCTCCGTCAGCACTTGGTCACGAAGGATATGGGCCCCCAAAATACTTTTTGGGGATAGAAATCTCGCGGAAACCTGACTCCTTGGTCCTCTCTCAACGGAAGTATGCCCTTGATCTTCTTCGAGAAGCAGGCTTGACAGGTGCCAAACCAGCTCATCTTCCCATGGCTGTTGGAGAAGACAAAACGTGGACGGATGAATCGCCTCCTCTATCTGATGTCACACGGTACAGACGTTTGGTAGGCAAACTCATCTATCTCACGGTGACTAGACCCGACATCGCCTACGCTGTCGGAAAGGTCAGTCAGTTTATGCAAGCTCCCAGGGAGTGTCATCTTCAGTCCGCCCTGAAGATTTTAGAGTATATCAAAGCAGCACCGGGCAGAGGTTACTCTTCCAGAAGAATGGCCATCTGAGAGTTGAGGCCTACTCAGACTCAAGTTATGCGGATGACAAAGGCGATCGTAAATCCACGTCAGGTTTCTGTACCTTTGTTGGAGGTAATCTCGTGAGTTGGAAAAGCAAGAAACAGTCTGTTGTTTCCAGATCCAGTGCCGAAGCAGAATACCGGAGTATGGCGTCAACTACGTGTGAGTTAAAGTGGTTGCGGGCTCTCATGCTTGACCTGGGCGAGGTATATGATTGTCCTCTCCCTATGTTCTGTGACAACAAGGCCGCTATACACATATCCAGAAATCCGGTCTTCCATGAGAGAACGAAGCATATAGAGGTTGACTGTCACTTCATTCGGAGGAGATTTTGAAGAAACAGATTTGTACTCCTTTTGTCACCTCTGACAAAGAGTTGGCAGATATCTTCACCAAGCCGATTTCTACTTCCTTCTTCCGCATTGTGACAAGCTGGGCATGATTGATATCTATGCTCCAGCTTGAGGGGGAGTGTTGAAGTATTAGACCGGGCGGCTTAGCGGTCTGATCCATCGGTTTGTAGACCGAGCGGCTTAGCGGTCTGATCCAGCGGTTTGTAGACCGGGCGGTCTGGCGGTCTCACTCTACGGCTTGTTCTATCCTGCTGGAGTTGCCGAACGGTTATCCCATCTGTCTAACCGCGCGGCCTGATCGGTCTCCATTATTCTAGCCGCTCAGCCTGTAAATGTTTAGTCCCACATTGTTTGTATACTCTCTTTCTTATCTCCTCCATTCTATATAAGGGAGGTCATACCTTTGTAAATGATATCTTTTTTGGATAATAAAATTTCAATTATTCAAAAGTTTATTCTCTTGTTCTAGTCTTTTCGCTTCTTGTCTCTACTTTCTAACATTTGAGTTTCGGGGCGTTACATGTAGAGCTAGCGTACCGACCAAACCGCATAAATTCGTGGAGATACTCGTCCACGCTACTCTCTCCTTGTGACAACTTCTGGAATTCATTCTCCATCGCGATCCTCTGAGCCGAGGGAAGGTATCTTGCCAAGAATAGTCTCGAAAATTCTTCCATCTAGACGTCCGTGAGTTGCCTTACCCTCAGGTGATGTAGCTCTAAACCTTCCCACCACAGCCTTGCATCTTCGTCCAACAGGAAAGTGACTATGGTAGTCTTCTGCCACTCCTCCGTTTCCGTAGCTGTGAAGACTCTCTTTACTCGGGAGAGCCAATCCTCAGCTTGGGATGGGGTTTTCGTCCACGAGAACACAGGAGGATTGAAGCCCATAATATGCTTGAGCTATTTTTCAGTTGCTCTCCTAGGTACCAATGGCTCCACCATCACTTGCTCCACCCTTCTTAGTTCTGCTGCTTGAAGTGGTACCTACTCCACTGCAGGGGCAGAATGCTGTATTTGTCTTGCAGGTTGGGCATTTATCATAGCGAACACCGCTTCGGCCACCAATCTTATGGTTTCTGCCGAGGGAGGTGTTGCAGGCACATCATTCGGTGCGCTACTTGCCTCAGAAACTGGGCGTTTTGGCGGCCCTGCACCACTCCTGGTCACCTATAGTCGTACAAAATACCATTAAGTGACAGAACAATATTGCAAAAAAGCAATTATAGGAACACACAGGTTCCTCAAACATGTGTATTTTCATTCTTCAGTAGACATTCATGAGTTCGTTTTATGTTATAACGATGACGCACACACATGTGCTCACCACCCCTTAAAAGAATTCATCCACGAATTCATTTAAGCATGACTGAAACCGGTAGTCTGATACCAAATTGTAATACCCCATATCTGTCACATAGCATATAGCAGTAGGTCCGGCCGGGGCCCGACGCCATATACCACAGACAGACCGAAGGGTTACGAAATTAAACCATCCTTCCAATAACAAACGTCCTACACAGAGCACATTCTAGCGGAAGCATTTTAAATGTTGCAAAGAAAGAACCCAGACACAGAATGAATGTCCACTAAAAAAATAACCCAAAAGGAATGAGCGTACAAATACACAAAGTACTTGGCCTTATGGCCTTACAAGAGTTTACTTTAAACAAATAGTGTCTTCCATACATCGGCACGCATGCCGGTCACACATGAGTATAACAAGTAAACATTCGCATAGGCCTTCAAGGGCCGGCTCAGCAACAAGGGCTTTTACCTGCTATTTGTCACTAGGCTCCGCAGCACCTGCAAGCAATAATCCACCGCAACCGTGGCAAATAAAAGCAATGGTCAGCTAAAGCTGACCAAATTATAACGACCCCGCCCCTTAACTCGGGGCGACGATGCTCCTTCCCTGCACTTTATTAGCACTGCCAAACAGTAGTGAAATTACACTTCATCACAGGCATAGGCGCGCACAGCCACAAACCCTGTGCTCTCAGGGCACATTCTCGGTGAACCCGGTCAAATCTACGGTCTCACCACCGCCCCTTGGACGGCAAATCTCGTGAGCATTTTAGTCTTTCCGGCCTAAGCCTAAGACCCTCCATCTATGCCAACGACAAGTACCATGTACCTTAGGTCTCTTTAACCGAATGACATAGAGCGGGTACGATTCTGCTTAACCCGTTGCTCACACCGCAACGTCAATTTAAGCCATATGCGCGGGTTAAGCTTCCTAGAGTCCCAAATCGATCGCACACGTTATATAACCCAGTTATGTGCAAGTTGTAACACCTCTCCTGTAATGACCGTATAATATGGGTCCGGCTAGGGCCCCACAACATACAGACGCCACAACTTTAGCATTAAAAGATGATATGAACTACCCAATCTCAAAACTCAAAACCAAGCAACAATGGAAACAGGACTAGAGGTTATCCACATATACAAGAGTATCGAAATGGCCTTATGGCCTTACAACAATAGAGAGTCCAAAACTCAAAATATAACATCCACCATCAATGTGCATAAGCACTCCTAGACTACCTCGGCATGCAAGTCGGAAACAAGAGCATCAACATACAATGCCACAAAATAGAGCTTGTACGAAACTTGAAACACTTCATGAGTCTTAGGACTTTTTGGCCGGCGAGCTGGCTCCTACTTGCGATCCTTGCCCTGTAAAATTTGGTGGTAACGTGGGTCAGCAAAGACTGACCTCAAATAGTGTAACAAACACATCTCCTCCCTGCCGCCCCTAACGGACCCTGGGGTACCCCTCCAACCTGCAAGTCAGCACTTCGTATACCATATACAAAAACAAGTAAAGCTCTAAAAGAACAGGTTTGGATGTCTCAAACAACAAACACGTTTTCTATATTGAGCATATAATAAAAAGTGGCCTACTATGCAGCATGTATGCAAAACCCGGGCTTCACCCAAGGCACCCTATTACGTATGCAACTAGCACATCATCATCACATCTGGGTACTTCCAATTTCCCCATTGGCGTTAAGATACAAACAAAAGGGTACTGTAATTCCCCTAACGTCATACAAGCCGCCACACGGAACTCTTGCCAAGGCCCCACCCACTCATGGTTCTTGGCCCCAGGCTTGCCTGCAAGCTCTGACTTCTCGCGTCAGGATACCGTCTCACACACTAACCGATTCTAAGAACCCTTGCTGGACCCCACCACTCGTGGCCTCATTGCCCGGGCTTGCCCCATGCTTGGCGTTCTCGTCAATTTCACGGAAGGGGACTAATCTCGTCGGGACACTCTCCCCACATGACTTGCACGTCACGGGATAGCCAGCCGACCACAGAGACAAAGTCGCGCCTTAGCACATCACAATTCATAATCATTCCCACCCTAATCCATCATTTGTACTGCAACGTCCCCGCGCACCAAGTAAACCACCTACCGTCAATGCGGAGCTAACCTTGTCCATCAAGGAAACCATCTACCGCCATTGCGGAGCTAACCTTATCCGGTTCCGGCTACATGTACTCACTCGAGAAAATTGGGGGAAACACAAACATAACAAACGACATCTTGCCGCAATGAATTTCTACAAAATCCTTAAGTCTCGCTATGCAACATCACCGAGTCGGACTAACGGTCGCGACTACGGCTTCACCCACAATGCCTAATCCACTAACGAAGCGGATCACTAATGCAAAATCATGTCGGGGACGGACTCAATTGACCTGGAGGTTCCTCTTGAACTAAGACGACCAAAACCCCTCTCATTTGAGAGTTTTGTGCCCAAAAGCTTGAAAGAAAAGATGCTAAGCACGCATCCTAAAAACCAAGAGGAGAATGTTGTTACCTTACGGCCCCTCTTCCTAGCCATGGGAACTTAGACGGATGAAAACTACCTAAACGGATTTGCCTTTGCGGATCTGGACATGGCTCGTGATTTGGGGCTCTGACGCTTCCCCGGCAGCCGGATCTCTCCTTCACCTTCTTCCTTGCTCTCCCTTCTCTCTAAAATCTTAGAAAGAGAAACTTGAAGAAGAATGAGGGTTTCAAACCCTATTCCCGGACATAACTCAGCCAGGATAGCCCTGAACCATTAGATCCTATTAGAAGGAAACGAACGGCCATGATTCACACTAAAAACCAAAACTCCAGGGCCGAACACGGCTTGAGACACGCCCGTGTCCAAGGCCATGTGCCTTAATCGATGCCGAAACCTTCGCACCCAGAACAGGACACATGATATGAACAAGCCCGTGTCACTCAGTATACGTCCGTGTGTCTGGGCATGTTCCTCCATCGACACAGGACCAAACACAACCCGAGGAGAACACGGGTGCTCAACACGCCCGTGTCAAAGTTCACACTCCCGTGTCGCACACGAATATGCTTGGGCTCTAGGCCGTGTTTATCGTCTCACACGACCCGGCTAATATCCCGAGCAGGACATGGCCTGGGACACGCCCGTGTCTCAGGCCGTGTTCATCCTCTCGACGATCATCGACCGCATTTTCGTCGACCACGCGAAAATCATCGAACCCGAACACGACACAGCCATTCACACACCCGTGTCCTAGGTCGTGTTCACTGTCTCGACACTTCGTCGAGCGCAGCTTGTCGACCACCCGAGTTCTTCGTCGAACCCGAGCAGGACACGGTCTTGGACACGCCTGTATCCTAGGTCGTGTGACCCTTACTACGACCCAAACTTGGCTCTGAACGCTATTCGTCCCTCTTTTGAATTTTGGGGTGTTACACAAGTTGGCTCCCAGACCACCAAGATGACAGAATCACGCTTCTGCCCAGTTTTCTGGGTGCACCTTGGAGCTAATCCCCAAGATTCCCTGTTGCAATCTACCGCGTAGAAAACCCGAAAAACAACCATCGGTGCGGAGTCTTCTCCTGCCATTCATGCAATGAAACATCACCGATCCAGACCAACTTGTCCGGGTAGGCTTCACACATCATGCCTATGTCCGTACTTCGATTCCGGACTCTACATGCAAAACAACGGGGACTATTCATGTCCACCCAAAGGAACACCTCACACTCACTGCATACTCGCGAGAGCGGGTTTCCTGTGTAGAAAGAAAGAGGAATTCACATGTCCAAGAAGAGAATCGTTACCCTTGGGTTTCTCTTTGGCGCCATGAAGATCTAGATGGATGAAAAGCACCGCAATAGCCTCGCCTCCATAGATCTGGACTCGGCTTGCAATTTGGGGCTCTGAAGCTCCACCGGCGGCCGGATCTCTCCTCCTCCTTCTTCCTTGCTCTCCCTTCTCTCTAAAGCTTTTAGAAAGATAAAACTCAAAGAGGAATGAGGGTTTCAAACCCTATTCCCGGCCTTAACTCAGCAAGGACCGGTCTGGGACCTTGGATCCCAATAGAAGGAAACGAACGGCCACGATTCACACTTAAAATCAATTTCCTAGGCCGAACACGGCTTGTGACACGCCCGTGTCCAAGGCCGCGTGCCTCAATCGATGTCGAAACTGTCACATCCCGAATAGGACACGACCACTGGACACTCCTGTGTCACATGTCGTGTGCCAGACACGGCCATGTACATGGCCGTGTTCCAGGCCGTGCTCAACAGCCGACATAGCAGACTAAACACAGAGGACATGGGTTCATGACACGCCTGTGTCACTTTTGACACACCCGTGTCAACCAGAACATGCCTGAGATCCAAGCTGCGTTCCTCCCCCGACACAGCCCAGCTAACAGCCCGAGCAGGACACGGCCTGGGACACGCCCGTGTCTCAGGTCGTGTTCGCTGTCTCGACGATCGTCGATTGCATTTTGTCGACCACTCGGAAAGTTTGTCGAACCCGAGCACGATACAGCCCTGGACACGCCCGTGTCCCAGGCCGTGTGACCTTTGCCAGGCACCAAACTCGGCTCTAAACGCTGACCGACCCTCTTTTGAGTTTCGGGGCGTTACAAAAAACTTGTACGTTTTATCTACGAGTTCTTATATTGATAAGATGAGGAAGAATGATAGCGCAACCATTTGACATGAGAGGTTGGGGCATGTAGGAATGAACAAATTGAAAGCTATGGCGATAAAGGGCCTGGTCAAGGGCTTGCCTAGCTTGTCCTCCTATGGAGACGGTCATGTTTGCGCAGGATGTCAGTATGGTAAGTCTCATCGACTTCCATTTGATAAATCGCAAACCAGAAGTAAAAAGCCGCTGAAGTGCATTCACGGGGATCTGATGAGACCAACTACCACCCCAAGACTCAAAGGCAGCAAGTACATGCTGGTATTAATTGATGATTACACCAGATATATCTTGGTGTATTTTCTGAAAGAAAAGTCAGAAGCGTTCGGGAAGTTTGTAGAGTTCAAGGAGCTCGTGGAAGGTCGATTAGGCCTGCGAATTAAGAAGTTAAGGACTGACAATGGTGGAGAGTTCACCTTTGCCGAGTTCTTTAATTTTTGTAGGAAGAACGATATTCGAAGAGAGCTTACTTGTGCACATACGCCACAACAGAATGGAGTTACAGAGAGGAAGATCTGTCATCTGACGGAGACCTACAAGTGTTGGCTTCATGCTAAGAGTATCCCAAGGTCCTTCTGGGCAGAGGGAATGTCTTGTGCAGCCTATGTTATTAACTGAATGCCTCTAAGTCCAATCAACATGATGACTCCTCATGAATTGATGTTCAAGGAGAAACCAAGTGTTGCTCACCTTCGGGTATTTGGGTCAACCTGCTATATGCATGTTCCTGACACTCTTCGGACAAAGTTAGATGCGAAAGTGTTGAAGTCAAAAATGGCCTCAGTGGAGTTCGGGGTCCCTAAAAAGGGGTGACCTCACACCTACTACACTCAAGAGAACGCCACAAACCAAAGGATCAAGAAGCTAGGAACAGACCCTCGGCTCTAGCGCGGAGGTCCCACCTCACACCCGGAAGGCTACCTGAGCACTTCCCCTCCCTAGCCAATGCTCGAGCCAGGGTGCCTTGGAGGAGCTCTCTCTACTCTACCAAGAAGAAGCTAAGGGAGGAGGAAACAAGGGAAAAGTCTCCCCCCAAAGGCACCCAAGGGGGTCTATTTATGGTTTTTCAAATCCCATGGGCCCAAAAGAACCGAAATACCCTTACGCCCAATATACCTTGGGCCAATAGAAAACAGCCACACCGGGGGGTAAAGGGAGAAATTCCCCGAGGGCAAGACGGTAAAAGCAGGGGGCAAGGGAGAGACCCCGGCCTCTGGCCGGTCTCGCCCCGCCAGGCCGCCAGGCAGGAAGGGGCAGGGGTGAGACCCAGGCCCCCGGCCGGTTTCGCCCCGCCAGGCCGCCATGTAGGAAGGGGCGGGGGCGAGACCCCGGCCCCTGGGGTCTCGCCCCGCCAGGCCGCCAAGCAGAAAGGGGGCAGGGTGAGACCCCGGCCCCCGGCCGGTCTCGCCCATCCAGGCCGCCAAGCAAGAAGAGGGCAGAGCGAGACCCCGGCCCCCGGCCGGTATCTCCCCGCCAGGCCGCAAGCTAGAAGAGGGCAGGGCGAGACCCGGCCCCCGGCCGGTCTCGCCCCGCCAGGCCGCCAAGCTAGAAGAGGGCAGGGCGAGACCCCGACCCCCGGTCGGTCTCGCCCCGCCAGGCCGCCAAGCTAGAAGAGGGCAGGGCGAGACCCCGACCCCCGGCCGGTCTCGCCCCGCCAGGCCGCCAAGCTAGAAGAGGGCAGGGCGAGACCTCGGCCCCGACCGGTCTCGCCCCGCCAGGCCGCCAAGCTAGAAGAGAGCAGGGCGAGACCCCGACCCCCGGCCGGTCTCGCCCCGCCAGGCCGCCAAGCAAGAAGAGGACAGGGCGAGACACCGGCCCCCGGTCGGTCTCGCCCCGCCAAGCCGCCAAGCTAGAAGAGGGCAGGGCGAGACCCAGCCGCCGGCCGGTCTCGCCCCGCCAGACCGCCAAGCTAGAAGAGGGCAGGGCGAGACCCCGGCCCCCGGCGGTCTCGCCCCGCCAGGCCGCCAAGCTAGAAGAGGGCAGGGCGAGACCACGGCCCCCGGTCGGTCTCGCCCAGCCAGGCCGCCAAGCTAGAAGAGGGCAGGGCGAGACCGCGGCCCCGGCCAGTCTCGCCCCGCCATGCCGCCAAGCTAGAAGAGGGCAGGGCGAGACCCCGACCCCCGGCCGGTCTCGCCCCGCCAGGCCGCCAAGCACTTATCGGGACGGGGCGGGTGTCAGCCAACTTGTCACACCCGCCCCCCAAAAGAGGGCCACTAGGGGAGATAGATTTTTCCTCCCCCTACTAGTATGTTTCCAAGCCAGAGCCAAAATTGGCCACCGAGAGTGCAAAATCTCCAAAAAGCTTAAAATTATATAGGGGAGAATACGGGGTTGTACAGGCCCCGGCCGGTCTCGCCCCGCCAGGCCGCCAAGCAAGAAGAGGGCAGGGCGAGACCCGGCCCCCGGCCGGTCTCGCCCCGCCAGGCCACCAAGCTAGAAGAGGGAAGGGCGAGACCCCGGCCCTCGGCCGGTCTCGCCCCCGCCAGGCCGCCAAGCTAGAAGAGGGTAGGGCGAGACCCCGGCCCCCGGCGGTCTCGCCCCGCCAGGCCGCCAAGCTAAAAGAGGGCAGGGCGAGACCCCGGCCGGTCTCGCCCCGCCAGGCCGCCAAGCTAAAAGAGGGCAGGGCGAGACCCCGGCCGGTCTCGCTCTGCCAGGCGCCAAGCTAGAAGAGGGTAGGGCGAGACCCCGGCCGGTCTCGCCCCGCCAGGCCGCCAAGCTAGAAGAGGGCAGGGCGAGACCCCGACCCCGGCCGGTCTCGCCCCGCCAGGCCGCCAAGCAAGAAGAGGGCAGGGCGAGACCCCGGCCCCCGGCCGGTCTCGCCCCGCCAGGCCGCCAAGCTAGAAGAGGGCAGGGCGAGACCCCAGCCCCCGGCCGGTCTCGCCCCGCCAGGCCGCCAAGCTAGTAGAGGGCAGGGCGAGAACCCGGCCCCCGGCCGGTCTCACCCCGCCAGGCCGCCAAGCTAGAAGAGGGCAGGGGGAGACCCCGGCCCCCGGCCGGTCTCGCCCCGCCAGGCCGCCAAGCTAGAAGAGGGCAGGGCGAGACCCCGGCCCCCGGCCGGTCTCGCCCCGCCAGGCCGCCAAGCTAGAAGAGGGCAGGGCGAGACCCCGGCCCCCGACCGGTCTTGCCCTGCCAGGCTGCCAAGCTAGAAGAGGGCAGGGCGAGACCCGGCCCCCGGCCGGTCTCGCCCCGCCAGGCCTCCAAGCACCTATCGGGACGGGGCGGGTGTCAGCCAACTTGTCGCACCCGCCCCCCAAAAGAGGGCCACTGGAGGAGGTAGATTTTTCCTCCCCCTACTAGTATGTTTCCAAGCTAGAGTCAAAATTGGCCGCCGAGAGTGCAAAATCTCCAAAAAGCTTAAAATTATATAGGGGGGAATACGAGGTTCTACACAATCCCCTCTCTTTTCGAGGTTGGCAGAAGCTCGGAAAGAAACGTCCAACCCAACGTATTCGCTGTGTAATTTTCTTGCGCGCCTCTCTGGAGGGGTCAGCCTGCCATGTCAGCTATGGGAGCCTGGGTGGCGAGACCCCCTCCGGGTAAAAAACATTTCACCCCCCGGAGGGGTCAACCTGCCATGCCAACTATGGGAGCCTGGGTGGCGAGACCCCCTCCGGGTAAAAAACACTTCACCCCCCAGAGGGGTTGTAACGCCCCCGATTTTGTTTTATGGCAAGTGTGTAGGTTTGTTTGGCGTTACGTTGGCCTTTGCTGTTGTTAGAGCGTAATCTTCGCTCTTTAGGCCTTTAGTGGCTTGGTTGATAGCCTGTTTGCAAGATTCCATAGCAAGCCGGAGTCTGTTTTGGTGACTCGGTGGTGCCTCTTCGGGAATGCTTGTGTTTTGTCTTCGGGCAAGGTTAGCCCAAGTTTTGTTTGTCGGATGCTGATTTCGCTTCGCCACTAGAGTCGTAGCGTGGGTAGTTAGCTGCAATGTGAATTTCATTACATTCCGAGGTAGTTTGTTCAAACCCGGATCATTTGGCTCGGGAGTAACATATGGATATGAAGCTATGTTGTTTTGGTTGTTGGTTCCCCCCCCCCCCTCAGGTGCCAAACATTAAGGCTGCAGTTTATTGTAGCAGGGGAGAGGTGGAAGAGGTCAAAGACCTGGAGCGCATTTGGGTGACACGGCCTGGGACATGGGCGTGTCCCATGGCATGTTGGGGTACACGGCCTGTGACACGGGCGTGTCACGGGGCATGTCCCGCTCTCGACGAACTTCGCTCGACGAAATTCACTCGACGATTGTCGAGTGTTGAGAGAAGGGGTACACGGCCTGTGACACGGGCGTGTCACAGGGCGTGTCCCGTGGTCGACGAACTTCGCTCGACGAGTCGAGTATGGGGTGACACGGCTTGGGACACGGGCGTGTCCCAAGGCCGTGTCCTTCTCGAGTTGTTGGCTGGGTGCTGTGTGCTGTGTCACGACCAGTGATACGGCCGTGTAGGTAGGCGTGTCCAGTGACACGGCCTGTGACACGCCCGTGTCACAGGCCCTATACTGTTTGGATGTGAGGCGGTTGCCCACCGCTTAAGTGACACGGCCTGTGACACGGGCGTGTCACAGGGCGTGTCAGGGCCGAAATGCGAAATTTCAGCAAATTTTGTTGTCGTTCAATTCCTTTATTGTTTTAATCCAAGGGACCAAACTTCTTCCCTGGGAATCAGGCCGAGATTAAAGTCTTTCTCCTTCCATTTTGGTTTCATTCTTCTTCTTCTTATCAATCCCCATTTCCAAAGAGGGAGAGTACAAGGGGAGAAAAGGGAAGAGAGACCAGCTGCTTTGGATTTGCCCCTTAGGTAACATTTCTTTGCTCTTGGATTAGTGGAAAAGAAGATGGGTTGTCAAATTCTTAGTTGTTTTTCTCCTATGTTGTTCACCTCAGGTTTTTCTCCAAGTTTGTGATAGCGGCTGTTGTGCTTGAAGGTTGAGGCAAGTGGTGTTCTTGCCCTTGCCAAGTTTTTCTTTTCTTTCATCTCTTATGGTTATATGGCTATGGTGTAGTTGAAATTAGGGTTATTGCTTTTGTGTACAACTCATGGATGAAGGTAGACATATGAACTTAGGAAATTCGATTATATTGCGTACTCGCTTAGGATGAACTTCCAGATTTGTGGTTACGTCAGGATTTCGGGTTGTTGGCGTGTTTCGGCGTGTTTTGCCAATTGAATCGTGAAGTATGGCATGTGGTTTGTCTGATGGCTCTGTAAGGGGTGGTGTGGTGTAGAGCCTGGTGGGCACCGTTTGGCCCCAGATAATGGGCTGGTTGTTTTATGGTGTAGAGAGCACATTTTGGCCCCGGATAATGGGCTGGTTGTTTTATGGTGTCGAGAACACCTTTTGGCCCCGATATGGGCTGTTTTTGTTGGTGTGTTCCACCTTAAGGGCTGCCACCATTGAACCCTTGAGTAATGACTTTACCACTGTTAATGCATCACGAATTAGATCTGTTCTTTCTTTTGGTATTTTGGCATATGTTGGTCTTATTGCTCCTGCAGGTTTTAGCAGGCGATGTTGATATCTCTCGCACTGAGTGCATCTTGATCCTGCCTTGTGCAGTGTATTACTTTTTGATGAAATGCTCCATTCTTTTATTGACTATGCATAAGATAATGCTCCATTTCTGTTTCTTATATACTTGCTGAGGTATTCTTTCTTTGGAATGCCTCAGGTCCAGGTGATAGCCGAGTGAGCGGCTAGTGTTCTTTTGGTGGAGCTTGCTTGTGGCCGCTGAGGTTGCTGTTCCTCGTTTTGGCGAGGTAGTTTTTCTTCTTTTTGTACAGACATACACACCCACCAGTGGGTTCGTGTCAGGTTGTTGACGCACACTGATGGTTTTCTTTGAGTGATGAACTATGAACTAAGTACTGCTAGTTTTGCCTTTTTTGGAGGTTGTTTACTTGCTTCTGGGACTGTTTTATGCTAGGTTGCAGGTTAGATATGTTAAACCCTACAAGTAATAGTATATGTATCTCATGCATGTCATGATTTAAAACACTAACGCACTATTTCTCGAGTACGTAAAAAGCTATTTTCTAGATATTATGAGTCACCTAGAGTCATGCATTCCATGAGAGGTCCTTTGGGGACAATTCTACTCATGTAGGATGTCAACTTACCTTAACTATGTATTTCCGCTGCGTATAAAATTATAGGTTTTCATGTGGACTAGCTGATCCACGGTGCCGAGGGATACGGCCATCAAACTGTAACTGGTTTACTTGCATAAAAAATGATGATTTATTCAACGAACGCGAGTTTAGGTTTTGCCTGAGCACATGCAGTTATCCCCTGCACGGCGTGGCATCACGACACGTATTTTCTCGTGCTCTGATCTTATTTAAATGTGTGAGAAAATGCGGGTTGTGACAGTTGGTATCAGAGGGAGGTTTGCTTGCCTTTGGGTCGGGCAGTGGCATATCATACACACACCGAGGTGTCATCAGTTCGTCTTGGCTAAAGCACGAGCACTTCACTCATAGCATAACATGAAGTATACGGGGCATATTATGTAGTATGAGATGCATAATATGTGTCTGTATATGGATCCACCATAGGGGCAACATGTGAGGGTTATGTAGTATGGGATGCATAGCCTCACCACATGAATGCGACTAGCACGTTTTTTTTTCGTTGCATGAGAATGTCAGTAGTATGGGATGCATAACATTTTCATGTGTACGCCACCCATGGCATGCATTAAGGCCTTTTTAGAATGCATAGCACAGCATACATAACATAACATTGCATAAGCACAACGTGCCAAGCTAAAGATTGACATGATGACGCCTGTACACACATGGTTTTGAGTCAAAAGGAATATAACTTCATGCATGCATGGTATAGGCACATGAATTAGTGTGATGAGGGTGACTCATCATAGGTTAGGCATAACATCATTTACAACTCCAAGAGCAAGTTAGCAGTTGAAGTTCATATGTGTATGTGTGTCTGTACAGAGTCGGTTTGTGCTAGCAGTTGGGCTAGTTCTTGATTCATTTTGATTGGAATATAGGATGTCAAAGCATCCTGTGACGAGGCAGACTCACCAGTCTGAGGGCGAGTCTTCGGGTGCCCAGAACAATGCAAGTATGGAAAGTTTGTGACAGAGTAATGAGGCCTTGGTAAGGCAAATGAGGGATGTGCAGTCCTAGATTCAGTCTATGTTTTGCATGATGTCTGGGCTTGCTCCGAGGGTGCAGGACCCTGCTGTGGGTCCAGCTGTTCCTGCCCCTCCTGCTCCGTTGGTGCCTCCCGTAGTGGTTCCACCTGAGATGACATTTATTTCCCAGTTTCAGCGACTTGGACCACCTACTTATGATGGCAAAGCGGATTTTATGGTGTTGGATGATTGGCTGATAGCAATGGAGGAAATGTTTTCTTACTCTGGCGTCACGGATGATCAGAGAGTGATGATCGCTGCATATCAGCTAAAGGGATTAGCAAAGAGTTGGTGGTTGCGAGAAGAGGAGAGCTTGACGGAAGGATGCTCTTGGGCGTCGTTTAAGGGGATGCTCCTAAGGAAGTTTCTACCCTCGGTCGAGCGGGACCAGTTGATGAATGAGTTCATACACTTGAAGCAGAGGCAGCTCACGGTTAGTGAGTATGAAATTGAGTTCAGTAAACTGAGTCGGTTTGCCCCCGGCATGGTAACTTCCGAGGCGGATCGAGTTAAGTGTTTTCTTGGTGGCTTACAAAATGAGGTGCAGTAGTTAGCAAGTGCATATGGAGCAACAAGCTATGCTGCCTTAGTGGAAGCTGCTTTGAAAGTTGAGGCAATTGAAAATGCTAAGCAAAAAGGACAGGGGATGAGAAACGATAAAAGGAAGCTAATCGAAGGGAAGAGCCCTCAGGTGCCCGATGATGCTTCAAGGAAGAAGAGCAAAGAAGTTTGTAGCTTCTGTGGCCGGTCAGGCCACCCGTTCGAGCGATGTTTCAAAAGATTAGGTGTTCAAAAGAAGGAGCAGGTTCATTCGATTCAGGGTGCTCCTCAAAGGGACTTGGAGTGTACGATATGTATGAGGAAGGGGCATGATGTTGCCCATTGTTGGTCAAAAAAAGTGTGTTATCAGTGTGGACAAAGGGGGCACATCAAGATTCAGTGCCCGTAAGTGCAACCTGTATTGCAGCCAGTGCCACTCCAGGCATTGCCACCTCCTCAGCGACTGGATAAAGGCAAAGGAAAACTTAATGTGATTACTTCTGAAGACGCTCAGACTTCTACGCAGGTTGTATCAGGTTAGACTCCTCCCTAGTTCTCCTATTTCGTTCGTCATTATCGTATTTCATTTGTTTTCGTAGATATGTGATCGGTGTGCACCTTTTTAGGAAAGTTTAAGGTAAAGAACCGCTGGGCGCGTGTTCTTTTCGACTCTGGCGCTACCCACTCGTTTGTGGCTAGAGCCTTCGTGGATCGATATCGTTTGAAACCAGATCGAGTGGGGATGCCTTTTGCATCAAGTTTCCTTCTAGTGATTCTGTGGTTTCTGATTGGGGCATTTTGGCTTGTCCGATTGTGTTGGGTGATTTCATAGCTACGGCAGATTTGAAGGTGATTGACCTGGAAGATTTTGATGTCATCTTAGGCATGGACTGGTTGTCAAAGTATGATGCTGTGATCCAGTGCAAGGGTAAGCTCTTGGACTTCCGAAAGGACAACGGTCAGCCTGGGAGTGTTTATGGTGATTTTCGCCAAGATTCTCCAGCTATTTCTGCGGTATGTGCTCGGACGTTGCTAGGTTCCGGCTGTTTTGCTTGTTTAGTCTCAGTTTTGGAGACCGTTGGTAGTTTGCCGCGGTTAGAAGAGATTCCTGTTATGCGCGAGTTTTCAGACGTTTTTCCTGATGATCTTCCTGGTCTTCCGCCCGACAGAGATGTTGAATTTGTGATAGAGTTGGAGTCGGGTACGCGTCCTATTGCAAAGGCGTCGTACCGGATGGCCCCTCGAGAGCTGGCAGAGCTGCGTAACCAGCTGAATGAGTTGTTAAGAAAGGGTTTTATCAGACCAAGTTCATCGCCTTGGGGTGCACCTGTTCTATTCGTTAAAAAGAAAGATGGGTCGATGCGACTTTGCATTGATTACCGAGAACTAAATAAAGTTACTATTAAGAACAAGTACCCCCTGCCAAGGATTGACGATTTGTTTGATCAACTACGCGATAGCTCAGTGTTCTCTAAGATTGATCTTCATTCTGGTTATCATCAGCTTAAGGTCCGTGAGTAAGATATTCCACGGACTGCTTTTCGATCAAGGCATGGGCATTTTGAATTCTTAGTAATGTCGTTTTGTTTAACCAACGCGCCTTCAGCCTTTATGGACATGATGAACCGAGTGTTCAAAGACTTTTTGGATAAGTTTGTAGTTGTGTTTATCGATGATGTTCTTGTCTATTCCCGCAATGCTGAGGAGCATGATCAGCATCTGCGTTTGGTTTTGTCTGCTTTGAGGGACCATAGATTGTTTGCCAAATTGAGTAAGTGCGATTTTTGGTTACCTCAGGTTTCGTTTTTAGGCCATGTGATCAACAGGCATGGCATTTCAGTTGATCCAGAGAAGATAGCTGCAGTGATGGAGTGGCGAAGACCGGATACTCCCAAGGAGATCACGAGCTTTTGGGGGTTGGCTGGTTATTACAGAAGATTTGTGGAGGGTTTCTCTACTTTGGCTGCACCTTTGACTCGATTAACTCAAAAGAATGTGGCTTTTGCTTGGAATGATAAGTGTGAGGAAGCATTCCTTGAACTCAAGAATAGATTGTGTACCGCTCCTGTTTTGACTCTGCCTACAGAGGGCTTAGGTTATGATGTTTTTGTAGATGCATCCTATGTTGGACTTGGATGTGTGTTGATGCAAGACAGCAAAGTGATTGCGTATGGGTCTCGGCAATTGAAGACTCATGAGAAGAACTATCCTACACATGATTTGGAGTTTGCCGCGGTTATATTTGCGTGAAATTGTGGAGACATCTTCTGTATGGGGTGCAGTGCAAGATTTTTTCTGATCATAAAAGTTTAAAGTATGTATTCACCCAAAAGGAATTGAATCTGCGCCAGCGGCGATGGTTGGAGTATGTTGCCGACTACGATGTAGAAATCCAGTACCATCCGGGGAAGGCTAATGTGGTGGTCGATGCCCTAAGTCGGAAGACGGGAAAGATTTTTAATCTCTCCATCGACCGATTAGTGGAAGAATTTCTGTTGATGGATATTTCGGTAGGGTGCTGCGATTTGCAGAGTAGTATGGTGGCAGCAGAACCTTCTTGGATTGAGCTGACGCGGCTGCATCAGAAAGATGATCCGAATTTGCTGCACTTATGTAAGAGAACGGAGAAAGGAGAGTTACTTGATTTCTCGATTGATGCTGCGGGTACGTTGAAGTACCGCGACAGATTTTGTATTCCTGCTGTTATGGAAATCCGAGATATGTTATGCCGAGAAGCTCATGATTCGAGCGTTGCTTACCATCCAGGGTCTACGAAGATGTATCATGACTTGAAGCAAATTGCCTGGTGGGATGGGATGAAGAGAGACATAGCTAAATTTGTGTCGGAATACTATACGTGTAAGCGTGTGAAGGCCGATCATGGACGGCCTGCTGGCAAGTTGACACCATTGGAAATTCCAACCTGGAAATGGGAAAGTATTTCGATGGATTTTATTACCGGTCTACCGAGATCTCCTAGAGGGTATGATTCCGTATGGGTGATCGTGGATCGATTAACGAAGTGTGCTCACTTCGTACTGTATAAGATTAATTATCCGATGAAGAAGATAGCTGAACTGTATGTGAATGAGATTCTCTGCTTGCATGGTGTTCCCCGCAATATCATTTCCGACCGAGACTCTCGATTACATCTCGCTTCTGGAAGAGTTTACAAGAGGGTTTGGGTACGGATTTGAGATATTCTACGCATACCACCCCCGCAGACTAATGGTCAACAGAGCGAGTGAATCAGATAGTAGAGGATATGATTCGATGTTATATCTTAGACCACAGAGGGCATGAGATGAACGTTTGCGGCTTATGGAATTTGCGTATAATAACAGCTATCAAGAAAGCTTGCAAATGTCTCCGTTTGAGGCCCTGTATGAGCGACGTTGCAGAACTCCTCTCTTTTGGGTTGAGGTTGGTGAGACATCCCTTTTGGGTCCAGATGCATTAAAAGAAATGGAAGTTCTTGTAAAGTGTATTCGAGAAAAGCTTTGGATAGCGCAAGAACGTTATGAGAAGAACGCCAATCGGCGGAGATCAGATTTGGAGTTTGTTGTGGGGGACTTGGTATTCCTTAAAGTTTCCCCGATGGTTGGCATAAAGAGATTTGGGAAAGATCGGAAATTGGACCCAAGGTTTGTGGGACCGTTCAAGATTGTTGAGCGGGTTTGTGTATCAGCTTATAAGTTGTAATTGCCCGCAACTTTTCTCGGTGTTCACGATGTTTTTCATGTAAGCCAACTTCGCAAGTGTGTGCGAAACGACAGGCAGGTGTTAGAATCTGTGCCTCAATTAGAATCAAATCTTTCTTATGTGGAGGTGTCTGTCCGCATTTTGGATTCGCAAGATCGTGTGTTGCGAAGAAAGAAGATTCCTATGGTGAAGGTGTTATGGAGGAACCAAGACGTGGAAAGTGCTACTTGGGAATTAGAGTCGGCTATGAGAGCGGCTCACCCTCATTTGTTTCCTTAAGCTTGTCTGGTATGGTTTCTTCCATTTACCTCTTTACTTGTTATGTCCTTGTTATGTAAAGTTTCGAGGCGACACTTTCTTTTAGGGGGAGTGACTGTAACGCCCCTGGTTTTTTTATGGCCAGTGTACAGGTTTGTTTGGCGTTACGTTGGCCTTTACTGTTGTTAGAGCGTAATCTTCGCTCTTTAGGCCTTTAGTGGCTTGGTTGATAGCTTGTTTGCAAGATTCCTTAACAAGCCGGAGTCTGTTTTGGTGACTCGGTGGTGCCTCTTCGGGAATGCTTGTGTTTTGGCTTCGGGCAAGGTTAGCCCAAGTTTTGTTTGTCGGATGCTGATTTCGCTTCGCCACTAGAGTCGTAGCGTGGGTAGTTAGCTGCAATGTGAATTTCGTTACATTCCGAGGTAGTTTGTTCGAACCCGGATCATTTGGCTCGGAAGTAACATATGGATATGAAGCTATGCTGTTTTGGTTGCTGGTTTCGCCCCCCCCCCCCCCCCCCCCCCCCCCCCCCCGCAGGTGCCAAAAATTATGGATGTAGTTTATTATAGCAGGGGAGAGGTGGAAGAGTTCAAAGGCCTGGAGCGCATTTGGGTGACACGGCCTGGGACACGAGCGTGTCCCAGGGCGTGTCGGGGTACACAGCCTGTGACATGGGCGTGTCACAGGGCGTGTCCCGCTATCGACGAACTTCGCTCGACGAAATTCACTCGACGATTGTCGAGTGTTTAGAGAAGGGGTACACGGCCTGTGACACGGGCGTGTCACAGGGCGTGTCCCGCGGTCGACGAAGTTCGCTCGACAAAGTTCGCTCGACGAGTCGAGTATGGGGTGACACAGCTTAGGACACGGGCATGTCCCAAGGCCGTGTCCTTCTCGGGTTGTTTGGCTGGGTGTTGTGTGCTGTGTCACGACCAGTGACACGGCCGTGTAGGTAGGCGTGTCCAGTGACACGGCCTGTGACACGCCCGTGTCATAGGCCGTGTACTGTTTGGATGTGAGGCGGTTGCCCACCGCTTAAGTGACACGGCCTATGACACGGGCGTGTCACAAGGCGTGTCAGAGCCGAAATGCGAAATTTCAGCAAATTTTGCTGACGTTCAATTCCTTTATTGTTTTAATCCAAGGGACCAAACTTCTTCCCTGGGAATCAGGCCGAGATTAAAGTCTTTCTCCTTCCATTTTGGTTTCATTCTTCTTCTTCTTCTTATCAATCCCCATTTCCAAAGAGGGAGAGTACAAGGGGAGAAAAGGGAAGAGAGACCCGCTGCTTTGGATTTGCCCCTTAGGTAACATTTCTTTGCTCTTGGATTAGTGGAAAAGAAGATGGGTTTGTCAAATTCTTAGTTGTTTTTCTCCTATGTTGTTCACTCTCAGGTTTTCTCCAAGTTTGTGATAGTGGCTGTTGTGCTTGAAGGTGAGGCAAGTGGTGTTATTGCCCTTGCCAAGTTTTTCTTTTCTTTCATCTCTTATGGTTATATGGCTATAGTGTAGTTGAAATTAGGGTTATTGCTTTTGTGTCCAACTCATGGATGAAGGTAGACATATGAACTTAGGAAATTCGATTATATTGTGTACTCGCTTATGATGAACTTTCAGATTTGTGGTTACGTCAGGATTTCGGGTTGTTGGCGTGTTTCGGTGTGTTTTGCCAATTGAATCGTGAAGTATGGCATGTGGTTTGTCTGATGGCTCTGTAAGGGGTGGTGTGGTGTAGAGCCTGGTGGGCACCGTTTGGCCCAGGATAATGGGCTGGTTGTTTTATGGTGTAGAGAGCACATTTTGGCCCCGGATAATGGGCTGGTTGTTTTATGGTGTCGAGAACACCTTTTGGCCCCGATATGGGCTGTTTTTGTTGGTGTGCTCCACCTTAAGGGTTGCCACCGTTGAACCCTTGAGTAATAACTTTACCACTATTAATGCATCACGAATTAGATCGGTTCTTTCTTTTGGTATTTTGGCATATGTTGGCCTTATTGCTCCTGCAGGTTTTAGCAGGCGATGTTGATATCTCTCGCACTGAGTGCATCTTGATTCTGCCTTGTGCAGTGTATTACGTTTTGATGAAATGCTCCATTCTTTTATTGACTATGCATAAGATAATGCTCCATTTCTGTTTCTTATATACTTGCTGAGGTATTCTTTCTTTGGAATGCCTCAGGTCCAGGTGATAGCCGAGTGAGCGCTAGTGTTCTTTTGGTAGAGCTTGCTTGTGGCCGCTGAGGTTGCTGTTCCTCGTTTTGGCGAGGTAGTTTTTCTTCTTTTTATACAGACATACACACCCACTAGTGGGTTCGTGTTAGGTTGTTGACGCCCACTGATGGTTTTCTTTGAGTGATGAACTATGAACTAAGTACTGCTAGTTTTGCCTTTTTGGAGGTTGTTTACTTGCTTCTGGGACTGTTTTATGCTAGGTTGCGGGTTAGATATGTTAAACCCTACAAGTAATAGTATATGTATCTCATGCATGTCATGATTTAAAACACTAACGCACTATTTCTCGAGTACGTAAAAAGCTATTTTCTAGATATTATGAGTCACCTAGAGTCCTGCATTCCATGAGTGGTCCTTTGGGGACGATTCTACTCATGTAGGATGTCAACTTACCTTAACTATGTATTTTCGCTGCGTATAAAATTATAGGTTTTCATGTGGACTAGCTGATCCACGGTGCCGAGGGATACGACCATCAAACTGTAACGGGTTTACTTGCATAAAATATGATGATTTATTCAACGAACACGAGTTTAGGTTTTGCCTGAGCACATGCAGTTATCCCCTGCACGGCGTGGCATCACGACACGTATTTTCTCGTGCACTGATCTTATTTAAATGTGTGAGAAAATGCGGGTTGTGACAGGAGTCAACCTGCCATGCCAGCTATGAGAGCCTGGGTGGCGAGACCCCCTCCGGGTAAAAATCACTTTACCCCCCGGAGGGGTCAACCTGTCATGCCAGCTATGGGAGCCTGGGTGGCGAGACCCCCTCCGGGTAAAAAACACTTCACCTCCCAGAGGGGTCAACCTGTCATGCCAGCTATGGGAGCCTGGGTGGCGAGACCTCCTCCGAGTAAAGGACTTGGCTTCCACGAGAGACCAACCAGCCCTGCCAGCTAGTCGGAGCCTGGCCGCGGAATCATCATCGGAGCAAAGGGACTTGGGCTACCACGAGAGATCAACCTGCCCTGCCAGCTAGTGGGAGCTTGGCCACGGAATCATCATCGGAGCAAAGGGACTTGGGCTACCACGAGAGATCAACCTGCCCTGCCAGCTAGTGAGAGCCTGACAGCGGAATCCATCTCGGAGTAAAGGGACTTGGGATACCACGAGAGATCAACCTGCCCTATCAGCTAGTGAGAGCCTGACAGCGGAATCCATCTCGGAGCAAAGGGCTTGGCTTTCACGAGAGATCAACCTGCCCTGCCAGCTAGATGAGAGCCTGACAGCGGAATCCATCTCGGAGCAAAGGGCTTGGCTTCCACGAGAGATCAACCTGCCCTACTAGCAAGTGAGAGCCTGAAAGTAATAGTGCCTAATCACCTAGAGGGGGGGGTGAATAGGTGACCTATATCTTTTTAACTTTAAAGGCAGAAATACAGTACAGTAATTGCAATTCTACAATTATCACAACACAGCAACCATACAATCATACATTCACAGAGTGCACACAGGATTTATAGTGGTTCCCCAAGGTCTGGGTACATCCAATTTCCCCCTTCGCCTATCTAGTAGTGTACTAGATTCGGCCTAACTTCTCCACTTCTTCTCAGATCCTCAGATCTTACAACTCAGAACCCCAAACAGGTTTCCACAACTCAGAGTGACCCCACTCCTACAACTCAGGCATAAAGCCCTACCACTCAGTCTTCACCAAGACCTACACTCAGGCTAAACAGCCCTACCTCAGCCTTCAATCAAGGCCTACACTCAGAGAATAGAATCTCCTACACTCAGGCACAAAAGCCCTACCTCAGCCTTTATAGTTTAGGCTTACAACTCAGATCTATACAAGATCCTACAGAAAATAAAGTTTACAAAGTATTTAACCACAACTCTGAAAGAGAGAGATGAGTTGACTGGCTTCTTGATGAGTTCTTGGAAGAACTAGACAGAGATCAACCACTCTTGGCTTTCTTCAAAGCTTCTTGAATTAGAACACAGTAGGGTTGAATCTCCTGTGCTGATGATCTTCAATCAACAGCTGTCTTGTGAATCAGATCTCAATCTGAAACTTGCTTATCAGCATGGTTCAAGAGTTGTTCTTCTTAGAAAGAGCTCTCTCTCTCTCTCTTCAACTTCTTAGATCTTCTCTTGAAGGTCTTCTTCTTTTTTTGTGTTGTGATTCAATTGATTATTGTCAATCTGTTCATCTCTGTCGAAGGAGAAAGGTCTTTAAATAGTCTTTCTCCAAGGTAACCGGCTGATCCGGTTTCTAACAACCTTCTGACAGCTCTTGACAGTTGTAGTTGACCGGTTGAAATGGCAGCTGTCAAGTCATCCAGTCACTTCTTGAAATCTCTGTCACTGTCTGAAAGTGTCGAGACAGATAGTCTTTATGTGTCGACACAAATAGACTAAGTGTCGACACAAGTAGACTAAGTGTCGACACTAGCCTTCATGGTGTTGACACAACTCCTTGTGTTGTTGTAACAGCTTCTCGACACTGCTTCTTCAGAATGTGTCGACACTGATTCTGTGTGCCGACACAAGCCTTCTGTTGAATGTGTCAACACTGGTTGAGTGTGTCGACACAAATACTTAATCTTCAATACTTAGTTGATTTTTGTTGTGTGTCGACACAATGCCTTTGTGTCGACACATCTTCTTGTGTTGAAACTTGCTGAGTGTTGACACATCTCCTCTGTGTCGACACATGCCTTCATGTGTTGCAAACTTGCTGAGTGTCGACACATCTCTTTTGTGTCGACACATGTACTTTAACTTTGTTGAAGTTTGTTGAGTGTTGACACAGCCTCCTGGTGTCGACACATTTGCTGTCGACAAGGTTTCTCTGGGTGTCGACACTGCCTCTAAGTGTCGACACTGCTTCTGTAGACAATTCAACACTGTGTGTCGACACAGCCTGTATGTGTCGACACTTTTCTTCTGGTGTCGACTCTGCCTTCCTGGTGTCGACACAATTACTCCAAGTGTCGACACAGCTTCTCTAGGTGTCGACACAAGCCTTCTTAAGTGTCGACACTTTTCTTCTAGGTGTTGACACATGGACTTAGAAACTTTTCCTGCAATCCTGCAATTACTTAACCTGCACAAATAAACTCAAAGCACATCAAATACACCTTGATGTATATCATTGAGTAGGGTGAGGCTTCTTCAAATCAGGTACATATATTTCAATGTACCCAACAATCTCCCCCTATTTGGAGAAGTCATAACCCTTAGTCAATAATATACACCATACATAACAAATACTCAATATGATGTAAATCAATATTAAATGACAGGGTAAGAACTAAACATGTATAAACAGAACATGTATAAACAATTATCTCAGAACAATAATGTAATAGATTGAACATATAACATTGTTCTTACAACTTCAAACATTTTCATTAATCAAAAGTTTACATAGAGTTAAATGCAAATGATTACAGATTGTAAACTTAAGAAAATTCTAATCTATGGCTATTCAGGCTCCTTGATGACAATGCCCATTCCAGATTGAATCTTTGCTTGGACTGGAGCATCATTGTCATCAGCAGGCTTCTTCCCTTTAAGATCTTTCTTTTTCTGTTCTTCAGCCCTTATCTTCTGTCTTTCAAAATAGTGATAAGGCTTAGGGAAATACTTGCTAGGCTCCTGTACATTAGGAGGTAGCTTCCCTAATTTAGCCTTCCTTCTGTATTGTACAATGGCCACTTGCCTATCCTCATGTTTCTTCCACTCTTGGTCAGAATACCATTTGCCCCTTTCTATGAAATTATCCTTAGCAGCCTTCCAAGCAGTCAGAATAATATTTCTAGAAGTTGGGCTCCATTGCTCAAAATCTGGCCTTAATTCAGCTTGTTCTCTGAACCTTTTCTTAGATAATTGGGCCTCTTGTTCTTTTAGTAATGCCTCTTGCTCTTTTAAGATTGCCTCTGGCACAGGCTGGACTACTTTCTCAAGAATAACATTCTGATTACCCTCAGGAGGACTATACATAGACTGTACCTCCTGATGTATCATGTCAAAATCTACAGGAGGATATATCACTTGAGCCACTTCAGCTTGTTCTCCTCCAAAATATGCAGGATTAATTCCAGACTCTGCCACATTATCATCATCACATAAAGGTGAATATCTAAGGGTAGCTCTGATGGAGTTTGAAATCCATTTTGCATGATCAGAGCCTGCATTGACTAATACCCTCTCCCCCTTTATGACTTCTCTTTCTATATGATCTCTAAGATCATCCTTTTGGAATCTGATTTGAGCATTCAAATAGTTAACTTCATCTTTGTAAAAAGGTTTGAACCTTTGGAGCTTTTCAGTGATATCCTTTTGAGAAGCTTCAATTGCATTCTTAATAGCAGTTAGGCTTTCTTGGAAATGTTTATCAAATTCAGCCTTGGCAGTAGCACTTGCTGCAGTCTGAGCAGCTGCAAGATTCTTCATTTCAGTGACTATGGCATTATGAGAAGCAGTTAGATTATCATTCATTCTAAGCTGATTTTCCAGGACATATCCTTGTTTGACTGCCAAGTCATCAATTTGTTTCTTGAGATTCTCTTGATGAGTAGCCAGATAGACCACTACATTCCCTCCTTTATGGAAACAATCAGTCATTTCCTTCTTGTTTTGATTCACCTCAAATCTTATTGATTTTATATCTTGAGCCAGATCAAACTGAAGGGATTTATGTCCTTCATCCACATATTTCTCTAGAGCTTGCCTTTGCTCATCCATCTTGATTTGCAATGCCACCAACAAGGAACTATAATCAGTAGTTGGAGCTTATTGTGGTACAATAGTTTGCAGTGCTTTCTTATAGGTCTGACTTCTCCTTTTAAAGACCTGGAACTTCCTTGTCTTGGCTCTAGCAGCCTCTTCATCCTATGAAGCAGAAGTACTAGCAATCTCTACTCTATCCTTAGGACTAGGATGTAAATCCTGCTCAGTCCTTGGTAGCTCCTCAGCAATTCTTTGCTCTTCAGTCTCGTTTGTAGCAGTCTCCTCCACATGCTCTACATGATCTCCATCAAAGTCTACCTTCTCCCCCTCAGCAGCAGCTTTCTCTCTCTCAAAATCAGTCTGTAGAAGGTCAGGGAACAACTCTTCTAGTGTAAACTCATGTTGAGGATGGACTGGTGAATCTCTGATCTCAGAAGCATCTAATACATCTTTATCAGCAACTGATGTGTCCTCCATAACAACATCTTGAGGTTGACTATGCATCTGGGTTTGCTGATCAACATCAAGTAAGGATTCAGTCAAAACTTCATCCTCAAAAGTGAAATCTAATTGATTAACTTCAGTGATTACCTTTAGTATTGTTTGGGTAGCCCTTTCACTCTCTAATTGGGTTGGCTCATCCACATGTAGAGGCTCCCCTTGGAGTGGAGCCAGGTGAATAGGGCTAGCTGATGGTAGCTCCCCCTGCCTCTGGGCATCTACTTGTCTTGCTGGTGACTGTCCAGCATTGTCATCTCCTCCATCATCAGAACTAAACACCACTTGCTCTTCTGAGCTACTAGAGGATTCTTGAACCACAATGGCTGTCTTCTTCTTCTGAGGTGTTTCCTTTTCTGGAGTTGGCATTTCCTTTGTCAACACTCTATCCAACCTAGAGAAAATTCTTACATCCATTCTCCTCATGTGGTTTATCTTAGAACCAACAGCTTGGTTCATCACTTCAGGGATACTGTCAGCTAAATATAAACTCAGAATTCTACCCAGATTGGGTTTCTTCAGGCTCTCTTTTATCTTATCAAACATGATTGTAGACCAATCAGTATTAAGTTTGAAAATTATCCTTGTCATCAAACTGAACATGTGAGCTGAAATTCTATCATGCCCACCAGGCATGCTCAGTATGACCTTGCCAACTATCTCAGATAAAAACTTGCCCTTGCATGTTCATGCCTTTCCTGTTGAAAACTGATCCTATCTTCAGGCTTGAATCAAGTCCACACCATGCCAGTGCCTCCCTTGTCTTTGAAGCAGATACATCTTCCTCTTCTTTAGTTTTAGGGAGATGTAGAACTTTTCTTAGATTCTTATGGGAGACCTTCACCTTTGCCCCATGAACTTTGGACTTAATCTTGAGTCCAGATTCATCAAGAGTAGCTGCACTCAAGAATTCAAGGACCTCCTTCTTCCAGATCTTGATTGGTTCTGATACAAGATACTCTAATCCATTCTCGGCAATTAGGGTTACCACACCTTGTATTTCTGGTTCCATATCATCAAAGGCGTGTCGCACGAGCTCATATCCTTCATTAATGTTCTCTTCTAGCTTGGGTGCCATTAGGGTTTGAAGAAATTTTGAATTTAGAGAAGAGAAATGTCGACACACAAGTTTGGTCTTGAAACTCTGGTGAGCGTGTCGACAAACAATGAGGAAAACCTATTTATACCTTTCTAGAATCGAAGGTGAAAAGGCGCGTCAAAATACTTGAAATGTGTCGACACAGTTGATAAGTGTCGACACTGACTTCTAATGTTTCCACAATCATGTGTCGACACAAACATAGTCGACAGAATATATGTGTCGACACTTATATATCTCAGCTCGACACTTAGTCGAGACTCTACTGGACTAATTCTGTATAACTCCTAAGTGTCGACACCACCTTGGATGTGTCGACACCTACACTGTATGTGTCGACACTAATTCTCTGAAGTGTCGACACAGACTTCCTAGATGTGTCGACACTATTTCTCTGAAATGTCGACACCACTTCTATGTGTCGACACAGACAACTCTGTGTGTCGACACTATTTTACTTAGCCAATTTTTGTAAACTATTCTAAGTTTATCATTCCTAATTCAATTTTAAATTTATTGAATTTGGTTTCATCTAAGGGCTTAGTAAACATATCAGCTAACTGATTATCTGTCTTAACATACTCTAGGGAAATATCTTCTTTTTCCACATGTTCTCTTAGAAAATGGTATTTTATTTCTATGTGCTTAGTCCTACTATGAGAGATAGGATTATTTGTAATAGAAATAGCACTAGTAGAATCACAAAATAAAGGTGTTCTACTTACTTGAATACCATAATCTTCTAGCTGATGTTGAATCCATAGAAGTTGAGCACAGCAACTTCCTGCAGCAACATACTCTGATTCTGCTGTGGAGATAGCCACACTGGTTTGTTTCTTGCTACTCCATGACACCAGCCTCCCACCTAGAAATAGACAGGTTCCTGTTGTACTTTTCCTATCTTCCTTGCAGCCTGCAAAATCTGCATCTGAATAAACTGTCAGTTCAAAATCTCCATTCCTAGGGTACCAAAGGCCTAGATAAGGTGTGCCCTTAAGATATCTCAATATCCTTTTGACTGCTGTCAGATGAGATTCTTTGGGGCAAGCTTGGTACCTAGCACAGACACATGTAGCATACATGATATCTGGTCTACTAGCAGTCAAATATAGTATGGAGCCAACTATCCCTGTATACAAAGTCTCATCTACAGGTTTCCCTGCATCATCTTTGCATAGAGACATGCTTGACCCCATAGGAGTTTTCATGGTAGTGGATGATTCCATACCATACTTCTTTATCAACTCTAGGGTGAACTTAGACTAACATATGGATAATCCATCTTCAGTCTGTCTAACTTGGAGCCCCAAGAAAAACTTAAGTTCCCTTATACTGCTCATTTCAAATTGTCCTTGCATAAGTTTTGCAAACTTTTTGCAAAGACTATTTTCTGTAGACCCAAATATTATGTCATCTACATATATTTGGACTAAGATAATCTTGCCTCTGGATTCCCTAAGGAATAGAGTCTTGTCTATTTTCCCCCTTGAGAATTTGTTCTCAATGAGGAAACTAGACAGGGTTTCATACCAAGCCCTAGGGGCTTGTTTTAACCCATACAAAGCCTTTCGAAGTCTATATACATAGTCAGGTTTAAGAGAATCTACAAAACCTTATGGCTGCTCTACATAGACTTCTTCCTTCAGATTTCCATTCAGAAAAGCTGACTTAACATCCATTTGGTATACCTTAAACCCTTGGTATGTTGCATAGGCAAGGAACATCCTTATTGCCTCCAGTCTTGCTACTGGAGCAAAGGTTTGATCAAAATCAATACCTTCTTCCTGCCTATATCCTTTTGCAACCAGTCTAGCTTTATTCTTTATGATGATTCCATGCTCATCCAACTTGTTCCTATAGATCCACTTAGTTCCAATAATGTTGTGGTTCTTGGGTTTAGGAACTAGCTCCCAGACCTTGCATCTTTTGAATTGATTCAGCTCCTCTTGCATGACCTCAATCCAATGAGGGTCTAGGATTGCTTCTTCAAACTTATTTGGCTCAACTTGGGATAGGAAACTTGAGTAAAGAACTATACTTAGATTCCTGCTCCTTGTTTGCACTCCTGTCTGGGATCTCCAATTATTTGATTGGTTGGATGATCCTTTAAATGCATATTTGCTAGAGGCAGCCTGTCTTCAGGTTGTACACCTTCAGCTTCTTCATTCAACTGCACCTCTTGGTCTTCTTCAGCATCAGGTGTATTTTGTACTCCCCCTGGACAGCAGCCACCATCTTCTACTTGCTGACTTGCAGAAGAACCTTCTGTTAAGGTAAGCTTGTCCATCTTCTCAATTACACCTGTAGAGCTGTAAACACTTCTTGGCAATTCATTGTTAATGAGTCTAGCTTCATCAAAAACTACATGAACAGACTCTTCTACAACTCGAGTAATCAAGTTGTAGACCCTATAAGCCTTACTATTATTGTTGTACCCAACAAAGATCCCCTCTTGGGATTTGTCAGCAAACTTGGCTAGATAAGACTTACCATTGTTAAGTATATAACACTTGCAACCAAAGATCCTGAAATAGGATAGATTTGGTTTTCTGCCCTTCACAATCTCATAGGGGGTCTTCTTGTGGCTCTTGGTGTTAGTAGCCCTATTGATTACATGATATGCAGTATTAACTGCCTCAGCCCAGAAATATTCTGGGAGAGAAGTGTCACTCAATAGGGTTCTACTAGCCTCTATCAAGGTTCTATTTTTCCTTTCAGTAATTCCATTTTGCTGAGGTGTTCTTGGTGAAGAAAATTCCTGAAAAATTCCAAACTCTTCACACAGTTTTGTCATACTTTCAGACTGAAATTCAGTACCATGGTCACTTCTGATTTTGACCAATGTACTGTCCAATTCATTCTGAATTTGTTTAACAAAACTATACAAGATACTTGGAGTTTCAGATTTTTGCCTTAGGAAGAACACCCAGGAATACCTTGAGTAGTCATCTACAACCACAAATGTGTAGACCTTCCTACCTAGGCTGTGAACTGGCATAGGACCAAAAAGATCCATATGCAAGAGGTATAGACACCTCACAGTATCTTTGTTCTCAAGGCTATGAAAGGTGGATTTGGTCTGTTTGCCCTTTTGACAAGCTGAGCATATCACATCCTTTATACACTTAACCCGAGGAACATTCCTCACTAACTCTTTGCTAAAGAGTTGACCAATTGTCTTATAGTTAACATGAGCCAGCCTCTTATGTCATTTAACACAATGTGAGACTTTCTCATCAGTTACAAGACAAATAGGAGAAACATTGTTCTCACACATAAAGTCTAGATAATAGACATTTCTCTTCTTATATCCTGTCAGAATGATCTGTTGATCACATGACCTTTTGATATGACAACCATCCTTAACAAATGAGATGTCATATCCTAAATCACTCAGCTGACTTATGCTAATGAGGTTATGTTTCAAACCCTTTACATAAGCCACTTGAGTAATTATAATTTAGTTACTAGAAATGTTACCAAAGTCTTTGATGATTCCTTTTTCTGAACCACCAAAGGTAACCTTAGGCCCATCTTTGATAGATGTATAATCCTTCAGCAACCCCCTAGTTCCAGTCATGTGCCTGGAACATCTATTGTGCAAGTACCATATAGGGGCATGGCCACTTGGACTCACCTGCAAAACAGATTACTTAACCTTAGAACCCAAATAATTTTTGGGTCCTTGGTGCAGGTTAGTTTGACTTTTAATAAAACTACCTGTAGCTCTTCTAGCAGGTAGTTTGCTACTCTCCTTGACACTTGAATTGTGCCAACAGTCTATAACAAAGTGGTCTATCTTGCCACAACACCAACACTCAAACATGTTGTACCTTTATTTAGGTACAACCCTGGCTGAGGTATCTACAGCAGGCTTTTTGTTTAGTGCTGGGGCTTTGCCCTTAGACTTGGACCTAGCAGTCCAGGCAGGTTTTGTAAATCCTAATCCAGTCTTACCCTTATGAGGTACAAACTCATCTATCAAGGGTAAAACAGATTTGGGTTTAGAAAAGCTAGCCACAATATCCTTCTCCTTTTGAAGTCTAACCTCCAGATTCCTAATTTGATCATTCTTAAATGTAATAGTTCCCATCTGAATAACTGTAATGTTCTTCAGCCTGGCTATTTCATTCAGTTTCTGATCAAACAACTTGTCTGAATCAGCAGCGGCCAATTTAAGACTAGCAATCTCCTTTGCCTGAGTTTTGGCCAAGGTTTTTCTTTTCTTTAAGGCATGCAACAAGTCCCTATATTCATCAATTAACTGATGAATATCACCTTCAGATTCAGACTCACCTACATCACTTGATGCAGATGTATCTGATTCTGACTCAGTACAAGAAATTGAACTAGAAGAACAACTTTGTACCTTACTTGGTCCAGGCTGATCCTGGATCTTGTCTCCTTCTGATAGAGTCGTCAGTCCCTTGCACTGATTGTCCTCATGCTCATAAATTGAGTTCATTAGCTGCAAGAACTCATCTTCTTCCTCTTCAGCAAACAAGCTAATATAGGCTTCAGCTTCTAAATCTGTTTCTGATGATGATTGATCAGTCAGACTTTTGTCTTTCTTAGCAACAAAAGACTTTTCTTTTTTGCCCTTAACCTGAGTCTTCCTCTTATCAGTTGACGCCTTCCTCTTTTCAGGACAGTCAGCCACTACATGTCCCTGTCTATTACAGCAATAGCACCCAATCTTTGAGGATGTAACTTTGCTTGGCTTGGACCTTCTCCTGTCATTCCTTGATGACTTCCTTTTCTGATAGTAATCATCTTTAGACTGTGAAGTGGAAGGCTTAGTCCTCCACTGCTTCTTTTTCAGAAACTTCTGAAACTGCCTTGTAAAGGCAGCAAAATCCTCATCACTTTCACTACTGTCTGAGTTCTGGTTCTCTGAATTTTCTGAAGCAGTATCAGCAACTGTTTGTGGTGGAGATGGAGACTTACTTCTATACATCCTAGTGGCTTCAGTTTTGAAGGCCACAGATCTTTCCTTGTGCTCCACTCTAATAGTCTTCTCTTCCTCTTTTCTTGCCATTAACTGCATCTCATAAGATAGCAGTTTTCCAAACAATGTTAGAGGAGGTATATCAGCTAATTTGGCCACTTCCCTAATGTCGCAAATCTTGGTATCCCAGTCCTTAGTCAGGGATCTTAAAAACTTGTCATTCAGCTCATAGTTACTGAATTCTCTTCCATAGGACATCAATTCATTTACTATCCTATAGAACTTCTTGTAGCATTCAGTAATGCTATCAGACTTTCCTTGTCTGAAGCTTTCATACTCCTGATTTAACAAGGACTTCCTGTCTTATCTAACTTCTTCAGACCCTTCCATATAGACTATCAAAGTATCCCACATTTCCTTTGAAGTCTTGCAATGAATCAAATTCTGAAATGTTGCATCATCAATTGCACTAACAATAATATTCTGGGCCCTCTTGTCCATAGTGGCCAGAATAATTTCATCTTTAGTCATTTCTGAATAGTCTTTGGGAGTTCTCTGATTTGCATCCAGAATAGATACTTTCATTGGCACATATGTCCCTTCTTTGACTGTAATGTATATTCTTGGGTCAGAGGCTTCCATAAAAAGTCTAATCCTCTCTTTCCAAATGCCAAATATCTCTTTTCTACAGATTGATAATTTCATGGACCCCAGCTCTTTGTGATTCTCACTAGAACCCATTTTCTTGAATCTTGATTATTCTGAATCTGCCTACAGGATCTTACTCAGACTGTTATGTCCCTTTTTGAGTAACCTCCCTCTGATACCACTTGAAAGTAATAGTGCCTAATCACCTAGAGGGGGGGGGGGGTGAATAGGTGACCTATATCTTTTTAACTTTAAAGGCAGAAATACAGTACAGTAATTGCAATTCTACAATTATCACAACACAGCAACCATACAATCATACATTCACAGAGTGCACACAAGATTTATAGTGGTTCCCCAAGGTCTGGGTACATCCACTTTCCCCCTTCGCATATCTAGTAGTGTACTAGATTCGGCCTAACTTCTCCACTTCTTCTCGGATCCTCATATCTTACAACTCAGAACCCCAAACAGGTTCCTACAACTCAGAGTGACCCCACTCCTACAACTCAGGCACAAAGCCCTACCACTCAGTCTTCACCAAGACCTACACTCCGGCTAAACAACCCTACCTCAGCCTTCAATCAAGGCCTACACTCAGAGAATAGAATCTCCTACACTCAGGCACAAAAGCCCTACCTCAGCCTTTATAGTTTAGGCTTACAACTCAGATCTATACAAGATCCTACAGAAAATAAAGTTTACAAAGTATTTAACCACAACTCTGAAAGAGAGAGATGAGTTGACTGGCTTCTTGATGAGTTCTTGGAAGAACTAGATAGATATCAACCACCCTTGGCTTTCTTCAAAGCTTCTTGAATTAGAACACAGTAGGGTTGAATCTCCTGTGCTGATGATCTTCAATCAACTGCTGTCTTGTGAATCAGATCTCAATCTGAAACTTGCTTATCAGCCTGGTTCAACAGCTGTTCTTCTTATAAGGAGCTCTCTCTCCAACTTCTTAGATCTTCTTTTGAAGGTCTTCTTCTTTTTTTGTGTTGTGATTCAATTGATTGTTGTCAATCTGTTCATCTCTGTCGAAGGAGAAAGGTCTTTAAATAGTTTTCCTCCAAGGTAACCGGCTGATCCGGTTTCTAACAACCTTCTGACAGCTCTTGACAGTTGCAGTTGACCGGTTGAAATGGCAGCTGTCAAGTCAACCAGTCACTTCTTGAAATCTCTGTCATTGTCTGAAAGTGTCGAGACAGATAGTCTTTATGTGTCGACACAAATAGACTAAGTGTCGACACAAGTAGACTAAGTGTCGACACTAGCCTTCATGGTGTCGACACAACTCCTTGTGTTGTTGTAACAGCTTCTCGACACTGCTTCTTCAGAATATGTCGACACTGATTCTGTGTGTCGACACAAGCCTTCTGTTGAATGTGTCGACACTGGTTGAGTGTGTCGACAAAAATACTTAATCTTCAATACTTAGTTGATTTCTGCTGTGTGTCGACACAACGCCTTTGTGTCGACACATCTTCTTGTGTTGAAACTTGCTGAGTGTCGACACATCTCCTCTGTGCCAACACATGCCTTCATGTGTTGAAAACTTGCTGAGTGTCGACACATCTCTTTTGTGTCGACACATGTACTTTAACTTTGTTGAAGTTTGCTGAGTGTCGACACAGCCTCCTGGTGTCGACACATTTGCTGTCGACAAGGTTTCTCTGGGTGTCGACACTGCCTTTAAGTGTCGACACTGCTTCTGTAGACAATTCTTCACTGTGTGTCGACACAGCCTGTATGTGTCGACACTTTTCTTCTGGTGTCGACTCTGCCTTCCTGGTGTCGACACAATTACTCCAAGTGTCGACACAGCTTCTCTAAGTGTCGACACAAGCCTTCTTAAGTGTCGACACTTTTCTTCTAGGTGTCGACACATGAACTTAGAAACTTTTCCTGCAATCCTGCAATTACTTAACCTGCACAAATAAACTCAAAACGCATCAAATACACCTTGATGTATATCATTGAGTAGGGTGAGGCTTCTTCAAATCAGGTACATATATTCCAATGTACCCAATAGAGCCTAACAGCGGAATCCATCTCGGAGCAAAGGGCTTGGCTTCCACGAGAGATCAACCTGCCCTGTCAGCTAGATGAAAGCCTGATAGTGGAATCCATCTCGGAGCAAAGGGCTTGGCTTCCACGAGAGATCAACCTGCCCTGCCAGCTAGATGAGAGCCTGGCAACGGAATCCATCTCGAGGTGAGACCTACCCACCCTCCGAGAGATCAACCTGCCCTGCTAGATAGATGAGAGCCTGTCAGCAGAATCCATCTCGAGGTGAGACCTACCCACCCTCCGAGAGATCAACCTGCCCTGCCAGCTAGATGAGAGCCTGTCAGCGGAATCCATCTCGAGGTGAGACCTACCCACCCTCCGAGAGATCAACCTGCCCTGCCAGCTAGATGAGAGCCTGGCAGCAGAATCCATCTCGAGGTGATACCTACCCACCCTCCGAGAGATCAACCTGCCTTGCCAGCTAGATGAGAGCCTGGCAGCGGAATCCATCTCGAGGTGAGACCTACCCACACTCCAAGAGATCAACCTGCCCTACCAGCAAGATGAGAGCCTGGCAGCAGAATCCATCTCGAGGTGAGACCTACCCACCCTTCGAGAGATCAACCTGCTCTGCCAGCTAGATGAGAGACTGGCAGCGGAATCCATCTCGAGGTGAGACATACCCACCCTCTGAGAGATCAATCTGCCCTGCCAGCTAAATGAGAGTCTGACAGCGGAATCCATCTCGAGGTGAGACCTCTAGGCACCCACGAGAGGTACCCCCGACCCTACCCAGCTAGTAAGAGCCTGGGCAGCGGGACCGTCTCGGGCATGACAGGTTGACCCCTCCGGGGGGTGAAGTGTTTTTTACCCAGAGGGGGTCTCGTCACCCAGGCTCCCATAGCTGGCATGGCAGGTTGACCCCTCCGGGGGGTGAAGTGTTTTTTACCTGGAGGGGGTCTCGCCACCCAGGCTCCCATAGTTGGCATGGCAGGCTGACCCCTCCGGAGAGGCGCACAAGAAAATTACACTCCGCAAATACGTTGGGTTGGATGTTTCTTTCCGAGCTTGTGCCAACCTCGAAAAGAGCGGGGATTGTGTATAAACCTGTATTCGCCCCTATTTAATTTTAAGCTTTTTGGACATATGGGCACTCTCGGTGGCCAATTTTGGCTCTAGCTTGGAAACATACTAGTAGTGGGAGGAAAAATCTACCTCCCCCCAGTGGCCCTCTTTTGGGGGGCGGGTGCGACAAGTTGGCTGACACCCGCCCCGTCTCGGTGGCTGGCGGCCTGGCGGGGCGAGACCGGCCAGGGGCCGGGGTCTTTCCCTGCCTCCTTTCTGCTTGGCGGCCTGGAGGGGCGAGACCGGCCGGCGGCCGGGGTCTCGCCCTGCCTCCTTTCTGCTTGGCGGCCTGGCGGGGCAAGACCGCCCGGGGGCCGGGGTCTCGCCCTGCCCCCTTTCTGCTTAGCGGCCTGGCTGGGCGAGACCGGCCGGGGGCCGGGGTCTCGCCCTGCCCTCTTCTATCCTGGCGGGGCGAGATAGGTCGGAGGCTGGGGTCTCGCCCCCGCCCCCCTGCTTTTACCGTTTTGCCCTCAGGGGGAGTTACCTCTTTACCCCCGGCATGGCTGTTTTCTATTGGCCCAAGGTATGTTGGGCGTAGGGGTATTTCAGGCATTTCGGTCCATGAGATTTCGAAAACTATAAATAGACCCCCTTGGGTGCCTTTGGAGGGGAGACTTTTCCTTGCTTCCTCCTCCCTTAGCTTCTTCTTGGTAGAGTAGAGAGAGCTCCTCCAAGGCATCCTAGCTCGAGCATTGGTTAGGGAGGGGAAGTGCTCAGGTAGCCTTCTGGGTATGAGGTGGGACCTCCGCGCTAGAGCCGAGGGTCTGTTCCTAGCTTCTTGATCATTTGGTCCGGGACGTTCTCTCGAGTGTAGTATGTGTGAGGTCACCCCTTTCTAGGGACCCCGAACTCCACAGAGGCCATTTTTGGCTTCAACAGAAAGCAAGGAAGCTAGTCTCCGTGGGGTATGATGACAGGAACAAGGGTTGGAAATGCATGGATCCAGAGACACTGAGATTTGTTGTTTCTCGGGATATGGTGTTTGATGAGCTGACATCTTACAAAGGGAGTTCAGGAATTGAACTACATGAGAGCAGGGTTGACAGACAAGAAAAAGTCGCTATAAATCTTCAAGTAGAGTTGTCTGTTTCACTAGGAGCTCCAACTGCATCTAGCTCAGAGGTGGAAACTTCTGGTTTTGGAAGTAGGGGGAGCGATGCTCCAAGCGTGTCTGGAAGAGGAGCTAGTACAGAAGAGGCGGCTGAGGAGGTGGTCAGTCAAGCACCAACTTTGAGGAGATCAAAGAGGACTATCAAGCCACCAGCCCGTTACACAGAAGGAAATATGGTGAGTTTAGTCTTATGTTTCTTTGTTGGTCCTCTGGATGAGCAGGAGCCATCGTGTTTCGAGGAGGCCACATGAGTCAAGGAGTGGGACTGTGCTATGGAGGAGGAGATGACTGCTCTCAAGAAGAATGAGACGTGGTCACCTGTACCTAAGCCAGAAGACATCACTCCAGTGACTTGTAAGTGGGTCTACAAGTTGAAGAAGAAAGCAGATGACAGGATCGAGCGGTATAAGGCTCGCCTTGTAGCACGAGGATTCTCACAACAGTATGGGGAAGATTATGAGGAAGCATTTAGTCCAGTTGCTAAGATGACTTCAGTACGGATGGTTATTGTCTTAGCAGCGTTTAGTGGATGAGAAATTTGGCATCTTGACGTGAAGAATGTCTTCTTGTACAGAGAGATTGACAAGGATATCTTTATGATCCAGCCACTTGGGTTTATCTCTGAAGAGCATCAAGACTACGTTTGCAAGGTGAAGAAGACCCTTTGCGGGCTAAAGCAAGCACCAAGAGCATGGTATGGGAAGATTGCAGAATATCTCTTGTTCTGCGGGTTTCTTGCTTCAAACTCATATTCAAGCTTGTTTGTCAAGAAGAAGGGAGAGCTTCAGGTCATTGTACTGTTGTATGTGGATGACATGATTGTCACTGGAAATTCAAAGGAGAAGGTAGAAAGGCCGAGGGCCGAGCTTGCTATCAGATTTGAAATGAAGGACTTGGGTGAGCTTCACCATTTCCTTGGACTCTAGGTACAGAGGCGGGAGAACAGAGTGCTTGTGTCCCAGACTGCCTATGCAATGCGGATCGTATAATGATTTGGCATGGAAGGGGGAAAAGTAGTTCTACACCTCTAGAAGCAGGTCTGAAACTTCGACGCGATGAGGAGAGAATTCTTTCTAATCCATTGGTGTTCCGAGCTCTGGTTGGAAGATTGATCTACCTGACGATCACTAGGCCGGATATTGCATATGTAATTGGCAGGGTGAGTCGGTACATGGCGGAACCACGAAAACCTCATCTGATGGCAGCAAAAAGCATCTTGAAGTATGTGAAGTCAACCTCAGATGTGGGTCTCCTTTATAGCAGAGGCACGAATTTCGAGTTGCATGGCTACATGGATGTTGATTATGGGGGAGATTAGGATGATCGAAAGTCGACGTCTGGATACGTCTTTATGTTAGGCCCAACAGTTGTATCCTGGTGCAGCAAGAAACAGGAATCGGTATCTGTCTTTACCACAGAAGCAGAATATAAGGCTTCGGCCTTGGAAGCTCAAGAAGCCATTTGGCTCAGAAGATTGGTGGATGACATCCATATGAAGGTTCGAGGTCCTACTCTGCTCCGCGGGGACAGTAAAAGTGCTCTCAAACTGGTAAATAATCCAGTTTGTCACGCGAGAACCAAACATATAGAGATCGAACACCACTTCATTCGTGAGAAGGTGTTGAGGGATCTCTCATGGTTAAGCATGTTCGGAGTATGGACAATATGGCGGACATTTTCACGAAACCTCTAGCCAGGGGACCGTTCACCCGGTTGTGGAGTTTGCTTGGGCTGATTTCTACTTCCCACTTCACGGGGGAGTGTTGAAATTGTTGAATTGTAAGTGGCTGATCAGGTAGACCGCACGGCCTGGGCAGACTGATGGTGCGATCTGGGCGGCCTGTCAGTTGCGACTTGGTTGTGGTGTTCAGACAGTTTGACTTGTGGTTCTTCTGTTGGCTGTTCCTTGATGAAACTGGGCGGATAGGTGGTATATCCGCAGAGATGTGGCGGTCTCCTTTTGTGTTCGCGGAGCCCGCTTGTTGCGGACTGCGTATGGAGAGTGCGAGATCTGTGTTTGCATATGCTCTTGATGTTTGGTGAAGTGGTGATAACAGCGTTCGTGGTTGGAGGATTATCTTTGTAGCTGGCGGTTTTCTTGTCCGCCGAGCTCGCGCCAAGTTTTGGTGGGTTGCCGGACTTGGTCACAATTTGTGACAAGTTCAGGGTATTCGCAGAGTCCGCCAAGTCCGCTGGTTGACCGGGCGATCTGTGCATGTTGGTCGTGGACTTGTGTGGCAGGCTGGTGTAGTGTTTGTGGGCTGCGCAGGCTGGTGCTGTGTCCGCGTGCAGCGTGAGGACTGATGCAGTGTGTGGGTTGTTGATGTGTCCGCGTGTTGTGCAGCGTGCGGACTGGTGTGGTGTCCGCCAGATAGAGGACTGGCTTCCTGACTTGGCGAACTAGGTTGTCTGTTGCGAGCAAGAGTGGTGTCAGCAGGTGTTGCGGACTGGTCCTTATCTAGGAGCGCTGTAGGCGGATTGGCTTGTGGACTGACCATGTCCATGCAGACTGGGCGGACTGGTGAAGGCTGTTTGCGGGCTGGGGGAGGTGTTCCTATCAGCTAGGGCGGTGACCACTTTTTTCTCCGTGCCTATAAATAGGACCCCCCCCCCCCCCCCCCCCCCCCCCCCCCCCCCCCCCCGTTGACAACATAACTATCAAAGAACAGTAAGCACAACTAGTGCTGGAATCTGCGGACTGGTTTTTTCTGACCGCGCAGCTTGCTGAAGTAACTTGTCTGTGCAAGTTGTGCGAACAAGACCAAGCAGCTCTTCTTCTAGTTGGTGACTTGGGGCAGTACGCGGATAGCAATCTGTGGAGAACAGAAGTTCTGAAGCGGCGGTCTGATTCTGAAGGTTGCAGACTGTGTTCGTGCTCGAGCGGCTAGTGCAATGTGCCGGTCTGCACGGTCTGACGAACAGCAGTCGCGGTCTATGGCGGTCTCGGTGGACTGAAATCCTAGGCCGCATTTATCTTCCTGTGTTTTTTTTGTTCTGTTTGTTTTACATACTGGCGAAATCATGTCTCGCCATGTATGTCTCACCTTGTAAGGAGACTGATATCATCAATAAAGAACTCTGTTTGCTGTTGTGATCTAACTTTTAGTTGATACAACTCCTGCTCATTCCAAGATCCAAAAAATTTTACACTTGTCACAAAGATTATAAACATCAGATGTCGGCGATATGCTAGATTGATTTCTCAGATATCGGTTGTCCAATACATGTCAAACGTCAAAGACATATCTGATAACAGAAACATGTATAAAATATTTTAAAAGATCAGATTTCTATTTCTTAGAACTAAAAAATATTTTATACAAAAGATCTCGGAGAAATGGTCTCATTGGCCCCATATATTCATATTAAAGACTCTTCATATTCCTATAACTCTGAGTCTAAAGAATCCAACAAAAGTTGCAAAATAAAATCTCATTTCGTGCTAACTGAGCATTCCTCTGATTTATTGAAGCACCAAATATCTCAAGTACAGCTGAGAGAGTCTGTCCCATCTCGATCTAATGGAAAGGAGTAGCAGTAGCAGGCTGAACTGCTGCTGCAAGTGGGGCAAGCTCTGGAGGTACAAGAGGTTGTGGATCTCCTGGTACAACAGTGAGTGTTGGAGCACGATTACGTTAGTTGGACGATCTGATCGGGATTTAATCGTGATACTAATAAATAATAATAAAAATATATATATTATTTATAGTTACTTAAAAATACTATTTTCTATAAGAGTAATAATATAATAAAAATAAATACAATTCATTCAAGTAAAATAATATATTTATTTTATTTTAAAATTATAATATGGATTATTTCTTATGAAATTAAACTATCCCTACACAAATTATAAAATTATTAGCCAAAATTTCAAATTGAAACTATTTTAATAATTTTTAATTGTATGTACTTAAACCTTGTTAATGTATTCATATGTGTATATTCACATATATCTACAAAGATATTATAATATATATTATGTATTGATGTTCCCACTACCGAATCGAATCGGATCAAAGCGCTCAAGTAAGTCAATCCCATCGAGTGAGCCTCGCGCACGAGCTGTGCTCACTTGAAGGACCCTAAAACCAGCCCAAAGGGAACACGTGAAACAGTGCGAATATATGCCCTGAAAAGACCAAGAGCACGTGCCTCCGCGCACAAACCCTGCACGCGCCGGCAGCCCTTGCTGCGCATGTGCAGTGCACGTTGCCTGACTCGTCGCACACACGCGTAGTTACCCTTGTCGCTCGGGCGGCAGCTGCATCACACATGCGCGCGTGTGGCGCCCCCCGTAGGCCCACCGCGCGCACGCCGGCGGCCCGCCACCACCGCCACTTTCGGTCATTGTCATTGCCTCCCGTCGCCACCCCTGCCCGACAACTTGCCCAGATCGCCCCGGGGGTATGTTCCTCATTTTCAGGAAATTGGTCTTTCAGGCGACCGGAATTGAGTAGCGTCATTTGTCAACTCCAGATTCAATCGGATGCAATTAATTACCAGCACTGCCCTTCAAAAAAGCCACAAAAATACCCTAAATCTTATTTGAAAAAAAAAACAAAAACTCGATTCGCTCTCAAGTATGTTCATGTTCAATGTTCCAGTGGACACTCACAAGCACGAACAAAGGAACTGAAGAACGCTTATGGTGGACGCTCTAAGACTTGGTTTTTTTCCTCTTTTCTTTGCCTCCAAAGCTTATAAATGAAGAGGTGACTTGTCACCATCCGAGAATTTTAAACACTTGTAAACTCAAAAGAACTAGTAGATTTCGGCACAACACAGATCCATCCGTCCACATGGTTTTTAACTTTTTGAGTATTTCCAAGCTAAAACGCCTCGTGTCATTGCTGTTTGGTTTCCCTTTGACTGTTTGCGTGCTCGACTCACTCTCGAGTTAAGGCAGTTCGATTCTCTGGATCGGAGAAAAACCGAGTGACCCGCAACACGCATATCAATAATTGTATCTATACACATAAACCAATATTTATAAATATATTTTTTTGAGTTTGGACACAGTTAATGTATATTACGTATAATATATCTCAACAGCATTCAAAATTTCCTAGCAGTTCTAGTGGTGCCTTTTTTATGTATCTAAGAGGTCATTGGATCCCCAGGTCAATAAAAGCCGGAGGCGGTTTCTGCTTTTCCTCGCAACCATCCGATTCGGCGGTTCTAGGGTGGTTTGCATTGAAGGCGGGTTTAACCGGTCTGGCCAACCTATTGCGGTTTAAGGGCGTTTCGCATTGAAGAAGGGTTTAACCGGTCTGACCGAGCGATCCTGCCCGATTTTCTAAAGCTTGGATTTTGCTTAGAAAAGGGAGGATTTTGTTTGAGAAAAATATAGCTCTTCATTGTTAGGTTTTCTAGCATTTTATTGTTTAGGTTATAGTTTTATGATCGTAAGATTTGATTAAAATTATTGGTGCAAGTAGTTGGGTTGGGTTCTAAATTTTTGAAACGAACCACATGCAGATGATTCGGCTAGCAGTTTTGATCAAAAAGCAAATAAAACCGAACCGTTGCAGAACTAAGCTTCGTTTGGTGCAGCTTATCGCAACTTATTTGTTCCGATGAGATTGAACAAACTCGTCATTGTATGTTTGGTATGACAAATGTTACTACCGTTATCAAAAAAAAGAAACCAGTTTGTGGCATAAGATTTTGGTATGACAATGACATTTTTGTCCAACCTCACCAGAACAAATAAGTTGTGATAAGCCGCGTCAACACACGTCAAACACAGCTCTAGGCTCCGTTTGGCACGGTGGTGATCATACACACATGAGTTAAATCGTCATTTGTTAAGGATCACCTAACAAATATCCACATATATGTATATGAAGTTTCTCATATGCGGCGTCAACGAATGACAATTTTACCTTCATATTCGTGACCGCCACCACCATGCCAAACGGAGCCGCAATCTCCGAACTCCGAGAGGCAGTTTCCGAAAATTTAAAAAAATGGCAAGGCCGGCAGAGAAAACTACGATTGAATTACACATTCCAATTCAGATTTTGGCAGAATGCTTAAAAGTTGTTTTTAGCGGTGGCCAGGAATATGACCTGGTCTTTGGGCACCAGAATTTCATTTTCATGGCAACTTAAATAATAAACAGTAAAATATGATAATTATTATTTTGATGTAGAAGACACCCTAGGGAAAAATAGTTTAATAAAAGTGACAGGTTCCCTTCCTGGAGAAGACCCAAGCCCACCAAACGAGTGGCGCATACTAAGAGACTCGAAAACAAACCAGAAGGAGGGGAAAAAGCAAGCTCACGTTCCTTGCGCTAGCGCGCTCCTTGTGCACGCGGCGCTAGCCGTCGCTGCTGTCAGCTGCGTCTCCACCGCCGCTGGCAACCCACATGGGCCACCCGGTGGGGGGTGGGGGGGGGGGGAGGGGCACTTGCTTCATTTTATGAAAATTGACGATCTCAATGACCGGAACAGATCGACGTCATTTGTCAAGCTAAAAATTCGATCTAGAGCAATTATTACCATGTCCCTCTAAAAAGCTATAAAAAGACTTACATGTCTTCATTTGAAGACAAACAACTTCAGAGACTACAGAGAGCTCTGAGGTTTTTTGCCGAAAACGTGAGACTTAGATCGTTTCTCCGTGTGGAATTCGTCGTGCTCCCTCTCTAGCATGCACAACATCTGACGCTCATTTGGACGCTTTTGTGAGCCCTGGAGATGACACTGGAATTCGTTTTCGTGAATGCTGGCGTGAAGGCATCATAAGGCTTCAAGAACTTAATTGGCATATGTCTCCCTTGGAGCGCTGACTCCGACTCTGCTGAAGCGCTTCCATCAAGGCCCCGAGGACTTAGCATTTTCCCACATTAGAGTGCTCTCACCAAGGCTACAAGGACTTAATTTATTTTTTGTTGCTCTTTTATTCAAAGCTTGTAATGAAGAGGTGATCTGTCACCCTCCGAGGAAACTCTCAAAACTTGTAAACTCAGTGAAAATAGTGAATTTTTTCCTGACACAGATCCGACCAAAGTAGTTTTCACTATTTTCAGGTTTTTCAACGTAAAATAGCCTCTTGTCATTTGTTGTTGCATTTTCATTAACTGTTTGAGCACCTAATTCAACTCCGAGCTAAGGTTGTCCGATTCTTCAGATCAGTAAAAAATTGGGTGACCCGCGACAGTTTGGTGGCATCTGTGAGAATGTGTTCTCAAAAGCTTTGAAGAAGTACGAGAGGCAACGCTTGCCCCACACAAGTAACCCCAGCAAGCTGCAATGCAAGGAGGAGTGTGTGCACCGCAAATGGCGCAGCCCCAAAAGAGTGCAGCAATCTGGCCCCCACCAACTTTCTCGTAAGCAACGCTCCACTGCAAGGAGAAATCACCGCTCCCGCACCAACATACTCGGTGGAAGAGCGTGTCCGACTGATGGAGGAGATTCAAGTAGAAGTGCTCACCCTCAGTGGCGGAGCCAGAAATATTGGAGTGTGGGGGCACATGATACTTAGAATCAGGAGTCGAGAGAAAATGACGCGGCCCGCGGGGTCGACTCCAGGCTTAGGGTTTTGGAAACTCGGCTGCGGACCTGCGGTTCACTGAACTGGATCGAAAAATGTGTGGGAGCACGGACCCCCACAGGTCCCTAGATAGCTCCGCCCCTGCTCACCCTTCCACGAGAATTGGGAGTCTTCAATCATCTCAACACAATTGCCGCATGAGGGACGTGATTGACAGTCGCTCAAGACCACGCTCCGCTAAGAGAAGCGGCTCGCCTTGAGGATCTGGCCGTCGACAAAATGTCTGACGCAATAGCAGGAGCGGATCCATGAATTTTCACAGGGGAGGTGGGTTGGGGTGGGGGGTAGATTTTTCAAGAAGTTTAAGAACTCGTAATCTGAGGGCATTAATTAAAAATTATTAAAATATACAACTTAACATATTGTTTCATTTAAAACTTATTAACTGACATTTATCTTGTGTTCTTTTACTGTGTAATAAATGAGACATTATCAAAGTAAACAAAATTACAATTTTTGAGTAAAGAAAACGTTGCGCTATATCGTTCGAAAAATAACAATGTTTCTTTCAAAGATTCCGAAGAAGCTATAGATAAAGAAGAAGGTGGACTTGATGATGTCAAAATTGGTTGCAGTTATTTAACTAAATTTAAATATGCCACGTCCACAAAAATTAATTAAACCAATTAGTTGTCATGTAATTTTCAACTCTTCCAACAACAAAAAAATTGAATGTCTCCAACTTTGCAGACTCTTTTCTCACTCATTTGAACACCGTTTTTGATGTATAAATACTTGAAATTCATTGTCTCGATAAGAGGAAATCTAAATTCATCCTTCATTTTACAAAATATTCTTCCTTCCCTTAAATTCGCCCCTACATGCATCAAGCTCTGGGCACGACGCTCAACGACCAGAACTACTAGGAAATGCTCTACGCAACGCCCGTCCAATGGACGCTGAGGGTGGGGAAGCTGGTCGAAGGCTCACCCGCCAGGAAGTAAGAAATATGATTGAGGAAGAGTATGCCCAGTGCAGACACCGCCCCGCAAACGCACGACGTTCCATCATGGATCCCCGCTCGCTCCTCTAGTCGTGGCACACCCAGTACCACATGGGTTTAAGATGCCACACTTTGAGGCTTTCGATGGGATAAGGGCCCACTAGATCACATAAATCACTTCGAGACAATCACACAAATCTTCAATGCGCTGGATCAACTGTGGTGTCAGGTGTTCCCCACAACTTTAAAAGAACAAACACGCACATGGTTTCACTCCCTGTGAGAAGGGAGATCAACAACTTTGGAGAGCTCACACATCTCTTCGTCGACCAGTTCGTAGCGAATCGGTAGATTGTTCGGGATCTCTTTCACCTCTCTGACATTTGCCAAAACGAAGGAGAATCACTTAAAGAATAATTTCGCCGCTTCACTTCTGAGGCATGACAAATTTCAGGCGTCGACGCAGATCTCCTTTGCGGCGTCTTCATCGGAGGGCTCCGCTTAAGTAGGTTATACTCTGCCCTGATGCGGGAAATAGTGCCAAGGTACGCAGACCCTGTCCACTGAGTTGAGGTGCAGATCACAGCAGATAAGGCCATCGAGGCCCACCACCAGCAGTTCGAAGGGACCTCCAAACAGAAGAGAGCCGGAGTTCGCACCTCCAACACACTGTAGGAGCGACGACCACAACGACAACTCTCGTGGGAAGATGGCTCTCGCCGTCATCAAGATTTTGCTCCTCGAAACACGGTTGGAACGTTGGTGCTCATGGCCACCCAGTACTCAGGTATGCTTCGCCGACCTAAGCCACTACCACCAAATCGAGAAGAGACCAAACACAGTATTGCGAGTTCCATCTCGAGAATGAACATAACACGGAGAACTGCACCCGACTGAAAGAGGAGATTGAATGCCTCATCCAACGGGAACATCTGGGATGATACTTGCAAAACTAAGCACCAAATCGACCACCGCCGCACCAGCCCGGGTGGGAGCAGCCCTCGACACGTCAGGATGTGCAGAGGGGGGGGGGGGGGGGCATGTAAATGGTCAGGGAAGTCAAAACGATTGCCGACTCTCCCTTCCCCATCGCCCATGTCCTCTCTGTCACTCAACCAGAAAGAGATCACATGATCAACTCCGAGCTAAGACGGTACGATTCTCCAGATTGGGGAAAAACCGGATGACCCACAACAAAAAGTAACGTGCTAACGTCAGAAAATATAATTTTTTTTTGTATCTAAAAAAATGCAGTATAGCAAAAATATTTTTTTTTTCATCAAATTTTTTTAGCTCCATAATCTTGCAATTTGTAACGCGGATACTATTAAGGTTCCGTTTAGGGGGACTTCTTTTCACCGGTCAAGCGGTCATGACCGCATGAACCCGGACATAATTTAAGTTCAGGTTCATGCGGTCATGACCGCTTGACCGGTGATAATAAGTCCCTCCAAACCGAGCCTAACAAACATCATTTGTTAAGGATTACCTAACAAACATCATCCATTTGAACATAAAAGTGGATGAACTTTCTCAGATAAGTGTTAACAAATGACAATTTAACCCCCTATATTCATGACCGCCACAACCGTGCCAAACAGAGCACAAATAGACGTACTATAATTTTTTCCGCTTCTTTAAATTCTCATACTTTGAGCGTAGGGGGACTCAACCCTATTGGGCGGGCCATGAACGTTCCTTTGATGCTCGTGAAGTCACCGTTTAATGTCTCCTGCATGCTTTTGCAATAGAGTTGGTTTGGGAGGTGAGTGCTGCCCAGAGCGTAACAATCCTTTACAGTCATAATTGTAACATAATTACATAACTGCATGTGTGATTCAGCAGGGGAGCTAAAAATGGGTAAGTAGATGGTAAAGTGTGAGTGATGTATTTTACGATAAAATGCGGGTATTCAACTGTCTGTGTGCTCTTTGAGATTTGTACGGGCATCTTCGCAGACCGTTGAATATCGGCACTTTATCGTAAAGTGCACCTCACACTTTACTCCTCCCCACTTGCCTACTAAAAAGGAACATTTTCAAGCTTTGGATCGAAGCTCATAATTGACAATGGCGTTCCACACTGCTTCTTGACTGGGGAATTTTTTTGGTATGAATAAGTGTATAACACACTTATTTTGCTTGAGCGTGAGCAAATATAGCCACGCGATCCGTGCTTTCAATGATGGAGATCCTTCACCATTGTGCTGAAAAATTATTGTACTACGGTCCAAAAAAAACCTACACCATTAAAATCACATTTATAAAGCTATATTTACTCTCGCACGAAAAATAGATACGATACACTTAGGTAATAACTATCTGCAGGCCCATTTAGACTATCTGCAGGCCATATAATTTTATAATTATTATGATTTTTTAATTTGACGTGCAATTATCCTTGTACTACATGTCTGCATATAGCTAAAACTGACCTGCATATATAACATGACCCCACTTATCATAAAATTTGCTGATCCTTCGTTGTCACGTTGCCGAACGGCATGCTGATCGTGCCCCCACGATCCCCGTCTCCCCCAATCGGCTCAGTGGAAGGAGAGAGAGGGGACAACATTTGTTGGTTCTCCTTCCTTCATGTCGGGGATCTCTCGATCGAATTAGGGTTTTGTTTGGATTGAACTCTGAATGAATATCTAGGAGTGTTCCCTGGTCGAAGACGGAGGGATCCAAGGAAGAAATGTCCGAAGTAGAGGAGTTGGAGGACCACAAGGCTCTCCTCAGATCCGTCCCCTCAACTTCTGACCAGGACCTGGAGGCCCAGCCTTCTTCGCCTCTAACATCATCGTTGTCGCCGTCGGCAGCTAGGAGAAACGGAAGGGGAATCGGCGACCTGCTTCGAAATTTTGACAGGAGCCTATCCGGCCGCCGGCTTAGCCGCAGGACGTCGGCCAGGGGGATCTCACCCGTGTCGCCCGTTTACTCGCACGACGAGCTCACTGACGGGGCGCCGCCGGAATGGGCGCTGCTGCTCATTGGCTGTCTCCTCGGCGTTGCAACTGGAATATGTGTTGCGGCCTTTAATCGAGGGGTAATCTTTCTAGATCTCGTGTGAGTTATATGATTTGATTTTTGACCAAAATTTTTCTGCCCCACTTTTGTAGTTCTTTATAGTCGGATTTGATCTTTCATTTAAAATTAGTATATTTGTTGTACTCCATGTGCAGGATTATGTTTCTTACATTTCTAGGATTGTGGACAAGATGCAAATGCCGCATTTATTTTTTAATCTATTTTCCATTTATTTTGAAGATATTTTTTGATGAGTTTTGGTAGTAAATACTTAGTCTGTAAGAGTTTAAATCTTTTTCTTTGATGTTACTTTTATGTTAAACATGAGTATCTCATGTGGTTGGGAAATCATGTTTATGTTTATATTGATTGGTCTCACTAACCTTGAAAAATGCTATTGGTGGTGAAAACAATTCATGTTATGTGTTTCCTATCTTTTTTCCTGTAGCTATTGTCGGGCAGGAAGGTGGCCTTGACGACCATAGGAAATATGTAAACCCATAAGGATCCTCCTAGTATTTTCTGGTGATAGACGCCCATTGCCCGTGGTAGTGATAGATATCTTATGTGTTATGCTCCAATATCGTCGGGCGGTAGAGGTGAATTACCCTAGCGGCGGTAGGTAATTTGGAGACCAGAGACGGGTTATGAAATTTTGGCATCACTGGTAATGCAAAGGGATTGTATCTCCCTGAAGATTTTGTCCAGAGAGCTTTCGGGTTGGGTGATAGAGCCCATTGACTATGAGTCTGTTTGGCGCAGCTCTGGCGGCTGGAAAATCTCTATTCCAGCCGCCAGAGCTGTTTTATATGTGTTTGGGACAACTCTCTGTGAAGAGCTTTTCAATCCGCCAGAGCTGTTTTGCAGCTTTTCAGAAATCTCCCTCCCCCCAGCTTCTGCTCTTGCAAAATAGCTTTCTCTCTCACAGGTTTTGGAAATCTAATGGTTTCTTCAGATGGAACATGCTTAGAGGTCGGACGGCCTTCCTCCGACGATTCCGAGCCCCTGACGGCCTTCCTCCGGCGATTCCGAGCCCCCGACGTCCTTCCTCGGTCGATTCCGAGCGCACTTCTGCACAGAATACCCAAACACTCTGCAGCTTTTCAAAACTGCTCCCCAGAAATCTATTTTAAAACAACTCTATCCGGACAGCAGCTTTTCAATCCGCCAGAGCTGTCCCAAACAGAGCCTATGTATCTCCCGTTATTTCGGGGATATTGCCTATGGCGGCAAGCACTATTAGATCCTAGTCAAAAGATTGATGTGGATACAGTGGCAGTTAAAGGCAATTTATCAACATTGGTTAAACACATGCTTATTGTGGATATTGAAGTTGGAAGCTGCGATATAAAGAGATCAAGTTGGTGAAAACTATGTGGAATAACTATGACTTGCCACAAGTTCTCCAAAGTGAAGGAGCTCACCATAGAGGATGAGTATGCAGAGCTTTTGTTTCAAGTATTACTGGTTTTTAACATTGGAGGACAAAATATCTTTAATAGGGGGTGGGGGGTGGTGGATTTGTAACACCCAAAATTTTCATGTTAGCAATTTTTTAAACTTTTCATAATACTATCACTGGGAGGTAGCATGTATCACCCTTGCGGCGATAACAAATGTGTATACCTGTAGGCTACGAAGCACGAGTACTCCAAAAAATGTCCCGTACGCGTACACGGTACGTTTGCGGGTACTGGTACGACCCGGTACGACAAAAAAGTACCCGGTACGTTTATTGTTTTTTGGTACGGGCCGGTACTGCCGGGTACTTCCCGATATTATTAATAGCGCTGATCCTTATTCACGTTCGGGCTAACTTCTTCGACAAACCCACGGCAGATCTCCCGCGAGCGATCTCGACGGTGGCAGATCTCCTGCGAGTGTCCTCGACGGCGGCAGATCTCCTGCGAGCGACCTCGACGGTGACATCCTCCTGCGAACCCTATGAAGAAAACGATGAGCTTGAAAATCAAGAACTTTAGTCATTATAAGATTTTTATTTGTTTGTTGAACTATGTATGCCCTATATGACTATATTATCATTGGATTTTTTAGTGTTTGGTGAACTATAATCCTATATCTTCTTTTAGATGAATTTCTTTTACTGTGTTTTCCTTTTCCTAGAGGATATTTTTAGTATGATTCTCACTTTCATCATTCCTTAGAGTAGTCTAATTTCTTTATTTATGTGGACAATCTTAACATCTTGTGCATGTATGGTGATAACTGATAACATTTCATTGAATATATTATTGCTGCAAAATAACTTGTTATATGTGTTTTTTTAATTTTTTTTCACATACCCAAACGTACCAGTAACGCGCTATTTTATAATTTTGCCGTACCACGTACCGGTACCCGTACCGTACCCGTACCACGTACCGGTACCCGTGCTTCATAGCCTGTAGGACTCTTCCCAGTATCGTCGGGGGATGGGTATGTATCACCATAACGACAATAGATATCTTGTGTTATGCTTTACTATTGTCAGGTCATAAGAGGTGAATCACCCTGATTTTAACGTGATAGATAACTTTGACACTAGTAGACAGGTTTTGGGAATTGCCGGTAGGGCGATAGGGATTCTATCTACCCCAAAGGTAACCTTTAGAGCGTTATCAATTTGGGCGATAAGATTATTGACTGGGTATATACCCATTATTCTGGGCTTATCGCTCAAGGTGGCAAGCCTTACCACTGTGTGATTAGACTGCAAACCACCATTTCATTTTGGTAATTAGATTCGTTTGAGCTATTGGATCAGGAGTTATGGGTTATCTATGGTTGAGATTGTGTCTTATAGTTCTTGAGAGATTTATTAAGGCAACTAGAGTTCATTTACTATTAGTTCAGACATTCCTCAGTGTGAAAATCCGAAGAAAGTGAGAGGGAGAGAGGAAGATCCTTCATTTCCTTGGAGGCCAATTTCTGGAGTTTGTGGGTGGAGATCTCAGATCATAGATCTTAATCTCATGGATTTCAACCCTACGCTTGTGGAAAGCTGGTTTGAAAAGATCCATGGCCAGATGTTGAGGAAAGAAGGTAACCATTAATTTCCTTATGGGTTTAGATTTATCGCTGGTTTTCCTATATTTCTTTCACGTGGTACTCGTAGATCTAGTTATTTGTAGAAGTTGGGGGCATGTCATTCCATCATTCTATAGATTATTTTTTCGTTTGATATTAAATTTTGAGCCAGGCATTTTGTGATGAAGCCCATCAGGTTGATTTGGCCTATTTTGATGGTGTTTATTTGTGACATTTATTTAGGGTTTGACATCGAAGCAAGGTCATTGAAATATATTCGTGTTTGATGTCAAATCATAATGATTAGAGTTGATTTGAAGTTATTATGTTTGTTAGGAGATTTCATTGTATAAATCTGGGGGTAGTGATGAAAGCCCCATGAGTTGATCACCCCACAACAATTTATCTTCATATCAACTTATTTTTTGTGTGATCATGGTTCGAGATGGATAATGGATGTGTTATTGTACTGTCCACGTGCTCTATGGTGGAGACAGATTGTGATTAAGTATGAAATGATTGTGAGGGTGTTTGACGAGTTTGCTATATGATGCATTAAGGGGCAGACGAGAGTGCCCCAATGCCATGGGGTAGGTGTGAGTGTAAGGGTACAAGTTGAGTTGAGCCGACTAATGAGCTCCAGGAACATGCTTGAAATTTTTTGACTCGAACTCAGTTGTGAGCCGAGCTCGAGCTCATATATTCTTGTTCATGAACTCACGAGTTGGCTCGTGAAATTTTTTTAATTGGTTTCTTTTATTTACATATATATAATATAATATAGAAAATCTCACGAGCAACTCGAGCTCGATTCACGCTTGCGAGTTCATGACTCAAGCTCGAGCTCAAAATAACAAGTATGAGCTTGTGCTCGAGTTTGAAAATTTTATCGAGCTCGACTCGTTTGCACTCCTACGTTAGTGTCTCAATGCCAAGGGCGAGCGTAAGTGTCCTAATGTTATGAACATGTGCGAGTGTTCCAATGTCACAGAATAATGTGATTGTTTTATCTATATGAGGCTAAAGAGCATACTACTTTTGGTTGTTTTGTATGCATCAATTATTGACATGATGTGATGTGATAAAAATCTCTAGGGTCCGTTCGAATCGCAAGAATTGAAATTGCAGAATTGGAATTCATCCAATTCCAATTCCTGTGAGAATTGAAATTGGTCTGAATTCCAATGCAGTTGTTCGTCTGCAAGATGGATTCCTAGAATTGGAATTGGAATTGGTTTAAATTTTTTTTTCTCATGCCTGCAGGATCGTGCGACAACAATAATTTGAAATTGGAGTCTTGTGTCACTCGGGACGAAGTTATTGCAATAAAACCAAGTGGTGGTTGTAATTGTTCCTTTACAATCTCTAAGAAAATATAGAAGTTGGAAAAAAAGGAACACAACACCAGAGAAATCAACTTCAGGTAGTGTACCAACAATTAATTATGATCAGGCAACGACGAAGAGATCGGACGACGATGACGAGATCGGGTGACAGTGACGAGATCGGTTGACAGCGGCGAGACCGGACGACGATGACGAGATTGGGGGCATGATCAGGCGGCGACGACGAGATCGGGTTGCGATGACGATGACATCGGGCGGCAACGACGACGAGATCGGGCGACGAATGTGAGATCGGGCGGCGACAGTGAGATCGGGCGGCGGCGGTGCGATCGGGCGGCGACGCTGGGATCGGGCGGCGGCGACGGGATCGGGCGGTGGCGGGATCGGGTGGCAGTGGTGGGATCGGGTGGCGGCGGGATCGGGCGGCGGCGGCGGGATCGGGCGACGACGGCTGGATCGGGCGTCGGCGGCGGGATCTGGCGACGGTGGCGAGATCGGGCGACGGCGGCGAGATCGGGTGACGGCGGCGAGATCGGGCGACGACGGCGAGATCGGGCGACGACGGCGAGATCGGGCGACGGCGGCGAGAATGGGCGACAGCGGCGAGATCGGGCGACGACGGCAAGATCGGACGAGGACGGCGAGATCGGGCAACGACAATGTGATTGGGAGATCGGGCGACGACGACGAGATCGGGCGACGACGGCGAGATCGGGCGACGGCGGCAAGATCGGGCGACGACGGCGAGATCGGGCGACGACGATGAGATCGAGCGATGGCAATGTGATTGGGAGACGACGAACATAGTAAAAAAACTGAATTTTTGAAATATCTGTCTTTACCCCTAAGAATTGGTCGTAGTTCAAAATTGAATTCCATGGAATTGGATCAATTCCAATTCTGAGGGAATTCCTAACATTCGAACACTGGAATTTGAATTCTTTTGCCCCAATTTCAATTCCCAATTTCAACTCTAGAGATTCGAATGGACCCTTATGGGTTAAGGGTTAGTGGCCTAAGCATGTTTTGGAATCTATGAACTCATAATTCTTTAAAGTAGACGTTATAAGCATGATGACATCACTTGAATCACATATACTCTTTTTAGTGCATTTCTTGTATTTATATTTCGTAAACATTATTATTTTTGTTTATAATAGTGTTGACTTGCAGGGTGATGATGTTCCCCTGGTTTTGTTTGGATGCTTGGAAGGAGAGGAATCATTACAAGATTATTTGTCAAATGTTAGCTGGACATTGTTTTTAAACAAAATTGTGATTGTTGTAAATATCACTAGGGTTGAGGATAGTTGTATGGAAAGTGTAGAAATCAATGGGCCAACCTTATAGATACTTCTTCATTAATCAAATACAAGTGAGAATACTAATATATAGGAGAAGAGAAGAAGAAGAATCCTATACAATAGATGTGAGACTAAAGAAGAAGAAGGAAATAGACCTATAAATGGGCCTTTACATCATTTTTCCCTTATGTCTTCTAACACTCCCCCGCAAGCTGGAGCGTACAAGTCGTAGGCACCAAGCTTGGACAAGAACTGATAATACAATTTTCGAGGTAAAGCCTTGGTAAGGATGTCAGCAACTTGCCCAGATGCAGGAACATGATCAAGCTTTAACACCTTTGATTGAACCTTTTCCCGAACAAAGTGACAATCAACCTCAATATGTTTAGTCCGCTCATAGAACTTCTTATGTATTGCAGCTTGACTGTCACAAAGCAACGTTGATGGTGAGGACAATTTAACTCCCAAATCCATTAGAGGACTTTCTAGCCAGGTTAGTTCAGACGTAACGACAACCATCGCACGGTACTCAGCTTTAGCAAATGAGCGAGCAACCACCGTCTGCTTCTTACTCCGCCATGTGATAAGATTTCCTACAAAGTAAGTGCAAAAACCAGTAGTTGAACGTCGATCATCCAACGAGCCTGCATATTCCACATCAGAGTATGCAATAAGAGAAAGAGAGGAAGATGACTTATACACAAGTCCTTGCCCAAGAGCAGTTTTCAGATATCTGAGAATCTGTTCCACTGTCTGAAGGTGGGAAACCCGTGGGGTATGCATGAATCGACTAACCACTCCAACCGCAAATGATATATCTGGTCTCGTAACGGTTAGGTATATCAGTTTTCCCACAAGACGACGATAGTATTCTGGATTTGGAAGTAGAGAGTCAGCCTCAGATCCTTGAACACACAACTTATGGTTGACTTCCATCGGGGTTTCCGCTGTTTTGCAACCTGAGAGACCAGTATCTTGCAGAAGGTCAATGCAATACTTACGCTGGGATAAGACAAGACCATCAGGTCGCCGTGCTACCTCTAGTCCAAGAAAATATCGAAGATTTCCCAGATCTTTGATTTGAAAGATAGAGTTTAAATGTTGCTTAACCTGTTGTATCCCAGCGGAGTCATCACTAGTGATCAGAATATCGTCCACATAGACAAGAAGTATTGTAGTCCCCGTTGATTGGTGACGAGTGAAGAGAGATGAATCTGCCGAGCTTTGCTTGAAGCCAACTTCACAAACAGCCTTGCTGAATTTGCCAAACCACGCCCGTGAAGACTGTTTGAGACCATAAATGGATTTGCGAAGTAAACAAACACGGGACTCCCCCGTGGCCTCAAACCCGGGCGGTTGTTGCATATAGACAGTTTCAATAAGATCACCATTCAAAAAGACATTCTTGACATCCAGCTGGTGGAGAGACCAGCGGCGAATTGGCGATGAACAACTAAAGAGAGCAAGACCCGAACCGTATTTAATTTCGCGACGGGGGAGAACGTTTCCTCATAATCAAGCCCGTACTGTTGAGTAAAACCCCGTGCCACAAGCCGAGCCTTTAAGCGATTAGCTGTCCCATCCGCGACATGTTTGACTGTAAAGATCCAATTGCATCTAAGACAACTGTGGCCAGGAGGAGGAGACACAAGATCCCAAGTATGGTTACCCCACAAAGCAGTCATTTCTTCATCCATGGCGGCACGCCACGCCGGATACTGAAGAGTTTCCTGCACAGAGTTAGGTATAGAGATAAAGGAGAGACAGAGAGCAAAGGTAAGAAGAGGTGGAGAGAGCCGATGTAGTGAGACATAATTGACCAAGGGATGGGTCGTCGAGGAGGAGGCCGGATCAACAGGCCGCGAGATCACATCGGTAGAGGGAAGCCGTTGCTGGGCAGCTGGACGAGGAGGACGACGAGTGTAAATTTCAATGATAGGAGGTTTGAAGTGGACGGGTTTGGAGGGTACTGGTGGTGTAGGACTCGGAAGTAGAGTAGGGAAAAGTGGTGAAAGCGAAGACGTGACGGGAATGATGGGTCGAGGTAGTGGAGGAGGAAGAAGGGGATCAGAAGGACCACCGTGATATGGTTGGTCTTCATAAAATGAGACATCAACAGACACAACCTCCTTTCTAGTGATAGGATTAAAGCAGACATACTAAGTGCGAGAGTACCCAACAAACATGGCTTTGGTAGTACGAGGGGCTAGCTTGTCATTGGAAGGAGTAAGGTGGTGGACAGAATAGGTACACCCAAAAACACGAGTTGTGAGAGAGAAGAGATTCGTGCATGGGTAAAGGAGAGTAATGAGTGCGACAAAGTTGAGGACAGACGAAGGTATGCAGTTGATGAGGTGGCAAGCAGTAGAGACTGCAAAGTTCCAATATATGGGAGGAACCTGTATTTGGATCATAAGAGATCGAGCCACATCAAGGAGGTGACGATTCTTCCGTTCCGCGATGCCATTTTGTTGAGGAGTGTAGACACATGAAGTTTGATGTATAATATCGAACTCATCGCATATATTGGAGAATGGGCGACCAGTATATTCGCGAGCATTGTCTGTACAAAGAGTTTTGACACAGGTAGAGAACTGCGTGCGAGTTTCCGTAAGAAACGTACGAACGTGGTAGGGAGCTCGGCGCGATCACGAAGTAAATACAATCAGGTGACCCGTGAGTAATCATCAAAAAATGTAACAAAGTATCGATACCCAAAAGTACTAAGGACCTTATAAGGCCCCCAGATATCAGAGGGAACTAAGGAGAAAGGAGCATCGCTCCGGGTACAGGAAGGAGAAAAGGAGACGCGATGTCGCTTGCCAAAAACACATGATTCACAGAAGAACTCATGAAGGGAGACAGTAGGAAGAACTTTCCTGAGGATTGGAAGAGGAGCATGCCCCAGACGACGATGCCAATCAGTGGTGGAGACAGTAGTGAGAGCAGAGGGAGGAACATCAAGAAGATATAGCCCATTCGATAGTCGCCCTCTATCAAGTATATTCTGCGTTAGTCGATCCTGCACCACAAAGGAAGAGCGTGAGAAAGTAACACAACAATCAAGGTCTTGCGTAAGACGACTAACAGAAAGGAGATTAAAATGAGAACCCTGAACATGAAGAACCGAGGATAAGGAGAGAGAAGGAGTAAGAGGAAGATGAGCAGCTCCAGAAACCGGGATCCAGTTACCATTGGCCACAGTGATGTGCTGGGGGTAAGCAATATCTAAGTATTTGGGCGGCTGCTGCGGAGAGAGATGATTTATAGCACCCGAGTCCAAAATCCAGTGAGAGCTGTGTGAGAGGCACGATATACCTTCCTGGAAGATCGAGGCCACGGAGCCAGAGGAGCGATGAACTACCTCTTGAAGCTGATGGAGTTGAGCACGCAACACAACGATCTCATCAACAGTGGTGGAGACAGAAGCCATAATCTTGAACAGTGACTAGCCACAGAAACCAACGGTCAGAACCGGCGGACAGAACCAGTGGTTACTACAGATACGGTGGACAGAACCAGCGGACAGAACCAACAGATAACAACGTAGAGAACAAACCGCAGTGGCGAGAACAAGCCGCAACCAGAAGGAAGCGAGGTGAAGCAGGGAGGCCGCCTGGTCTCGGTGTCAACACACCAGCAGTTTAGAGCCCGCGACCAAGAGGCGGAGCCCGCAGCGGGAAAGGAGGAAGCGGACAGTGCGGTTTGAGAAACAGACTGCACCCAAGCGGAGGCCGAGCGGTTAAGAGGAGCAGAGAGGCGAGCGAATAGACGAGGTCGCCGAGACGTGGCGAAGAAGAACTCGCAAACGGGAGAGCACTTGCACGACAAGCCCGCGCGATTTCAAAAGTGGTCGCAGCGGGTAGTCCCAACAACAAGAGCAGTGGTGAAGAGAAGTCGGCGCGGGCAGGAGCAGAGTAGAGAAAGAAGCTGCAACTGTTAAGAAGGGACCGCACGACAAGAAAGAGAAGACCGCAAGACCGCGGCGTGGTGAGGCAGGTCACAAATTTAGGCAGACCACGGCGAGTTGAGGAAGGTCGCAGCGACAAGAAGCAGGTCGCGGCGACAAGGAGAAGGTGAAGGTTGCAGTAGGGCGCGAATTGAGGCAGTTCGCGGCGACGTTAGACAGGTCGCGGCGACAAGGAGAAGGTCGCAACGTCAAGGAGAAATTCGCGGCAGTGCGCGAATTGAGGCAGCCCGCAATGGCTTGAGACAGGCCACGACGATTAAGAGAAGAACTCGTGGACCCCACGAGGCAGAGATAGAAGGCTATAAGAAGCCCAGGGAGGAGGGTGGAACCACGGAGAGAGGAGGAAGCGGGATCCGAAAAGGCAATCCGCAGGAGGGAAGGCAGGCCACAGTGGGGGAAGAAGAGGTGGAAACCACGAGAGAGAGCAAGAGAAGCGGATAGAAAACTAACCGCGCGAGAAGCCGCGGTTAGAAATAAGGGGAGGCCGCAAGACAACAGTTAAGCCAGAGAACAGGCCGCTTGATTAATCAGGAGGACCCGACGGACAGAAACGGACAGGCCGGACCGTATCCCTCTGATACCATGTAGAAATCAATGGGCCAACCTTATAAATACTTCTTCATTAATCAAATACAAGTGAGAATACAAATATATAGGAGAAGAGAAGAAGAAAGAATCCTATACAATAGATGTGGGACTAACGAAGAAGAAAGAAATGTGCCTATAAATGGGCCTTTACATCATTTTCCCCTCATGTCTTCTAACAAAAAGCAAAATGTAGTTTTTAACAATGTTTTTCTGTAGTAGTAGTAAATTCCATTTGTCTTCTTGAACTTATGTAACAAGCTCTTTAACTTGACTGTATATTTATATTTTCTCCTTTAATTTATGCTTTTGACGTTTAGTACTTTGGTTATGCGATTAGATTTGTGAAGTTTTTTCTTATATTATCTTTTAATATGCTTATTTGATGAGATTATATGTAGTGGGGTCTGGCTAGACATATGTTATACTACGGATTCATGTGAGTATTACAATTTGGTATCAGAGACATGTTTGAGACTGCTAGTAAGAAAACTGAGTAGTCCATTTAGGATTGTTTGTGGATCCTTGAGTGTTCCCTTGTATGCTATTAATATTTTATGTATGTAATGGTTTGATCGCATGTCTTAATGTACCTTGAGAGTTCCATTTGTCTTCCATTTGTCTTCTTGAAACTAAGTAACGTGCTCTTTAACTCGACTGTATATTTCTATATTTTGAGGACTGTGTTGTGTCCACAAGGCCTAATTAATGTTTGGGTCATGATTGGTGTAATAATTTAGATTCTTACTTTTCTCCTTTAATTTATGCTTTTGATGTTTAGTACTTTGGTTATGTGATTAGATTTGTGAAGTTTTTTTTATATTATCTTTTAATATGCTTATCTGATGAGACTATATGTGGGGGATGGCTGGACCTATGTTATACTTCGGATTCATGTGAGTATTACAATTTGGTATCAAAGACATGTTTTGAGACTGCTAGCAAGAGAAATGATTAGTCCATTTAGGATTGTTTGTGGAACCTTGAGAGTTCCCTTTATATGTTATTAATATTTTATGTATGTAATGGTTTGATCGCATGTCTTAATGTACAATTCATTTGTGTATTAGGTTGCGAGAGGGGATACCAAAATATCTCGACCCCAGGACGATACTATGGGCAGCAGTAGCACTGCCCCTGGAGTAATGCTATTATTGCATGTGGAGAGTTGTGAGATGATAACTAATGTTGTGGTAGTGCTGTCAATATCACCCTCATGGCTGGACTCTTTACTAACACAATGCTTGCCACTCCAAACGGCACTCCTGCATGTGATGGTTTGATCGTATGCACCGACGTACGATTCATTTGTGCATTAAGTTGCGAGAGGGGATGCCAAAATATCTCGACCACAGGATGATACTACGGGCAGCAATGTCACTGCCCCAGAGTACTGTTGTTATCACCTGCAGAGAGTTTGGACTTATGAGATGATAGCTGATGTTGAGGTGGCGTGGCCCATGTTGCCCTCAAGGTTGGGCTCATTACTGCACAATGCTTGCCACTCCGGACGGTGATACACGAGTACCCTTAGTTGTTAGTGTTAGAAAAGACATTGTAAATGCCCACCTAATGACCCATTTAGTCTTTCTTTTTCTCTTGTTGTATTAGTCCCACACCATGTATATGAGACTCCTCTCTCCTTCTCCTTCCTATATATATGTACTCGTATATTGTATTTACTATATAACAAGGATATACAAGGTTTACTGGGTTTCCTTCATTGATAGTGCTCTCTTTTCTACATGGTATCAAAGCCACCAGTCCTCCTTGGGCGGTCTCTGCTTTCTTAACCGCCACCCCTTGGGAGGTCTCCTCCTTCTTTCCGCGGGCTCGGCGAGTTCCTTCTTGCCAGATAGAACTCCTCTATATGCCCGGTACTCAACGAGTTTCTTTTTCCGCAAGCTCGGCGAGCTGCCTCCTTGCTGGATAGATTTTTTTCTATCCACTCGGTCCTCGACGAATTCCTCTCTTCTCTCCTCCTGATTCTCGTGTCTTTCCAGTGCCTTTATAGCCTCTGCTGCTAGGACCCACCTCTCTGCCCTCCCGCAATCTGCTTTGTTGAGTCCGCTGCGGTTTCTTCTTCTTGATCGGACGAGCTATCCCTCCTAGCCGCGGCGGGTTGTCTTCTTACTCGTGTGGTTTTCTTCCTCTTCTCTGCTCTTCTCTGCTGTTTGCGCGGTCTGCCCGATGTTTGCTCTTACTGCCCGACCTTTTGTTGCTGTTCGCCGACCTCTTATCCTCTAGCCGGTGCGACCTCTTTTTTTTCCTTGCCGCTTGTCCGCAACTTGCTCGTGCTGTCCGGCCTCCTTGCTGTTCGCCAACCTCTTCTCCTCTAGCCGCTGCAGCCTCTTCTCTTCAAGCCGCTGCTTGCTCTTGCTGCCCGATCTTAGTCGCTGTTTGCCAGCGTCTGTCGGTTGTGCTATCGCGCGGACTGCTTTTGCCGGCCTGCTCTTGTTGTGCGGACTTCTCTTGTCGTGCGGTGTCTTCTTGTCGCGCAGACTAATCTTATCGCCTACTCTTATCGCGCGGTCTGACCGCTGTGTGCCTCTTCTCGGCATCTCTATCTACTCGCGCGGTTTGCTCGCTCAGCCTCTTGTGGTCGCCGTTCTCTGGCCGCATCGCTTGCCGCCTTCCCGCCGGGTGTACTTGCCTGATTATTCGTGCGGTTTGTTCGCCTTGACCGGCTAGCCGTCCTGTGTAACCGGTTGCCCTCTCGCTCATGGACACTTCTACTTCTACCTCTTCTTCTACAACAAAGGCTACTCCTGTTCCCGAACTCTGTGACGAGTTGCGCATCACTATTATCTCTCTAATAGGGAAGAAAAATTTTGTTGAGTGGGTGCATTTGGTTCGTCGGGTTCTTCAATCCAAAGGATTTCTGCATCTCTAATAGGATTTCTGCATCCCTACTGATGATTGGCTTCATATCGATGGACACGTTCAAACGTGGCTTCTCTACTTTCTTGATGGTGAACCTTACCGCATGACCATGTATCATGAGCGGTCAAAGCGATGTGGGATGAACTTCAATCTCTTTACTCCGGCAACGACAGTCTACAACATCTATATGACATCATTACTGATCTTCAGGCTCTTAACACCGACGGTGTTACCGACTTAACCTCATTTGTTGCTCAGTCCAAGAAACTGGTTGAAGCCTCGATTCAGCATCAGCCCCCGACTTTGGATCTCACTGCCCAACGCGTTCAAAAGGAATCAGTCGGTATTGCCATGATGATGGCTCGGGTCCTGCCTTATCTTCATAGTGTTCGGGCTCAGATCCTCTCGTCTGCTGTGACTCCCTCGTTCTCTGTTGTGTGTTCCATGCTGCTCAAAGTCTCACCGCCTCCTAATACTACTGGACCTCCCTCCCCGGCCCTTCTCCAACACTCATTTGCGCCATTACACCTCTTCTTCCTCCTACTCGTGGTGGATGTTCAGGCTCTCGGGGATGGGGTTGTGGTGGCCGGTCGCGACCTAAGTGTTCTTTTTGTGGAAAGGAAGGACACCTTGAGGCGACCTGCTATCGCAAACATGGTCTTCCTTCGTGTCCGACTGCTTCTGTGGCTGTCCCCAGTCCCTCTATCACTCATGCTGATCTTGATGAAGTCCGCCTCCAACTCCAGCAACTTCACAGGATGCTCAGTCGCCCGTCTGCCTCCGTTGCTTCCGTCACTAATGAAGGTATCACTTGTCTATCCACTGGTCCACATTGGATAGTGGATTCAGGTGCCACTCACCATACCACCTCGCTGAAGCCACCACAATACTTGGATTTTTCATATCCTAAGTGTATCACTGTGGCTAATGGCGCTACCGTTCCTGTCTCAGGCTCTCTGATATTCCCCTGACTTCCTCTATATCTCTCCGCTCGACTCTTCATGTCCCGGGCTCCCCGTTTAACCTGCTTTTTGTTAATCGCCTCACTATCGCTTTGAATTGTTCTGTCACATTCATCTCTACTTCTTTTCTGATGCATGATCGACAGACGTAGAGTATCATTGGTAAATGACGACTGCAAAATGGGCTCTACCTTCTCGATGTTTCTCTTACCATCCTCTCATTAGTCTCCTCCATTGATTGACATCGGCGTCTGGGGCATGCTCCCCTACCGGTTCTCAAGAAGGCCCGCATTTTACATATGATTCATGTATTTTGGGAAAACAACATCGTTCATCTTTTCCTCCTAATTGTATTTGGAGTTCCGCTCCTTTTATTTTAGTGCACTCTGATGTTTGGGGCCCGTACAAAATTCCTAGTATATATGACTATCGTTACTTTGTTACCTTTATCGATGGCTACTCTCAGACGATATGGTTATACTTACTACGTGATTGCTCCGAGCTTTCCTTTGTGTTCTGGGCTTTTATTCTTGAAACTCGCACACAATTTTCTGACAAAATCAAAACTCTCCGAACTGATAATGCTCGCGAATACACTAGCCATGAGTTTGCCACTATCTGCTCTGAATTCAGAATTATTCACCAGACTTCATGTACCTATGCTCTACAACAAAACGGCGTCGCCGAACAAAAAATAGACATCTTGATGTTGTTCGCTCGCTCATGATTCAAATGCAGGTCCCCAAGATATATTGGAACTTTGCTCTTTAGGCAACATGTTATCTCATTAACCGTCTCTCTTCCTCCGTTCTCCAAAATGCTACTCCGTTTAGTCTCCACTTCCCGTCTACTTCGCTGTTCTCTCTCACGCCTCGCATCTTTGGTTGCACTTGCTCTGCCTTCGGACAAGTTGGATCCCCCGACAACTAAACACATGTTTGTCGGATATTCCAGTACCCAGAAAGGCTATGTTTGCTATTTTCCTACTACACGCAAGGTGTCCCTCTCTGCTAACGTTAATTTTCGGAAAGATCAACCATACTTCAACGCTCCAAACCCACCTATTCTACCCCAGTCTTTACCAAGATTTGTCATCCCTGTTACCTCTCCCCCATCACCACTTCTAATTGATCTGACTCCCGTTCTTCCAAAACCCCCTCTTATTCGTGTCTATACTCGTCGCCCCGCTCGCTCCGCCGTCCTAATGCAGTCGGCTTCAACCTCTGACACTCTGCGACCTGCTGATCCGACACCGACCTCCACCGCCCATCCCATGACGAATTATGTGTCCTTACTTCGCCTGTCCCCGACGCTTCACACCTTTGCTACTTCCCTATCTTCTGTTTCTATCCCTAACTCTGTGCAGGAAGCTCTCCAACACCCAGGCTGGCGAGCAGTCATGGACGAAGAAATGACAGCCCTTTGGGCTGACCAGACGCGGGATTTGGTTTCTCTTCCTCCAGGCTAGACTACTGTTCGTTGTAAATGAGTATTTGTTATCAAGCATGCTGCTGATGGGAGAATTGACCGTTTTAAAGCCAGGCTCGTGGCTCGTCAATTTACTCAACAATAGGGTCTCGACTATGAAGAAACATTCTCTCTCGTGGCCAAGCTTAACACAGTTTGTGTTCTTTCAGTGGTTGTGCATTGCCAATGGCCCTTACATCAACTAGATATCAAGATTGCCTTTCTAAATGGCGATCTGCAAGAAACAGTTTACATGCAACAACCTACAGGGTTTGAGACCACGAGAGAGTTCAGGGTTTGTTATCTCAAAAAATCCATTTATGGTCTCAAACAGCCCCCCCGAGCATGGTTCGACAAATTCAGTAGGGCTGTGCGAGAGGTTGGTTTTACTCGGAGCTCGACAGATTTCTCTCTGTTTACTCGACATCACACAACATATCAAGTTCTCCTCTTGGTGTATGTTGACGACATCTTATTCACAGTCAGTGACTCAAAGGCAATACACATGATCAAACAACACCTGAGCTCTGTTTTTCAAACAAAAGATCTGAAGAACTTCTGATACTTTCTCGGTCTTGAGATCGCGAGACGTCCGAATGGCCTTGTCCTATCTTAATGGAAGTACTGTCTCGACCTCCTTCTGGATGCCGGTTACTCTGGATGCAAGCCGACCAAAACTCCCATGGATGTCAATCATAAACTTTGTGTCGCGGGATCAAATACAGATCCACTCATTTCAAATCCAGAATACTCTCCACGCCTTGTTGGAAAACTGATTTACCTAACGGTCTCAAGACTGGACATATCCTTTGCTGTTGGAGTTGTCATCCGGTTTATGCACTCTCCTCAGATGTCTCATATACAAGCCGCCTAACGCATCCTGAGGTACCTAAAAACAGCCCCTGATCAAGGGCTGGTATACAAAACCTGCTCTACTCCTCCAACTCTGGTTGCGTATTCAGATGCAGATTATGCTGGATCCCTGGACAATCGATACTCTACCGACGGATTTTGTACCTACTTGGGGGGACATCTTGTTAGCTGACGCAGTAAGAAACAAGTTGTGGTTGCTCGATCTTCAGCTGAAGCTGAGTACTGTTCAATGACGTCTGTTGTATCCGAGCTTACGTGTCTCGAAAGCCTCCTAGGAGATATGAGAGTAAAACTTTCCTCACCAGCTACCTTACTCTGTGATAGTCAAGCTGCTATACATATAGCTAATAATCCGGTCTTCCACGAAAGAACAAAACACATGGAAGTTGATTGTCATTTCGTTCGGGAGAAAGTTCAAATGAAGAAACTGGAATTGAGACATGTTTCGGCTACTGATCAAGTCACGGATCTTCTTACTAAGGCCCTGCCTAGTATTCTATTTTATAAGTTCTTATCCAAGCTTAGTGCCTACGACTTGTACGCTCCAGCTTGCAGGGGAGTGTTAGAAAAGACATTGTAAAGACCCACCTAATGACCCATTTAGTCTCGTTTTCTTTTGTTGTATTAGTCCCACACCATGTATATGAGACTGCTCTCTCCTTCTCCCTCCTATATATATGTACTCATGCATTGTATTTACTACAAAATAAGGATATACAAGGTTTACTGGTTTTCCTTCATTGATCGTGCTCTCTTCTCTACAGTTAGGAAGAAATTTTGGCGGCAACAACCGCCAACGGATGAATTTCCTTGACTTCAATCGACCAATATTCAAGAGAATCTGGTCACGGAGTGACACTGAGGACTGATTGACACGGATCTGAGAGATGCTGGAGGCATTAGGCGTTGGTGGCAGGAGGAACAAGGGAAAAGTTATATTGGTTGTCAAAGCTCTTAGATATCCTTGGGAGAGTTCTCAACAACTATTCCAAGGCGCTATATTCGGACGCCAGGAGACAATTTTTGCGGTTACATCAAGGAGAGATGACAGCTGATTTCTATGTTGAAGAATTTAATCAACAGAGTTGGTATGATGAGACTGTTTTGGTGTGGATGGAGAGAAGATTCATCGGTTCGTTGAAGGTATGCAGGGCAACTTCAGACAACCACTAATTGTTTTGAAGTTTTCAGGTTATAACAACTTTGTGGAGGCTCCTTGAGCTTTGGAACTCGATATCGAGATGATTCAATGCTGCACGGGTTTTGGGACGAAGCCCCTTGAGTCCAAAGCAACTCATTTGCAAAGTGTGAAGGAGGAAGATGGCATTACAGGCTACTAACCCAACACTTTAATGCTATAGGATTCACGGTGAGTAATGAGCCATGTTCTAGAAGACCATTTGCATGCTTTTAATGTGGCAAAGTCGGACACATTACTTGGCTCTACTGAAATGGAGCCCCACAAGAGTAGGAGACTGGTCATGATTAGTCAGTCGTTGCTGGACCAAGCTTTACAGAGAGGCGAATATTCTACATCTCACTTTTCCTTAATGCTATTTAGGGCACTTGCTCTGGACCAGCAAGAAGCGAAACATTGATTTGATGTGGACATGTATGAGTTATCAATGTTATGTTATACTTTTTTAGGAGTAGTTTTGATTTTCAAGCACCCTGCTAAGTGTGGAATAGTGCATGATTATAATGCAATCATAATGTGAAGTGTGTGAGACAGCTCTACTTTTCCTCAATGTTAAATGCGACACACATGTAATAACCGACGACGATTTCACGTTATAGTCATAGAGCAATAAATCACATGCATATATTTTAAATAAGGCAAAATGATATTCTTTTGAACAAGCAGACTTTGGCTTTCCTCCGCATGGAGGGCCAAAGGAAGAATGTGTGACAAATGGTTCCTTCAATTCACAAGATATACCAGAACTAAACTCCATAACACAATAGATACAAACGAGCGAAAGTTCATAATATCATATTATAATCTTGAAAACAAAAATCCATAAAACAATAATACACTCACAGCGTAAAGGGAGGCTGCTGTGAAGGGGAGATCTGGTGTTCCAAATTAAGCAGGTGTCTGAAATTAGGGCTCAGGTGGTTGGGAGGGTTGGATTCGAGAGAAGTTACCTGGATCAATCGGAAACTGCATAAGAATCCTGTATCAAAGCTTCCCGAGAGGGGGTCAGGGCTTTGTGGCAGGCTGGTGGTGTTGGAAGTAGAGAGGAGGGTGAAGGGTTTTTTGGTTTGAGTCTGGGAACAACACATGGAACCTTGATCGAGGCTTCCTGGAAGGGGATCAGGGGATTTTTTGTCAGCATGGGTGTGCGGCTACTGGGAAAGGAAGAGGATCAAAAGCCCGGGGTGACCAAGCCGTCGACGGAGGTTGTTGAGAGTTGGATCCGAGCATGGCGGATGACTGCATCGATGCATAATAGGGGAGATTTGCGATTTGTGTTGGTTTACTGGTTTATGGTGCAGAATAGGCCAGAGACTGACAATTTGGTTTTGGATAGGGAGATTTAGGAAGGTGTGGGCTGCGGGTTATAAGAAAAACAAAAGAATACAAGGGATTACCTAACATTCATCACCTGAGTTGTCACCACGAGTTGATCGCCGATTTCGGAAAGAAGACTCTCCAAAATTTGTAATGAAAACCTGCAACCCCCCTCTTGCACATATTTATAGTAAAACCACACCAGGGCACCACACCATTATCAGTTATGATTGGTCATTGATATGGAGGGTCCGATTACCTAAAATAAAGACCGAACATAACAACGTAGGTAAATGAAAAATCGGACGCAGTCGTGAAGTTGGATCGTTGCTCCGGTCAACTCCTACTGCGCTACTACACGAATGCAGGCCCCGCTTTGCGGTAATTCGATGGTGAAGGACGATCCCCATCAATTCTCCCGACTGGAAAGCCTTCATCTCTGATGAATGGAGACGATCATACTGTATTAGAGGTTTAGGGGCGAGTTGGTCCCGCTCCGCGAGTGCTATCCAAGTGCCGTCAGTGATGGGTCTCCCTTGCCAGTGTACTTTGTATCAACATGCATGATCGTCCGAAGAAGTGATGTACTCACGCGACACCATCTTTGTGATGGTCTGTACCCTCAACTCACATGCTGGTGGTCCCAGTGCGATATGTGGTGCCAACCGTGAAGCCATAGAAGATCCACCCAAAGGTGGATGAGGTTCAGGAGAGGGTGGGGCATAAGGCTGAAGATGTGGCGGTGTGATCATGAGGATGTGGAGGTGTAGGCTTAGGAGGGTTTCTACGATATGGGTCTGCATACCTGTGAGGCTCATAATATGGTGTCTGGTCTTCAACATTAAATATTAGATGAATATTCATGCTTGTAGGGATATCAAGCTCGTAGACATTTGTTTCGATCTGTCTCATGACTGTGTATGAACCCATTCACTTGACGCTCAATTTTTTAATAGGCCTATGAGAGAGCCTCTTAGCACGAATTTACACAATCATCTGTCCGCCTTCCAGAAATACTTTCTCTCGCTTGTAAACATCTGCATGCGATTTATAATATTAATTACTAGTAGTCTAGTAATGATCCACTGTCAGACTGACTCGTGTAAAAAACCCAGTTGACTTGCTGGGGCGGGACTCTAGTGGAACATGGGTTAGATTATTAAGCTTCCCCGACTTGTAACCTAGTACTACATGAAGTGAACTCAACTTAGTGAACCTATTAAACGAACTATTGTATAGGAACTCCTTAATAGGAAGGATCAAAACCCAGCTTGATGCTTGCTCACTCATTAAACACCCAAACAGATTCCATAAACTCCTATTAACCACCCCGGTCTGCCAATTAGTTTGAGGGTGGTGAGCCGATGAGAATTTCAAGGTAGTGCCAGTTTTATGCCATAACATCTTCCAAAAGTAACTCATGAATCTCACATCTATGTCAAATATTATGGATTTCGATAGACTGTGCAACCTGAAGACGTCCCTCACAAATAGTGATATGACATGAGACACGTCTGCAGTCTTGCTGCATGCAATGGAATGTGCCATCTTTGAGAATCCATCAACGACGTCATAAATAAATTTGTGCTTCCTTAGAGTGAGAGGCAGCCCGAGTGCGAAATCCATACTAATATCTACCCAGGGCTGGTATGTGACAGACAGAGGGGGTGTACAAATCGGTGTTCTGTTTGTTCCCCTTGGCCGTTTAACAGGTAGACAATGCAAATGGCGCGGACGACTTCCTTCTTCACGCTCAACCAATATAAGTGGCCCTCAACGATAACTATCTAGTTATCCTTACATAAATGTCTGGCCGCCCTGTCCACATGCATCTCTCAAATCAGGTAATCACGATATGATGTCCTGGGTATGCATAAGCGAGAGCCCCGATATAAGTAATCCTCAATAACATGGAAACCATAATTAGGCTCTGGGGGATCTCCCGACAATGCGACATATATCTCACCAAAATCATGGCAAGTCGGAGAGTTAGCGATGACTCTCTCAAACACGTCTACCAGGGCACTCAACTGCAATAATGTGACTAGGTGGCTTAGAACGCCTGCATGCTTATTCTCAATACCCGCGTGTTGTTTAAAAACATTGTGAAAATCCTGCAAATACTCGACCCATTAGTATGCTGATGCCCCAGCTTCCTCTAGGAGTCTAAGTAACACAACACCTGGTGATCATAATAAGACAAAATTCTAGGGTAGTAGGTAGCGCCTCAAATATCGTGGAGACTGGACGTTAATATAGAACTCTCGATCGTAGTTTGAGTATTTCTGCTTGACTTCATTCAGTCTCGCTAAATTACGAAACCAGATGCCCCTCCTAACTCAACACACCGCCTATACTAACGCCATATGCATTGCATGCGACCTCAAATGTCCTACTAAAATTAGGGAGTCTTAAAGCATGGATGGTCGTCAATTTCCTTTTAATCTCTTCAAATTCCTATGTGGCCACTGCGGTCCACTGAAAATCGCCCTTGCGGAGGCAACTTGTGAAATGGGGTCATGATCGTGCTAAACCCTTTGAAGAACCTCTTATACAAGGTAGTAAGTCCATGGAAGTTGCGAGTCTCATGAATAGTTAAGCGTATGGGCCACTCACAATTGAACTTGACCTTTTCAGGGTTAACAAATTTTCCAGTGGTGCAGACAATAAGTCCTAAAAAGTGGATTGACTCAAACCTGACTGAACACCTCTTCAAATTAACAAATAGTTTCTCCTTGCGGAGGATGTCAAACATGAGTTTCAAGTGCACAAGGTGGTTAGTGTGAGTCTGACTGTAGATCAGAATGTTGTCGAAGTATACAACTAAAAACTTGTACATGTAGGACCGCAATACTTGCATCATGACTCTCATAAAGGTACCCAGAGCATTCGATAGCCCAAATGACATGACTAACCACTCATAAGGACCGCCCTTGGTCTTAAAAACGGTCTTCTATTTATGGTGGTACCCACTACGAAGGCCAATCTTCAAAAAGATCTGGGCACCTGTCATCATGTCCAATAAGTTGTTGAGCTGGGGGATAAAGAAGTAGTACTTCACAATAATCTTGTTGATAGCGTGACTATCTATACACATGTCTGCTACCATCCTTCTTAAGGGTAAGAAGGGCTGAGACAGTGCATGAACTCAAGCTCTCGCGAACGAAGTACTTCCAAAGAAGCTCATCGACTTTCCTCTTAAGCTCAGCGTGCTCATCAAGTTTATACGATAATGAGGGAGGTTCAGTAGCAAAGATCCTTGGACGTGGTCGATGGTGTGCTAAATGTCACGCAGGGGTGGTAGGTCTTCAAGGAACTCGCCAGACATATATCATCAAACTCATCTAGAATGTGACAAAAGTCAGGGTTTGGCTCAGGGGTCTCGGGAGGGCACTGAGAAGCCATGGTGTGTGCCACTACATAGACAATACCCACATCAGCGCTATCTCTCAAAAACTCGCTCTGCCTCAAGATATGCAGGGGTCTCGAGGAACTCGTACTAATAGAGTGCTCAAACTGACCCTTAGATGTCTTCTTGGGTTGGGGAGAAGACAAACTGACCTTTCGACCCTTATCATAAATGACATTCGATCAGCCAAAATATGTGGCATCACGATCATATAGCCATGGTCTCCCAAGCAGCATGTGGGCGACATCCATGGGTATGACATCACACCACACTCGATCCTCAAATATAGCAAGACTAATCGGAACAATACATCGCTTGGTGACTTGGATCGCAGTTTTTTCAACCCAGATGACACTATAAAGGTGGGGGTGAGGCTCAACCTTCTCCCGCATGGGCTCAAGACTCTTATGGGCCACGATATTCATGCAACATCCACTAATTATTTCCAGTTTGCAAGGACTGCTTGCACTAAGGAAATATGTGGACAAGATAGTGGTGCTTAGCCAATCCTCGTATGCATGTACACTATGCAAGAGGGGTCGAACTACTCCCATCTCCGGTGATCTCTTAACATCACTCTCCCAACCATCCTTTATAGTGACTGCAATCTCTTCCTCGACCGTATTCTCAACCTTAGTGTTAGGATCACCGTCCTTAGTGAGTAGATTCCACATGGGGCACTGCGCCTCCACGCAACCTCTGCTAGATCATCGAAAGTACTAGATGCCCCCGGGCTTGGGGGCACTCATTATAGTCGACTTGCCCTTCACGTCGACAACCCATGAGAGGTAGTAAGTGCGGCTTGGGGTGACCTCCTAAATGTAGTATCGTCCATGCACACGGGTGCTTGTCCCGACCTAGTAGAGCGGAGATACTACTTATACTCCAAAGCTAACTGGAAAATGTGCTTGGCCGACTCAATACGGTGGGGAATGTGCTCTCTATGGATATCGGTCCTCAGCCCAGCTCGGAAGCGAGATGTCGTCGCGATGAGATCCTCTAAAATATCACTCTGAACGACCAACTCATCGAAATGGGACATATGGTCGGCAATTGAGGTTGTTGGAAGTTGGATCCAGGCTGGGGGATACGACTGCAACGATGCACAACAGGGGGGATTTAAAGTTTGTGTTGGTTTACGACTTTACAGTGCGGAACAAGGAAGGGACTGTTAATATGGTTTTTCGGCAGGCAGATTTGGGAAGGCGTGGGCTACTGGCAATAAGAAAAAAAACATACAAGGGATTACCTAGGATTCATCACCTAGGTACTCACAGGATCATCACCGTGAGTGGATCACCAGTTTCTGGGAAGAAGACTCCAAAATTTGCAATGAAAATCGACAACCCCGTTCTTGCACATATTTGTAAGACCACAAGGCACCACATCATCAATGATTATGATGGCCATTGATGTCGTAGACCCGATTACATGGAATGAAGACCAAACATAACAACATAATATATGAAAACGTTGGTAAACGAAAAGCCGGGTGCATCCGTGCAGTCGGATCGTCGATCCGGTCAAGTCCTCCTACGGGAATACACGAACGCTGGCTCCACCTTGCAGAGATCCCCATCACTTAGACTTTATTTGATATGAGTGCTTCACACTAAATCTTTTCCAAAGGTGTTCATGGGTAATATCTGAGTTGTGTCACAAGCGAAGATCAGATACTTGAAGTCAAGACGCAGGGTAGATTCCTCCTATGGGAGATTGCAGGAGTTTGGTCATTGTGCGAATTAGAGATGTCAATTTTGATTTGGATGCGTCATCGACCCATTTATGATTTCAACCTGCTACTAACTATGGATTGACTGATAGGACACATGCATAACATGCCCAATTCGATTGTAGCTTGACAGAGGTGACATTGAGTAGCGGATGTCCCAAAGAAACTAAATTCAACGGTTTATAAGTAGTAGTGTATTTGATATCAATAGTTCAAGTTGCTCGTGCTGTTTGGCAGAGGATGCAAGATGTTTGTGCTTTGTTGAAGGCATCTACCAAAGGGTTATGAATTCAAGATATACATGTTGTTGGGGAGTTCGAGGATGTACTAATGAGTTGCCTGTCCCCTCCTTAGAGGTAGATTGACTTTTGCATCAACTTGATCCTTGATGCAATATCAGTGTCAAGGTCTCCATGTTGTCTGACCCCAAAGAAGCTTGCCGAATTGAAGATTCAATTGTAGGAACTTTTCAATCATTTGAGCTCGTCATTGTGGGGAGTCCCCACACTTTCTGTTAATAAAGGCTGTAGTCTTGTCTTTCAATAGACTATGAGGAGTTTAATAAGCTTTCGATGAAGAATAAATATCCAATTCCACAGATTGATGGTTTGTTTGATCAACTGATAGGGTCTTATATATATATTCTAAATTGGATATGAAGTCAGAGTATGACCATTGTGAGTTTTTTTAATACCGTTTGTGTTGATAACTTGATGTGTCATGAGTTGCATATTTAGTAAGTATTGGAAATATTTGTTATTAATTTAATCGAAGATATTTTGATGTATTCCTAGTTTTAAGAGGTGCACGCAGAGCAATTACGCATAGTATTGCTGGACGACTTCAGGATAAGCTTATGCTTGAATCACATTTTTACGAAGTACTTCATTCATCCCAGACCCGGAGTGCAAAAATATATATGGATGCAAAATAGATGTTTTGGTGGTCAGACATGAAAAAAGGATATAGCGTGGTTTATGGCGACTGTCAGACACTTGCACTTGTTAAGGCAGAATGCCAAACACTTGAAGGGTTTCTGAAACTCCTCCCAATACACGAGTTGAAATTTGATGATTATGATGAATTACATACATGATTTACACAGGCCTCAACGAGGGAATGACACCATTTGAGCGATTGCGGATTGATTGTCTAAAGCGGTGCACTTTATTACAAACAGGGCAGAAGATTAGGTGGAGAGATTTGTGAAACTGTGCGTTACGTTTTTCTCAAGAGTACCGTCAATGCCAAAAATTGATGATTCATTTCCAAGGATTGGAAATTGTTGCAACAAAAAATGAGTACAAAATTGAAGTTTAGTACAACATTCCACTCGCAAATTGATTGTCAAAAGAAGAGGACAGCCATAACTATGGAGGATATGCTCAAAATATATTAGTTGAATTTGGACAGAATTAGAGGGCCATTTGCATATGATTGAGGTGGCTTATAACAACATTATCAAACAAATATTAAAATGACTATGTATGAAGCAGATGAAGTAAGTTTTACTCCCAGGTCAGCAAGGAGACTTTCAAGCCATGTGGGTTCTGAGATAACCGATGCCATCGATTGGTATTCAGCTTCCGCAGAGGATCGAGCGACCACGGCTTGTTTCTTACTTTTCCATGTAATGAGATGACCACCAAAATAAGTACAAAACCCACTGGTTGACCGCCGATCGTCCAGGGAACCGGCATAATCGACATCAGAATAAGCAAACAATGCTGGAGCAGAGTTGGAGGTTTTGTAAACAAGCCCTTGACCCGGAGCTGCCTTAAGGTATTAGAGAATCCGTTCAACCGCCTGGAGATGAGAAACCCTGTGAGCATGCATGAACCGACTGACAACCCCAACAACAAACGATATATCGGGCCTCGTAACCGTTAGGTAGATCAACTTTCCCACAAGACGTCGATAGTATTTTGGGTTCTGGAGAAACAAATCATCATCAGAGGCATGAGCAAATAGTTTTTGATTTGCCTCCATCGGGGTATTAGCTGGCTTGCAACCAGACTGGCCAGCGTCTTTGAGAAGATCAAGACAATACTTCCGTTGGGAGAGGACAAGCCCATCCGGCCGTCGTGCGACCTCAAGACCGAGAAAGTAGCGAAGATGCCCCAGGTCTTTGGTCTGAAACACGGTGCTCAAATGCTGTTTGAGCTCTTGAATCCCCTTTGAGTCATCCCCAGTAAGTAGGATATCATCAACATAAACCAACAGAAGGACGGTTTCAGTTGCCCGGTGTCGGGTGAAGAGGGAGAAGTCTGCAGAACTCCGAGTGAAACCCATGTCCAGAACCACCTTGCTGAACTTGTCAAACCACGCCCGAGGGGATTGTTTGAGACCATAAATGGATTTCTTTAGAAGACACACACGAGACTCCCCCGTGGTCTCAAACCCGGGCGGTTGGCGCATGTAGACGGTTTCCTGAAGATCTCCATTCAAAAAGGCATTCTTGATATCGAGCTGATGAAGGGGCCAGTGGCAGTGCACAGCCACAGAGAGAAGAACCCGAACAGTGTTGAGCTTAGCCACCGGAGAGAAGGTTTCCTCATAATCAAGGCCCTGCTGTTGAGTGAATCCATGGGCCACCAGTCGAGCCTTCAGTCGGGCAATATTGCCATCCGGAGCATGTTTGATGACGAAAGCCCATTTACACCCAACAGGGTGCTGACCGGGAGGTAAAGGGACAAGGACCCATGTCTGGTTGGCCCAAAAGGCCTTCATTTCTTCGTCCATGGCAGCCCTCCAGCCTGGATGTTGAAGCGCCTTCTGCACAGAGTTAGGGACATAAACAAAGGATAATGACGTGACAAAGTGAAGAAGTGGCTTTGAAAGACGATGTAGAGAGACATAATTTGCCATCGGATGAGCGGTGGAGGCTGGAGCCAGAGCAGCAGGTAGTGGAGCATCAGAGGTCGAAGCCGACTGCAGTGGGGCAATGAGATGAGGAGAGCGATGAGAATATACCCGGATAACAGGTGGAGGTGGACGGACCGGAGGCTGGGCAGGAGGATGAGATGATGAGGAACGGGGAGCAAAGATGACAGGACGAATGACGGGCTCTGGAACAGGAGCAATATCCAGAGCAGAAAAGAAGGGAAGATCTTCCCGAAAAGTGACGTCTGCAGAAACAGTCACCTTGCGGGTAGTAGGCGAATAACACTCATAATCCTTTTGAGTGCACGAGTAGCCGACAAAAATATTTTTGGTTGCACGGGGATCCAACTTGTCTGTAGAGGGACCGAGGTGGTGAACATATCAAGTACACCCAAAAATTCGGGGAGTAACAGGAAAAGGCGGAGTGGAGGGAAATTGGAGGCTGAAAGGAGTAGCATTCTGGAGGACGGAAGATGGTAGACGGTTGATAAGAAAACAACCCTTGGAGAGCGCAAAGTTCCAGTATGGTTTAGGAACCTGCATTTGAAGCATAAGGGAGCGAGCTACATCAAGCAGGTGACGATTCTTGCGCTCGGCGACACCATTCTGTTGTGGAGTATTCGCACACGATGTTTGGTGAATAATGCCAAACTCAAATCAGAGGGTCGCGAAGTCATGACCAGTGTACTCGCGCGCATTGTCAGTACGAATAGTGCGAATGAGCGCAGAGAAGTGAGTGCGAGTGTCAAGAATGAAGGCCCTGAAGACGCGGGGAAGCTCAGAACGATCGCGAAGAAGATACAACCATGTCATGCGAGAGAAATCATCAATAAATGTAAGAAAGTAACGGTAGCCAGAAACACTAGTAATCTTGTACGGACCCCATATATCAGAGTGTACCAAAACAAAAGGAGCAGAGCTCCGAGTACAATGAGAAGGAAAAGATGAACGGGGCTGTTTGCCAAAAATACATGTTTCACACTGAAAAGCAGGAAGAGATATATCCGGAAGAGCCTTCTGGAGGACTGGGAGAGGAGCATGACCAAGACGTCGATGCCAATTCGAGGAGGAGACAGATGCGAGGAGAGTAGGAGAGTCATCAAGAAGGTAGAGCCCGTTCTGCAGCTTCCCCCTACCAATGATAGTCCACGTCTGATGATCCTGTATCAGAAAAGAAGAGGAAGTAAAGGTCACTGAGCAATTTAAATCAGTAGTAAGGCGACCAACATAAAGTAAATTGAAAGAAGAGCCTGAAACATGAAGAGCCGAGCACAGGAGAAGAGAGGCGACGAGAGGAATATCAGCACATCCAGAGACAGAGACAGATGACCCATTGGCCACAGTAATGTACTTCGGGTGAGGTGAAGACAAGTACTGAGGCGGTCAGACAGAGGTGATGTGATGAGTGACACCAGAATCGAGGATCCATCGCGGGCCAGAGGAGAGGCATGCGATACCTTCATTGGAGATTGAGGCAGCGGAGACAACCGAGGCTGGCGGGCGGCTGAGCAGTCCATGAAGATGCTGGAGCTGAAGACGAACCTCGTCGAGGTCAGTACGAGTGGGAGAGGGGTCGATGACAGCAGCAGATGCCTGAAGACGAGGAGGTCGACTATGCTTGCGATAGCACGTGGCTTCAAGATGCCCGTCTTTGCCGCAGAACGAGCACTTAGGCCGAGGCCGTCCACCCCAGCCACGTCCTCAAAAATCAGAGCGGCCTCCACGAGCTGAAGACGGAAGAGGCAGTAAAGGAGCAGGGGCCTGCTGGACAAGGGCCGGAGAAGGAGGTCCAGACACATCCGGAGGCGGGGAGACTTTGAGAAGCATCGAGCACACATCCGAGAAGGACGGGGTAACAGTAGAGGAGAGGATGTGAGCCCGTACACTGTGAAGGTGATGGGGTACCCGAGCCATCATCATGGCTATACCCATAACTTCCTTTTGGGCACGTCAGGTTGCAAAGTCCACAGTAGGAGGCTGATGTTGGATCCAAGCTTCGACTAGAGACCGAGCCTGGGCAACAAAGGATGTCAGATCGGTCGCGCCACCGCTTTCAAGGGCCTGGAGAGCAGTGATAATGTCGTACAAATGGTGGAGACTATCCTTGCCGGAGTAAAGGGTATGGAGCTCGTCCCACATGCCCTTGACCGTCTCGTGGTACATGGCCAGGCGATAATACTCGCCATCAAGGGAACTAAGGATCCAGGTCTGCACACAACCATCATTGCGTAACCAATCGTCAGTAGGAGTACCGGTAACGACCTGGGTCAAGTGATGAAGAAACCCTCTGGATTGCAGGACCCGACGAACAGAGTGCGCCCATTCCACAAAATTCTTCTTGCCGGTCAGAGATATATTAGTAATACGGAGCTCATCACGCACTTCTGGAATAGATGCCGGGCCGTCTGCAGGAGGAACCGCCGTTCCGATAGAATCAGCAGAAGAGGTCATGAAAAAGAGTTGCGGTTAGGAGAACAGTCCGACAACCGACGAGACCGCGCGACTAGAGCTGAGACCGCCTGGTCACGATGTGAAGACACCAGCGGCAGGAGGAAGCCACGACCAAAGGCGGAGCCTGGTAGAAAGAGAAGGCAGCAGCAGACAGAGACAAGCTGCACGGATAGGAGAGAGGAGAAGACCGCGACCTAAATGCGGGAAGGCAACAGTCCGTACGGTCGGCTGAGCACAACAACGGTCAGAGAAAAAAAGGGACCACGAGCAGGCAGAGAGAAGAGACCGCGAGTAAAGAAGACTCAAACGGATAGAGAGATCAGATCGCAGCTAACAGGAACAGTCCGCGGCGAGTAAAAGGTCGCGAGTAGGACTTCAGCGACAAGGTAGCGGATAGCAGAACACAACGGACAAGAAGAGTCTGCGAGTAAGATGATGCAGAAGGTGGCGAGTAGAAATAAGCCGCAGCGAGCTGAAGCAGTCCGCCAGAGAGCAGGAGCAGGCCGCTAGAGACCGCTAGAGGCCGCTAGAGGCGAGCATGAGCAGGCCGCGAGAAGAGACCGCGGGAAGAGATCGCGGTCTGGACTAGTAGAAGCGCTTGGGGGAGCAGGCCGTGAGAAGAGCAGGCCGCGAGAGGAGCAGGCCGCGAGTAGGAGCAGGCCGCGAGAAGAGACCGTGAGAAGAGAGTGCGGTCTGGAGGAGATCGAAGCGGTCTGAACCAGGAGCAACAGGGAGAGGTGGACCCCACGGGATAGAGAGGGAAGACTATAAGAAGCCAGAGGGGAGGGGTGGAACCACGGAGAAGAAGAGGAAGCGGAAGAAGAGAAGCAGAGCGGACATGAGAGATAGGCCGCAGGAGGCCGAGTGGCAAGAGCAAGCAGCGGACAAAAGAGCAGTCCGCAGCAGGCCGCAGGCAGGGAAGAGGACCACGCGGGTTAGGCAGTTAAGAAGAGGGAATCCGCCCAAGGAGAACCGGTTCCTCTGATACCATGTAGAGAAGGGAAAAGTCAACCTTGTATGTTCACTTGTATGAAAAACAAAGAATGAGTACAAATATATAGATGGAGAAAGAGAGAGGAAGATCCTATACATGATGTGAGACTAAAGAGGAGAGAGAATAACAATAAAAATACATAATGGGCCTAGATTAAATAAGCTTCTCTAACACTCCCAAATGACGATATCAAATCTGCAGACCTGTAGGAGTCTTCCCAATATTGTTGAGTGATAGGATCGTATCACCACTATGACAATAGATATCTTGTGTTATGCTTTAGTACCGCGGAGCCGTAAAGGTGAATCATCCCTACGATGGTAGGTAACTTAGAAACCAGTAGACAGTTTTGGAACTTTAGGGCGATAGGGATTGAATCAGCCTCGTCGTTTCCCTCTAGAGCACTTTCCGATTGGGCGATAAAGCCTATAGATCGAGTATTACCCACTATTCTAGGGTTATTGCCCAAGCTGGTAAGCCTTACTGTAGTTCGAATAGACTGCAAAAAATCGTATGGTTTCGGAATTTGGGTTTGTTTGAGCATTCGATCAGGACTTATTGGTTATCTAAGGCTGAGATCATGTCTGATTGTTCTTGGGATATTTATTAAGGTGCATAGAGTTCATTTCTTGTCAGTTTGGGCATTTCTATTTGTGGAGTGACAGAGCGAGAGAGGGAAAGAGTGTTGGAGAACTTTAGCCTTTCCCTTCACTTTCTTGGCGGTTAATTTCTGAATTTGTCGGAGGAGATCTCAGATCATTGATCGTGATCTTATGGATTTCAACCGAACATTTGTACATGGCTGATTTGAAAAGATCATATGGCCAGACACGGAGGAAAAAATGCAACAATTCCTTTACTCATGGGTTTAGCACATAGTCTGGATCTATAAAGTGTTAGATGTTTTTTGAAGTTCAGGGCATGTGATCCCATCTTTTTGCAGATTCTTTTTCACTCGATGTTATATTTTGAGTTAGTCTTTTTTGATGAAGCTCATCGAGTCAATTTGGCTGATTTTGATGATGATTTGACATTTATTTAGTGTTTGACCTAGGTGCAAGTTCACGACAGTATATTTGTGTTTGTTGTGAAATTGCCGTGGTTAGAGTGTATTTAAAGTTATTACGTTAGTTGGGAAATTCCTTTGTATAAATCTATGGGTAGTGATGAAAGCCCATGAGTAGATCACTCCGTAGCTATTTATCATGATTTCATTTTTTTATTTGATCATGGTTCAAAATGTATACTGGATCTGATTATGATTCAAAATGAATAATGGATTTGATTATTGTAGAGAGAAATGAAAGGTGTAATTATTCTTCCTCAAAAGGGGCAATATATAGGAAATACAACATGACTCACAAACCTAACCCACGGTGTGGGACTAAACCTTGAACATACTAAAATACCCAAATATAACTCTAACACTCCCCCTCACGATGGAGGGGAAACCTCCAGCTTGAACACAACATAAAAGAGATGTAAAAGATGTTTGGCACCGTGGGCCAAAACAATAGCCACCGAGGCCCAACCGCGTGTCACCCGGGATACTACAACCGGGCAAAGGCCACACGGCATTGGTCCACAAACCGACCATGATCACACTGGATACACCCGGAGCAGAAACTAGGTCAACCAAGGATGCCAAACCATTCCTACCACAAAGCGAAGAAAAGAAATGGGGAGATACAAGCAACAGACGAAATCAACCTAGGGGCCATGTGTGACTAAGGCAGGAATCGGGAAAGAGGCATCCGAGTTACTATTATCAAAAACACTCCCCCTCACGTGGAATACTTGCATGAAGACATATGCTACACCTGGAGGCCATGTGTGACTAAGGTAGGAGTCGGGAAAGAGGCATCCGAGTCGCCGTTATCACAAACACCCCCCTCACGTGGAATACGTGCATGAAGGCATAGACTGCGCCCGGAGGCCGTGATGTACACTCGCCCTCACGTAGATCACACGTGCAAGAAGGTGGAAATCGCAAAGAGACGCACACCAACACACCAACACACCAACAAACAACTTAAAAAAATACAGCAACTACGAAAAAAGCTAGACCGGAAAGAAGAAGAAAAAGAGGCTCATGCGACAACAGCAAGGCACGACCAGTAAATCAAGCATAGATGGAGGCGCTGGAGGAGGAGGCGCAACAACAATAGAAGGCCGATGAGAGAAGCTGAGCACGCAACCGACAAGGAGCAGCGCAAAGAAGTAGCACGACAACGCAAAGGAGCAGCGCAAAGAAGTAGCACGACAACGCAAAGGAGCAGTGCAGAGAAGCAACACGACAGCACAAAGGAGCAGCGCAGAGGAGCAGCACCGCAGCGCAGCGGAGCAGGCGTCGACGTCGTCGTCGATGAAAGAGCAGACGTCGTCGAGCGTAGCAGCACACGGGAGCAACCGCGGCGGAAGCAGTCGGCGAAGTCATCACGAGAAGCAACAACAGGCATCGGCGTCGTCGGGAGAAGCAGCACACGACAGCAGCGACGACGAAGTCGTCGGGAGAAGCAGCGACAGGCGTCAGCGTCGTCAGGAGAAGCAGCGACATCGGTCAGCGTCATCGGGAGAAGCAGCACACGACAGCAGCGGCGACGAAGTCATCGGGAGAAGCAACACACGACAGCAGCGGTGACGAAGTCGTCGGGAGAAGCAGCGACAGGCGTCGACGACACAGGCGGAAGCAGCAGCAGAATCAGAACCGCTCCTGTCGACGGGATCAACGATCGACATCGTCGACAGGAGCGGGAGCGGCGGGCGTGAGCCCTAGCAGCTCTTGGAAACGGAAGCACGGGTCGGGGGAGGGGGGGGGGACAGTGGCGGAAGCCAAATCGGGTAAAATTTTTTTTATTTAAGTTTCAGATCGATGACTCTGATACCATGTATAGAGAGATGAAAGATGTAATTATTCTTCCTCAAAGGGGGCAATATATAGGAAATACAACATAACTCACAAACCTAACCCACGGTGTGGGACTAAACTTTGAACATACTAAAATACCCAAATATAACTCTAACAATCATGATTCAAAATGAATAGGATTTGATCATGGTTTGAAATGAATAATGGATTTGATCATGGTTTGAAATGAATAATGGATTTGATCATGGTTTGAAATGAATAATGGATCTTATCTTGGTTCAAAATGAATATGATATAAAAGAATCCAATGCTAAGTGCTCCAATGCCAAGGACCGGCGTGGACGCCCTAATGCCAAGAACATGTGTGTGTATTCCAATGTCACGGAATAAGTGTGTTCCATCTATGTGAAGCTAAGGAGCGTAGTATTTTTGGATGCCGTGCGTGCATCAATTGTTGACACAATGGGATGCATTATAACTATTTTGGAATATAGATTAGTAGCCTAAATATGTTTTGGAAACTATGAACTCATAATTGTGTAAAGTAGTCCTTGTAAATATGATAATATCACTTGATGACATTATTTTGTTTAGTACACTACTCTTGTTTACATTCCACACATTATTATTTTTGATTATATAAGTGACTTGCAAGCTAATGAAGTTCCCTGGGTCGGGTTGGACGCTCGGGTGGATGGGAGTTTTTCAAGGTTGTTGGTCAGCTATCAACTGCTCCTCGTTTTTAAACTGCACTTTGAATGTTGGAAATATCGCTCAGGGATAGGACAGCTTCCTGGAAAGGAAAAGGTTAATTTCACAAAATGTTTCTGCAGAAGAAGATTCCACATGCCCATTATTCAAGCATAAAATATGTTCATTATATTTTCTTCGTTAAATATTTGTCTCATTCTATGTATTTATTTTTTGTCAAATTTTTATGTTTTCTTTATTAGCAAAGCCGAAGTATTCTTGTGTAAATGCATAGCTATGGAATTGGGATTGTGAATTATAATTTCTGAGTTTTTCTTTTTATTCTACTTAGGTACATGTGATTCATGAATGGGCTTGGGCGGGTACCCCCAATGAGGGTGCTGCTTGGCTTCGATTACAGAGGCTAGCTGATACATGGCACAGGATATTGTTAGTACCAGTAACTGGTGGGGTCGTTGTTGGAATGATGCATGGACTACTTGAAATTTTTGAGCAGATTAAGCAGTCCAGATCACAAAAACCAAGCTTAGATTTCTTGGCAGGACTATTCCCAACAATCAAGGCAATCCAAGCTGCTGTAACTTTAGGCACAGGTTGTTCATTGGGCCCTGAGGGTCCTAGTGTAGATATTGGTAAATCGTGTGCTAATGGATGTTCAGAAATGATGGAGAACAATAGAGAAAGGAGGATAGCTCTTGTCGCTGCTGGTGCTGCTGCTGGGATTGCTTCAGGTTGAATATTATTTGTTTTCTTTTAGTTGTTAAATATTGTTGAGCTGGACGAAATTCTGCATATCCTCGATGGAGATATATATTTTTAACATGTTTAATTCTGCATATCCTCGATGGAGATATATATTTTTAACATGTTTTGGTAGAACTATGTTATGCAGTACTCAAATAAACTAGAATGCAGTTTACATATTTTATGAAATTTTACAATGTAGATTGCCCAACCTACGGAACTCTTTATATATTTTTTAGAGAGCATTTTATGTAATCCTTGCTACTGGCCATCTTCAAGTCATTGCTGAGATTTCACATGATTTTGGGCATGCTTTGTACAAGTTTAAATGGTATATTTCCTGAAAATATCAAGTTAATCAATTTATGCTATTTAATACAAGATTATACAAGGATGGCTAATTCCAGTTAGTTGGAAAATTGTGATTGTTTTAACTGTGTAAATTTTTATTTACTTATTTTCGTAGTAATGAATGGTTTATGTGAAAACACTAGGGAATACACTGTGAAGACCCAAAATTCTCGGGCTTCCCAATAATTTCAGAAAGTAAACAGAGAGTCAATAGAGTAGTCGCAGCACATCTAAGAACAGTACAATGAACATCCAAAGCAGTATGTTATTCCATCCTTTTCTTTATTCACACCGTCATACAGTCGTTTACTCGAAATCTGCTAAAAATTTACAGTAATTTTCTGAACATAGTAATTTATGACTCTCAGAACATTCTTCGATTCCTTTGTAGACATTGAGCCATACCTTCTCTAACTCTTCAGGTGCGAACCTTTCCCGTACGCCTGGAGTTCCACCTGTTGTCTGAAAAAAAATGAATCCACTAAGGGTTAGTCATAAAAATTATGACTATGTGAGAACAGTATTTCGTGAAACAGTTATACATGCAAACAAGGGGAACAATACCAATATGCATACAGTACAATAAAATTAATCACTTGATTATTCTCAATACTAGTCATTAAATTACCCCTAAACTTTAGTTACATAAAATGGGAAATGCTCCGGTGATGCAAACTTGAATTGGGCCCTGCCCCCGAAGAGCGTAATTGTAGGCTCACCCTTACTGGTGAATCCATCAGTGGATGCCTCCACATCATTGGATTCGAAGCCATCACATTTCCCTATGCAGAGTTTTAAATGAGTTTTATCTTGTCGTGTAAATATGAGTTTATAATAAAAATAATCCCCTCAGAATAAATATCGCTTAATTGTCCCCTCGCCCACTTTATTTACTTAGTGATATGTCATTAAGGCGAAACTCATATGCACAAACAATTTTGTTCAAAGAGCCAAGAAATTAAATATTGCAAAATAATTGAATACCCATAATTTCAAGAAATAAAATACTCACCATTTCCTTTTCTTTATTCATATCCTTTGCCGCATGCATGTCACGGTTATCACGGGACGACATCCTCGAAGTTTTTAAGGTTTGGGAACCACTGAAATAACATGCATCTTAATTTGTGTTGCGTCTTGTTTTACACGTAGCATGGAGCGTAAAAGAGTTGTATCGGAAAGTTAAAACAATAAACCAAAATACCAATTAAATTGCTAAAGGCCAGATCTGATTTAATACTTTGCCGGACAGCTAGAAATATGCCTCAAAATTGGGCTAAAAACCAGCCCCCAAATGGACTTCCCGTCCTCTTAAATGTAATTGTACAGCAAGGCATAAAGGTTAACTTGGCTATCAACATAATCTCCCAAAAATCAGCAATTAAAATCAATAATTTGGTATCCCCACAGTCCAAACAAGTAACTAAGTAGAGAGGAAATAAACTAAACCAGCCAAGAGAAGGAGACGGTGGCTTGGAAGTAGCAGCAGGGAGGCAGCAGCTCGGGAGCAGCTACAAGGAGCGACAACAACTTTGCAGTGACAGCAGCTACACAGGAGAAGCTCAGGAGCAGCCGTAACCCTAAATCAAAAGCAGAGGCAGCCACTGAGGAACAACAGAGGTAAAAAGAAGCAGAGCCCCATAAGCAAGGAGGTACTCGGGTACAACAGTAGAAGAAGAAGAAGGACAGAGAAGTAATCGGCCAGAAGAAGAAGAAATCTAGCAGTAGTAGAAGAAGGAAGCAACAGCAGCCCTAGCAGAACCGTCGGTCCGGAAGAATCAGCGGCACAGCGGCGTCGGCACGAGAGCACAACAACGACGGCACGGGTAGCTTGGCACAACAAGGTCGTCGGCACAACAACTTAGTGACAACGACACCGAACACGTAGAGGCACAGGGAGAATGAAGAAGAAGCGAGATGGCAGTGCGGGAGAAGGAGAAATTCAGTCCTCAGTTTATACAGTGAAAACGGAGGCTAAGCGGCAATATCGGGACAAAACACCGCTCCAGGTGCCTTTTTGCCGATCCCAAACTCATTCCCAGCCAACATCTCAATCTCCAGCACAAACAAACGGCCTTTATCAACAGTCAACCGACCCCTCCAGTCACCAAACACAGCCAACATATTATCAACACAGTCAGCACACCAAGCGAGCCAGCCCAAAATCATCAGCCCATAAATTAATCAGCTAGCCCATAAGCAAATAAACAGCCCGCATAATTTAATCAGCCCATAACAACGACAGCAAACTCAAAGAATTTAAAAGGCAACCCCAAAAAATCCAAACCATCATGCAAGGTAAGAAATCGTAAAATATATGTCTTTTCATCATCGGGGATAACCTCAAAATATTTATACGGATTTTTATTTTAGAACGTTACATACAGTCATCCTCTGGGTATTCTGGCAAGGGGTTTTTACCTCTGGTTCTTGGTTATTAGTTGATGAACTATATTTTAAGCATTTCCTTAGTAAATAGTATTTTTTGTTTACATTCTCTCGATATACTTGTTGGAATTTATTTTATGTAATCGCACTTCATGCGTAACATATCTGTGCAATCTTGACTGTTTGCTCACATACTTTTGTTTGTTTATTTTAAGCAAAGTTTATTTGTTGCAGTGCCTTTTCATTTACTTTATCATCAGGTTTTAATGCTGCTGTTGCTGGATGCTTCTTCGCTATTGAGACTGTGTTGAGGCCACTTCGTGCTGAAAACTCACCACCCTTCACAACTGCAATGATTATACTGGCTTCAGTTATATCGTCCACAGTTTCAAATGTTTTACTTGGAGAACGACCAGCTTTTACTGTGCCGACGTATGAACTAAAATCTGCTGCTGGTACCTTATCTTATTCCGACTCAGCTTAATATAATTGGACTGAAATAATCACTTCTGAAATTTTATGATGGATGATGGTCAATGAAAAATGAAATTTTCAGTGCATGGTTTAGTTTCCTTTTATTCTATTGAATCTATTTTCTTGATTTTATGATTTACTTTTTTGAAAAAAAATTGTAATATTGTTACAAGAACGACATCTTATAAAAATGCACCGTACCATGAATCTTTTTTGAAAGATAGCCTTGACGCATCGGTTGGGGTGTTGCCGTGTGATCCTGTGGTCACAGGTTCGAGTCCTCGAAACACTCTCTTGCCATAATGCATGGTTTGCCTACATTCCATCCTTGCGGTGGGACCCTTCCCCGGACCCTCGCAGCGCGGAGATGCTTTGTGCACGGATCTGCCCTTACGAGAATTGACATCTACTGGCTTTTAGTACATGGAACTTGAAAACTTTGGGGATAGAAGATCCGTAAATTTGTTTGTCTTTTTTCCTGGATAGTTCTCAAGTTTTTCCAAATGTCAAATGCAACTCGCTTAGATTATTCATTATCATAACCCGGTAAGCTGACCATTTTTAGCATCATCTGCATGCAATATACTGTAAAAAGATTTGTTGTTGGCTAAGCTTGCTCCTTTTACCTTTATATGCTACAGATTTTGGTACTGAATATGTGTTGACTTGGGAAGTATTCCTCTAGCTTAATTGAGAAAGTCTACTTTTAACTGTTTTATGAGTAACCTTCCTAAGGCTCTCCTAGGACAAATCTTTTTCAGCATTTCTAATTTTATGTATTTTTTATTGCAGAACTACCACTCTACCTCATTCTGGGAATGTTATGTGGGGTCGTCAGCGTGGTGTTTACTCGGTTGGTTGTCTTGTTCTCGAGATGCTTTGAATATATTAAGGAAAGATTTGGTCTTCCTGCTGTTGTATGCCCCGCTCTTGGTGGCTTAGGAGCTGGCATAATAGCTCTGAAATATCCTGGAACATTATACTGGGGTTTTACTAATGTTGATGAAATCTTGCATACTGGGAAGAGTGCTGCTGCTCCTGGAATCTGGCTATTAACACAACTAGCTGCAGCAAAGGTAGTAGCAACTGCCCTTTGCAAGGGCTCTGGGCTTGTAGGGGGCCTTTATGCTCCAAGTTTGATGATAGGTGCTGCTGTTGGTGCTGTGTTTGGGGGTTGTGCAGCAGAATTAATAAATTCCGCAATTCCTGGAAATGGCGCTCTTGCTCAGCCTCAGGCCTATGCTCTTGTAAGCATATGAATTATTTGTATGACCTGTAGCTACAAAGCACAGGGTTCTCCGCGCACAATGTGAGATTATAGTAGTACCAAACCGTCACTTGTGCTACAAACGGGTACTATTACTACTGCACATTGCGCACGGGGGGTCGCGTGCCCAACTGCTAGTCTCTATACACAACAATTTTTTTTATTTTATGTTGGTCCTAGGGAAGTATGTCGTAGGAATTGTGACTGACTTAAGTTTGGAAGTTGGAATATAGGTACACTAACGGGAAAAACGATGGAAGTAGTGGATACAATGATTAAGAGAAGGATAAATATTTTATGCTTGCAAGAGACTTGATGGGTGGGTGGGAAAACTAAATTTTTAAATAATTCAGGTTTTAAATTATGGTACAAACAAAAGTAAAACAAGCAATGAAGTCAGTATTATTGTGGATACTACTTGGAGGGATGGAGTTGTTGGGGTATGTAGAAAAGATGTTAAAATCATAGTCCTTAATTTGGTCATAGGAAAGAAAACTATTAATGTGATTAATGCTTATGCGGCACAAGTTGGATTAAGTGAAACTATTAAAGTATAATTTTGGGAAGACTTTAATAATTTAGTTAAGGAAATCCCACAACGAAGAGATTTTCATAGGAGGTGACTTAAATGGACATATAGGTAAGAAAAATATAGATTATACAGTCGTTCATGAAAGATTTGAATATGAAGAAAGAATTGAAGAAGACCGAACCATTTTAGACTTTGTCGTAACACATGAGCTAATTGTGATAAATACGTTTTTCATAAAATGGAAGAACATTTAATTACGTTTAAAAGCGGACTAAATAAGTCACAAATTGATTATTTTATGACTCACAAAATGGATAAAATGATTTGTAAGGATTGCAAGGTCATACCAAGAGAAAGTTTGACAACATAACATATGTTAATAGTGTTGGACGTACAAATTAAATATAATAAATTTATGACAAGAACAAAAATGTTGCCAAAAATTTGGTGGTGGAACTTGAAGATGAAAAAATAGGTTTCTTTCAAAACATCAGTTATGAAACAACTAGTTGATGACCCTTATGCTGATTTTAGTGTCTCATGGGAACTTATGTTTTCACATTTAAAGACAAATGAAAAGAACGTACGTAGAATATTAAAAGGTCGTGCGCCTCCAAATAAAGAATCTTGGTGGTGGAAAGAGGTAGTGCAAGATAAAATGAGGGCAAAGAGGATCAACTATAAATCACTCTGCGCTTATAAAAATGATGAAAACTTAGCCAGCTATAAAATCGCCAAAAAAGAAGCCAAACATGCAGTAAGTAAAACAATAAATCAAGCTTATGAAAATTTTTATAAACAACTAGATACCAAAGAGAGAGAGCGTGACATATATAAAATTACTTGAGCTAGAGAAAAGAAAACAAGAGATTTAAGCCAAGTAAAATGCATAAAGGATGAAACAAATACAATTTTAACAGATGTAGATATTAAAGAGTGATAAAAAAGTCACTTTTATAAACTCTATAATGAAACAAATGATAATGAATTGAATTTGAAAAATTTAGGTAAATCAGAGTATATGAACATAACATTTTATTGTAAAATTCAAATATCAGAGGTAAATGCTGCTCTAAAAAAGATGAAAAATGGAAAGGCGGTTGGACCAGATGATAGACCCATCAAAGTATGAAAATGTCTAGGGATTGAAGAAATTTTATGGCTTACATGTTTTTTCAATAAAACACTGAAGTCAAAGAGAATGTCAGACCAATGAAGAGAAATTATCTTGGTATTTTTGTGTAAGAACAAAAGAGATATACAAAATTGTGTTAATTACAGAGAATTAGAAGAATTAAATTGATGAGTCATACCATAAAATAATGAGAACGAGTAATAAAAAGAAGAATATGATGAGAGACTAACATTTCAGAGAATCAATTTGGATTCATGCCAGAGCGATCGACCATGGAAGCTATACATCTCTTGAGGAGACTCATTGACAACTACCGAGAAAGAAAACAAAATTTGCATATGCTGTTTATCGACCTTGAGAAGGCTTATGATACAGTTCCATGAGAGCTTTATGAAGAGTCTTAGAAAAGAAAGGTTTAAATGTATCATACATTGACATAATCAAAGATATGTACACAAATTCAGTGACAAAGGTGAGGAGATCTGGAGGATTAACACAAAATTCTCTATCAATGTTGGCTTACATCAAGGTTCAACTTTATTCTCTCATCTCTTTACCCTTATCTTAGATGAGCTCACCGGACATATCCAACAAACAATACCTTGGTGTTTATTATTTACGGATGATATCGTTTTGGTTGATGAGATGCGTGAGGCGGTCAACACAAAACTTGAATCTTGGCGAGACACTTTAGAAAAGAAGGGTTTTAGGTTGAGCATGACAAAAACAGAGTATATGAAGCTTAAATTTAGCAGTGCAAGAAGGACGGATGACTTCGTTATTAAGTTGAGTGATCAAGATATTTCCCGTAGTGAATGTTTTAAATATGCTGGATCGATAGTTCAAAAAAGACGGAGGTATTGATAAAGATGTGACACATAGAATCCAAGTGGGTTGGTTGAAATGGAGATGCACGTCAGGGATCTTGCGTGATCGTAAAGTACTATTAAAACTCAAGGGCAAGTTCTACCGTACTGCGATTAGACAAGCTGTGACGACCCAAAAATGCGCCAATTAAAATTAATTACTTCCCCAATGACGATCAAGAGGCAAGAGGCGATATTGATTTTTTCATATTATTTTTGTGTGTTTTCCATTTCGTTTTATTGTCTAAGTGTTCTTTATTATAAAATTTCTGTGTTCATGCTCTTTGTACTGTGATGCCATGACCTTTTTATTGAAAACATGTTCGATTCTCAAATCATTTGGGAAGCCCAGAATCAGGGTCTTCCCACAAGCGATGGTCTATGGTTCTGAGTGTTGGGCAGTGAATGTGTACATGAGCAAAAATTGGGAGTTGCGAAGATGAGAATGCTTAGGTGGATGTGTGGACACATGAGACCGGATAGAATTCAGAATGAATGTATCATGGATAAGGTAGGAGTAACACCATTTGCAGAGAAGATGCGAGAAGCTCAACTAAGATGGTTTGGACACGTACAAAGGAGGCCATTAGAGACACCTGTTAGGCGTTGTGAGAGTCTAGTCACTAGGCATGTTAAACGAGGGTGGGGTAGACCAATAAAAATTTGGATTGAAACTATAAGGAAAGACATGATGTTCTTAGGCATTAGTGAGATTATGACACAAGATAAGGCACAATGGCGACAAAGGATCCATATAGCCGACCCCACTATAGTGGGATAAAGGCTTGAGTGTTGTTTTATGTTGGTCCTACATATTTAGAAAATCGTGTGTTCCATTAGATCAAAGAGACTAAAATCAAATTACTCATATTTATTTACTAGTCCTATTCCAGGGTCATGAGTCATGACGATCTTAATTTTTTCTTTTCAATATACTATAAATTTAAAACTTTCCATGGGCATGTGTTTATGTGGGCTTCTTATCCTGTAGGTTGGGATGGCAGCTACTCTGGCTTCAGTTTGCTCAGTTCCCTTGACCTCAGTATTACTTCTATTCGAGCTAACAAAGGACTATAGAATCCTTCTTCCGCTCATGGCAAGTGATATATATCTTTTTTTCCATTTGCAATGCCATAACCTATTTGCTTCGACATCTGTAGCTTGAATTATAAATTAGCATTCATCATGGATTTATATCCGTTTCTTGAATTATAAATTAATATTCATCATGGATTTATTATCAGTTGTGGTTGTGGCTTAGGTGTCATAGAACTTTCATCATGGATTTATATATAACGTACATATGTACGTTCATAATGCAATGTTCTGTTTCATCGATTTTTTCTTTTAATATGTCCCGATTCTTTGACGACATGTTTCCAACGCATGTGACTTTTTGTGGTGAGTCTGGGAGTCCATTTTAGGACTTCTCTTGATGTACATAGCTGACATACTACCATGTATATGACCATGTGGACAACCTGAAACCTCCCAGTGGCTTGATCAATTGACACTAAGGTACATACACAGTTAGGGCACATAGTGATGTATTCCCAAATGGCCGGGATTAGTTTTAAGATATAAAATTTGAAAAAAATTAAATTAAATGGCTCTTTTCAAATTTTAGGATTAATTTCTAGCGATAACCGATCTAGCATTCACATACATGCATAATTGTCCAACTTTTGGGCACATTCCACCATACAAAATGAATCATCCACAGGCTATTCAACGAAAGGGAAACAACGTCATTTCAAATTAAGACAAACAAGCAAAATGACATTTAAGGCAAGCTCCAAAATTTAGTGGTCAAAATAAACTTTAAGCATAAAATTAATCTAGCTCAATGAGAGCAACAAGAGGAGATAATTATACCTTCGGGACGGGTGCAGCGTGGGCCACGCAACCCTGGCTCAGATTAGGGATATGGTGGACCAAAGGAAAAGCTTTCATAGGCGCTGTGATGGAGGCGGAACAATGACTATAAAGGGAGTCGGCCAGAACTGGAGGAGATCTGGAAGATGAGGGCCAGCCAGAGTGTTTCCTTGATGTGCAAGCTCTGCAAGGAGGAGGAGAACTTCAGTTGTGGAGGAAACTGCCCAAATCTGGTGGAAATTGGGGGAACGAAGGGCTGGCATGGGATATCAACGCCAAAACGAATAGGGGTTGCTCGATCTCGTCAGGAGAGGACTGAGGTTGGTTCGTTGGTGGTCTCCGGAGCTGCAGGAGGCAGCGGCGAGACGGGGAGTGGCGTATTGTTCAGGAGGTTGCGCCAGATTAGGGGAAAACGACGAGGACAACAAGGTCTCTTCGTTTTCTTCTTCTTTCCAGGTTGACTTTCGATGGGTTAGGGGTCAGGCTTATAAAGAAATGAGGATTTTCTTTTTATTTTGGTAACTGATATAATTCAATGAGGTTGGGTTTCAAAGGAAATGACTGGCAGTAATTTAGGCAATTAATATGACAAACCAATAAAAGAAATGCCCATTAATCATGCCTTTAAATGGGCCTCTTACCATTCAAAAGAAGTAACAGGTAAGGAATTAAATAGTAAAAAATCAAATGTGGCGTTTGGATTTAATTAGTCGCTTACCATTTAGAAGAAATAATTATAAGGAATTAAATGTGGCGTTTGCTCTGATTAATTATGCTTAAAATATATTTATTATAATTTCAAAGCTTGCCTTACTTTATCACTTATCCTAATTTGACGGACCTTTTCATTTAAGGTCTTATTGGTTGGTCACGCCATTAAGCCAAACAATACATGACATAAGCACCTTAATAACCTGTGCTAAATTAAAAGGAACACGTACAAAAATAAAATAAAATAACATGCGCGAAGACATGCGCGACACCAATAAAAATGTGGAAAATAAACTAAAATACGATGCGATTCAGGTTGCATCAATTCTCACGGGGTTGAAAGAGCTCGACCCTGACGAGACTGTAATGTGACTTGCAAGTAGAAAGTCCTAATGTCGGTCTAAGAAATGATGTACTACCACCCTTCAACTGCTTTATTCCCAATATCTGTAGATAAACTCCGCTCCTGAAAGAGGTAGACAACCAATCTACATTGAAAAAGGATAACTCCCGGTGATAGAATCTTCCGCGAAGTTTTCATTTTCCCATGATGCTCGCAAATAGTTAGGAATAAGTTTATGCAAAATATTTAAATGACCAATAAATTTCAGAGCATCAAATAGGGGAGTCATAGTGGGAGAGAGAGCGGATTGAAAAAGCATGGTAAGGAGAAGGTATGATCGACCTATGGAATCCGTAAATCATATCACATCATACACTCGTTCGTTAGACACTCATGAGTGCCAACTAAATCCAGATTAATTATCCCAGAAATATTTCTCATTAGAATTTGACTAGCGCAACAAATTTGAGCTTGATCTCAAATTTTGTATTTAAAACCATCCAAAAATCCCTTAAATCGTGTCTCTTTGAGGAGTGAAAATTTTAGGGATTGTGACTATCCTCCTAACACAAATTTTCTTAAATGAGTCGATAATGTGATGATACAATTCGGTGTGCATGCCTAGACTCTGTGGGCAGTGAAGTGACATAGGAGTGCGATCCCGAAATACAAAGTCTATAAAGTATGAAGACTCCAATGTCAAGGGTGGGTGACTATCAAGCATTATGTGTGCGACCTCAAGGGTTTGCAGCTGTAGCGGCCTTGGAGAGTCGGGACATAACGAGATCAAGTCTATGCCCTCTAAGATGAGTGACTCTTATCTAGCCAATTCCTTCTCCGGGAAAGGTGAAGTTAGAATTGTGTCAACTAAGGTGAGTGACACATCACTAGTAAATACTTCCCGTAGCGGGGCCTTTGGAACACACTCAACATCTAAAGGCTGTGTCACAACGCGAGCAAACAAAATTTCCATTTCAGTCGAGACGACGAAATGAGGTGGAAGAAAATCTTCCTGGAGCTGGGGCTCAAGAAGAACCTACTCAACTGAAGGGAGTGCTTTAGTGGAGACAAGTGGCGCCAAAGTGCTCGTGGGAGACTCATCGAGTCTTGAAAGACGACTATTAAAACACTGAAACCCTGATTTTACTAGTTGATATGTAGTTTGGAGGTAGATTGGAAGAACATATCGTTGGCGCATTCTCATTTCCTAGTTGTGTACATCATCACACATCCCAATCAAACTATGAGTGTAATATGCAGCGACTGTGTCGACCGACTTCGTCAGATTCACTCATTCGAATGGCTAAGTCGCCTAAGGCTACTCCTATTCGATCTAAGCGACTTTCCATGTATTTTTTCAAAGAAACTCTTATTTTTTGAAAAAATGTAAAAAATCTATGTTTTTTTAGTGGAAAAATTGACAGATTTTTTTTTAAAAAATGAAAAGTCTTTTTTTTTAAAACACAATGTTTTTTAAGAACTTTTGCTAAACAAGAGTTGTAAAACAAGTTATATCAAGATCGCCGATTCACAATAGAAGTGAATCAAACCTACGCTCTGATACCAAATTGATGTATTCACAAATGGTCAGGATTGATTTTAAGATATACAATATGAAGACAAATTAAATTAATCGACACTTTTCAAATTTTATGCTTAATTTATTGCGATAAACGATTTAGCGTTCGCGGACACGCATAATTGTCCAACTTTTGGGCGCATTCCACCACACAAAATAAATCATCCACAAGCTATTCAACGAAAGGGAAATAACACCATTTCAAATTGACAACAAACAAGCAAAATGACATTTAAGGCAAGCTCCAAAATTTAGTGGTCAAAATAAACTTTAAGTGTAAAATTAATTTAGCTCAATGAGAGCAACAATGACTATAGAGGGAGTCGGCCAGAACTGGTGGAGTTCGAGAAGATGAGGGCCGACTGGAGTGTTTCCTTGACGTGCAAGCTCTGCATGGAGGAGGATAACTTTGGCTGTGGAGGAAACCACCCAGATCTGGTGGAAATAGGGGGGACGACGGGCTGGCGTGGGATATTAATGCCAAAACGAACAGGGGATGCTCGATCCCGTCAGGAGAGGATTGAGGCTTGTTCGTCGGTGGTCGCCGGAGCCGTAGGAGGTAGCGACAAGACGTGGAGTGGCATATCATTCAAGATGCCGCGTCGGATTAGAGGAAAATGACGAGGACAACAAGGTCTCGTCGTTTTCTTCTTCTTTCCAGACTGGCTTATAAAGAAAAGGGAGTTTTCTTTTTATTTTGGTAGCTGATATAATTTAATGAGGTTGAGTTTCAAAGGAAATGACTGGCAGTAATTTAGGCAATTTTTATGACGCACCAATAAAAGAAATGCCCATTAATCAGGCCTTTAAATGGGCCTTTTACCATTCAGAAGAAGTAACGAGTATGGAATAAAATGGTAAAAAATCAAATGTGGCGTTTGGCTTTAATAGGTCTCTTACCATTTAGAAGAAATAATGGTGTAAGGAATTAAATGTGGTGTTTGCTCTGAATAATTATGCTTAAAATATTTATATTTATTATAATTTCAAAGCTTGCCTTACTCTATCACTTAGCCTAATTTGACAAATCTTTTCATTTAAGGTCTCATTTGTCGGTCACACCAATAAGCCGAACAATACATGACATAGGCGCGCTTAATAACATGTGCAAAATTAAAAGGAACACACACAAAAATAAAATAAAATAAAACAACATGCGCGAAGACACTCACGACACCAATAAACGTGCGGAAAATAAACTAAAGTACGATGCGATTCAGGTTGCATCACATGACCTTGTCACATGTTGTGTCTACTTACTCGTTGGGTTGCAGACCATGTCTGATTCTCCAACTTGCTCAGTTCATAACAACGAGGTCGTGGTAGCCAACATGCGTTTACAGGTTATGGATTTGGGCATTCTGTGTGGAACACGACTTGACACATGACTGTGTGTACGCCATAAAATGATTTTCTAGCTTCGTTTTGAGTTGTTGATTTGGTGGTTCTGGATGTGGATGGCCCAAATATTTTCCTAGTGCTTTTAGGTCCTGAATGAAAGAACAAAGCCCTTCATTTCTCCATTCACTTTATTTTGGTGGCTTTTGAAATAAGAGAAGGAAGAGAGGGTTTTTGAGAAGGCTTGGAGATCTAGATACTTGGAGTCTTGGATCGAAGATCTGGAATCATTAGAGCAGTGAGCTTATTTCTTTGATCATTGTGAAGCCTTCCGTGAAGATTTTCCATGGCTTGTTGCAGGGAAAGAACGTAATGACAATTTTATCCCAGTTTTAGTATTCATTTGTATGTTTCATGACTTTTCTCTTTGCACCGGTGTTCCCTACATTCACTAATTAATGAAGTGGTGGTACCACGGTTCGTATGGATGACGGGGCACAAGATTGTGTCTCCATTATTAGAAGCATTAACTCGAGGTTCTATTCCGAGCCTTGACATTGTGATGAAGCCGAACAAGCCTTTTTGGTTAATCAGGTGATGTTTGTTTGTAATGCTCATCTATGAGAGACATAAGTACAACAAACAACAACACTAAAGCCTTTATCCCACCATGGTGGGGTCGGATTTACGAGAGACATATATGTGTTAACAAGTAGTTATCTATCTATTTATCTTTGGTCTGCTTGGGGAAGGAGATCGAGACCGAATCCATACCGAAATCCAATTTGAGGGGCACCTTATTTGAGAATGTAAACCCTTAGTGGCACATATTGACGCGGAACGGCGACGCGACCCACAATAGCATGAGTTTTGGGACGTTTGGGATCGATTGGCTACCTGACATATTTAGCTTCTCTAGATCAAAGATCTGACTCCACAGATGCATCCATATTTTTCTTTACATGTTTTTCATGTATAACTTTTGTATTTTCAGTCATTATTTAGTGTAATCGGGAACCTAACACTTTATGCCAATCATATCTATTGATGTCAGAGTGCTCTAATTTTTTATTATAAATAGGTGTAGGGGAGTTGTCTTCAGATTTCATTGCAGATTTTGGAGAGGTGTATTTTCGGAATCTGACGATCCCCTTACGACGACGACTCCGTGAGGCTCTAGGTGATTAACTCCTAGATGGTTTTCTGCATCCCTAAGGCATCCCCATTTCATAATCTTTTTCTCCCCCCTCCCAAATCCTAACCGACCCTCTCCAACTCCCCAAACAACATCCCTCCTCCAAGCCGCCGCCCACCCTGCTCACCCTCCAAAACCGCCCAGACCTTCTCAAAATTTCACCCAGATCCCCTCCAGAAAACGCTCAACCTCCCCTCTCAAAAATCTACCCTACTGCCACTCGAAAACCGCCGAGCCCCCCTTTAAAATTTCTCCCAAATCCTCTCCAGAAAATACTCAGCCTCCCCTCTCAAAAATCGATCTTGCTGCCCCTCAAAAACCGTCCAGCCCCCTCTACAAATCCAACCCAGATCCCCTCCAAAAACTGCCCAACCTCCCCTCTTAAAACTCCACCTGCTGCCCGTCCAAAAACCCCTAGATCTACCCCTTACAGTTGCCCAGATCCATACCTACAACCACCTACCTCTCTTCAGCCCCCTCCTCTCAGATCTAGTTCACCAACCCCTACATCTTTAGATTGCAGCCACCATCACAACGCACGTCACCATATATGCCGACTTACGGTAGCCCCGATGCTTTGTGAGTTGTTACTTGTTGTATGAATCTTGTTTTATTCTAAATTAAATATGGTGTTGTGAATCTCATTTGTGTGGATAAATAACATAGTAGAATTTTGTTCTAGATATCTTGTGATTTGCAGGAACAATTCGCCACACCTTTTTGTTTTGGCCCTCCACACGGAGGAAAACCGAAGCTTGCTTTGCCTTAAAGAAATGATTTGGCTTTTGCTTAAATTGTATGCGTACAATCCATTTTACCTATTGTAGTTAATGTGATTCGAGTTATTTTTCCGCACATCACATTAGGTTGCATTCTTGTAGTCACACACCTCGCATCCAACCATTCATTAGATGGTGTTTAGATTCATTGCAATCATTTCATGAATTTTCGCATTGCATGTAGGGTTAGGGCATTGTAAGTCGCCACCTATAGATTCGTCTTACGTCAGATTCATTTTGCTTCTTGAGGGTATTGTCAAACCTTGCACATAAACTGATGTAAATTAAAGCCAGGGCTTTGAAAATAAGATATTTTTTGCGATCGATTTTAACTTGAGCGACATACATTAGAATCGTCGAATAATAAAAAGGTGGTAATAACATAGGGTTCGTAAGACTCATGTTATCTAGCAATCTTACATAATTAACAACGTGAAATAACTAATCCACAAGCACGTAAATAAAAGATGAACTATAAGGTTTTCAAATTGACGACAAATAGGTAAAAATGCGAATTAGGGCAAGCAAACTCTTAATTAATTGACCATTAATTTATAAGCATTTAATTAGATCTAACACAATAGGTGCAAGAAAGAGGGAGAGATTTACCATATGTTCAAACACAACTTAAATTCAATCCTCTGTCGACGACAAGGAATGAGAACGAGGTTTGAACAATAATGTTTGGGTGCAAGAGGGGGTGAAGTTCTGGAAGTCGGCCGACGTTGTAGGCATGATTTCTGACGATAGGGGTTGCAGGAACGGGCATCAACTTGACCGACAGAGAGATTGGTCGAACCCAACGATGGAGCGGCTGCATACACTTGGGGAGATGGTAGAGAGGGTGCCTGAGTTTGTGGAAGCTGGGGGGGGGGGGGTTGCCTCTGGAAGAAGATCGACGTGCTTCTGGACGAAGAACTGTGGAGTTGTTATGATATGGGTCGGGCCGGAGGAAAACAAGATTTAGACTTTCTGTTTCGTTTTCTATTTCAATCAGCCTCTTTTTAGGGGGAGGCCAGCTTTAATAGTGAGATAATATGTTTTTCGTAGTTTTAATAAAAGAAAATTTTCTTTTAAAGTAAGGAGATTTAAGGATAAAGACATTTTCAAAAGATTTATTCTCTTACTGACGCGGGATGACCTTATGCGAAAATGGCTGTGCCGACACGCTAATGCAAATTTAAGTGGATGTGTGGAGTGAATGAGATCAAGCCCAATTTAAATGATGTTTGCATGTTTTAATTATTCCATAAACAAAACTTTAGCAATAAAATTTTATAAGTTAAGCAATCCAACATGACGTGAGTCTTTATTCTTCAAGCGCACGAACATTCTCAAGAGTTTCTCCGCACGAAGGATTTCAACCACAACTTGCATGAATAATTTTTTATAGGATTTAAAAGAAACTCAACAGTAGTACTAGCAATCTCAATACCCAAACAAATATAGTGCGCTCATCTGGAATTTAATACAAAAAATACAACACGACAATAATACTCGCGTAGCAATGGAGATCCAACACTGGTTAACGATGGCGGTCGGCTGCTGTGTGGGGTTGAGCTCGACTCCAGGAATGTTGACCTGAATTAGTTGTTGAGGTGGAAGAATACTAAAGAGGCTTCTGGGAGTGGGGTTCATGGGAATTGAAAAATAGTTGCTCCATGGGAGGTTGGAACGTGGAGGTGGTCCGATGTGTGGAGTATGATCAGTAGTGGCTGGGAAAGATTTCTGGATAAATAAGATCATCAAAATTTGAGGAATAAGTTTAGTGATTTGATTAGGTAGCTTGTGGGAGGAATCACATGAATGAAACACAGGAAAACTGAATAGAGGAAATTAGGAACAATGGTTGTTGGAGATGATGGCTGGTGGGGTTTACCTGAAGGGTCATAGAATAAGGGAGGGTGAAGGGAAACTGGGATGGGATAGGGAATTTCTAAGCGGGAATGGGGATCTACAATTGCGGTAAAATAAATCGATAGCCAACGGCTGCGGCTGGGCGTTTGGATGAGGGAAGATGTTGACTCAATGACGTCGATCTGTAGGGAAGACGAAGACGATCCCTGGATCTTACGACTTTTGATCAGAAGGAGGAGATCGATCGAATATAGGCGAGCAGTTAGGGTTGAGTATGGGAAGCCTCGTTCGGCTTGAAGAAAGGAGATGGTGAACAGGGGACTGACGAGGAACAAGCCCGACGATCTGCGTGGGAGTTGTAGGGCTAGGGTAGCTGCTTGCTCGTCGACTAAGAAGAACTGGAGGAATGCGAGGCTTGCGAATGGGGATGGAATCTCCAGCAAATGAGCGACTGGATGGACGAGGATGGAGATGGACTCATGCAGTTTAGGGATGAACATGGGCAGTTTTCTCCTTCAGAAGAAGAGATCGTGGGATATGATACGTGAACGGTGGAATTAACTGTGAAATAAATCGAAAAAAAATGAAAACTGAAATTAGCTTAGGCTTCGCACCCCGGGCTCGCGGCATCGCACCGTAAGTGATTGCCGGATCTGGATTCGCTCACAAATTCAACAATGACTGTAAATTGCAGCACCCGCCCCTATTTATAACAAGAGGGGGGAGTAGGGCACCCAATGTGAAAGAATATGATCGTCCGTTATGCCCAGTGTCCTAAAACATTAAATACAGATAAAAAAATACACAAAATGTAAAACGACGCTCCAGGCATGCTCACGGTCTCAGATCGGCGATCCGATCAATGCTTCTTGGGCAAATATGCAAAAACGGATCCCGCCGAATGGTGACCCAATCTCCTTCATCGAACACGATCATGTGGTCTATCCCCATCACTAATTGTCATCATAGATAATTCCCTAAATAAAATTTATACTTTCATGTTAATTTACCTAAATTAAAATATGCTTAATTTTAATAGATTAATTTTAAGTGCTTTCCTTAATTTATACCTAATTTGACAAATCTTTTTATTCGAGGACTTATCTGACACAACGAGTGCGGGTGATGTTCATGATAAAAATAACAAGTACATGCATAATACAAAATAACATGCTCTAAACAAATATGAGATAAAATAAAAATGTGCGATACATGTGCGAATAGAGAACTAATGCAATAATGCGACGCGGGTAGCATCATAAACTTTTAGTCATCTTCATCCTCGGGTAATAAATTAATAAAATATATTTAAGTATTTGAAGCTTTTAACTCCTCATCAATTCAATCATGGGGCTCCTCAATTATAACATTTGGCTGAATGTGTTTAAAAATAGAGGGTGAGATAAAATGCTCGTTAATAAATTTTCACTCTAAAAATCTAAATTCCCCGAAGGTGAAGCTTTTCAAATCTTATCCATGTTCTTTAAAATTAGAAATATTAATTACCCCTTAGAGCTAATCTTAAAATCTACTGTCATAACTTATTATACATACTCAGCTCTTATACTTCAATTCATTTTTGTTCTTTTCTCCTTGTTTTTAAAACTTGTGAATTTTGCTTAGGGTCAAATCTGTGACTAACCCTTGCGGCTAGCAGAGAATTTAGTATCTTTTACGTGATTTATAGCTATGGTGAGGTTTCCCTCACCCCCTTGAGGACATAACTGACTACGGTGATGTCAAGGCCTCATCGCCGGAGGGTTTAACCCTTCCTGATCAGCATGATCATGAATTGAAATATGGTGGATTCCCATCTATCTATTGCAAGATTCTTAAACCTCGTCCTTAAGGATTTACTCCTAAACAGATTCGCTGATAAGCTTTCATTTTTCTTTCTATTTTATTATCATAATTCTTGCTCTTTTACTTATCTCATGTGTTGATACCATTTGTTATACTGAGTTATTGCATTCTATTAGTTTATTAATGAGACTCTATTAATAAATGATACCTTCTTAGTGAATAATTATTGGTTTATCACTAGGATGCACTACAAGAACTGTCCATGTGATTTAAGTGTTCTTAAAGAGTTAAGTAAATTTCTAACAACCATAAGTTGGCTAGTTGGTCATTTAATCCATGAACTTGGCATAATATAATAAGTTTAAATTGTTCTCAAAGCCTCATTAATTTTCTAACACAATCTAAGATGCTTGTTGGTCTCAGAATCCATATGTTTTGCATACAATAGTAGGGTTTTTTGGCTCTAACTTCTTAATGTAATAAACAAAACACAACAATCTTTATATTACATAATCTACACGTTCATCTAAGGGGAAATTTATAAATGCAAAACATGGAAGTGCATGAAGCTATCTTAACACTATGAAGACTCTGAATCTTGCGTATCAAAATTTAATTGTCACACATACAAAAATAGTCACGGTTGTATGTTATTGGTTGGTTCCAAAATTTGAGAGAGTTTCACATTAATAATTACCGCGCATAATAAAAGTATTCAAGCTAGATCATTTATAGTCACCAAAATTCTAGAAAATTTGCTTAAATGTACATATATGGAAGGAAAATGTAGATTACACAACCGTTCATGAAGGATATGAATATGGAGAAAAGAATGAGGAAGAATGAACCATTTTAAACTTTGTTGTAACACATGAGCTAATTGTATCAAATACGTTTTTCATAAATTGGGAAGAACATTTAATTACGTTTAAAAGAGGACCAAATATGTCACAAATTGATTATTTTATGACTGACAAAATGAATAAAATGATTTGTAAGGATTGCAAAATCATATCAGGAGAAAATTTGACAACACAACATAGGTTAGTGGTGTTAGATGCACAAATTTAATATAATAAATTTAAGATAAGAACCAAAATATTGCAAAAAATTTGATGGTGGAACTTGAAGATGAAAAAACAGGTTGCTTTCAAATCAATAGCTATGAAACAACTAGTTGATTGTACAACCCCGTATTCGCGAAGAGTGGGCCCCAAACAAGGCATGCACATTTTTTAAGCTTTTTGGGAGTTTTGCATTCCTGGAGGCCAATTTTGGGTGGACATGTAGAATATACTAGTAGGAGGAGAAAATATTTCTCCCCCCAAGGCCCCCTTGAAGAGTGGGCCAGGCCGCCCGAGCTCACCCAGCCCCCAGGCCGCCGAGCTCACCCACCCACCCAGCCCCAGGCCGCCGAGCTCACCCAGCCCCCAGGCCGCCGAGCTCACCCAGCCCCCAGGCCGCCGAGCTCACCCAGCCCCCAGGCCGCCGAGCTCACCCAGCCCCCAGGCCGCCGAGCTCACCCCCCCAGGCCGCCGAGCTCACCCAGCCCCAGGCCGCCGAGCTCACCCAGCCCCAGGCCGCCGAGCTCACCCAGCCCCCACCCAGCCCCCAGGCCGCCGAGCTCACCCAGCCCCAGGCCGCCGAGCTCACCCAGCCCCAGGCCGCCGAGCTCACCCAGCCCCAGGCCGCCGAGCTCACCCAGCCCCAGGCCGCCGAGCTCACCCAGCCCCAGGCCGCCGAGCTCACCCAGCCCCAGGCCGCCGAGCTCACCCAGCCCCCAGGCCGCCGAGCTCACCCAGCCCCCAGGCCGCCGAGCTCACCCAGCCCCCAGGCCGCCGAGCTCACCCAGCCCCCAGGCCGCCGAGCTCACCCAGCCCCCAGGCCGCCGAGCTCACCCAGCCCCCAGGCCGCCGAGCTCACCCAGCCCCCAGGCCGCCGAGCTCACCCAGCCCCCAGGCCGCCGAGCTCACCCAGCCCCCAGGCCGCCGAGCTCACCCAGCCCCCAGGCCGCCGAGCTCACCCAGCCCCAGGCCGCCGAGCTCACCCAGCCCCAGGCCGCCGAGCTCACCCAGCCCCCAGGCCGCCGAGCTCACCCAGCCCCAGGCCGCCGAGCTCACCCAGCCCCAGGCCGCCGAGCTCACCCAGCCCCAGGCCGCCGAGCTCACCCAGCCCCCAGGCCGCCGAGCTCACCCAGCCCCAGGCCGCCGAGCTCACCCAGCCCCCAGGCCGCCGAGCTCACCCAGCCCCCATGCCGCCGAGCTCACCCAGCCCCCAGGCCGCCGAGCTCACCCAGCCCCCAGGCCGCCGAGCTCACCCAGCCCCCAGGCCGCCGAGCTCACCCAGCCCCAGGCCGCCGAGCTCACCCAGCCCCAGGCCGCCGAGCTCACCCAGCCCCAGGCCGCCGAGCTCACCCAGCCCCAGGCCGCCGAGCTCACCCAGCCCCAGGCCGCCGAGCTCACCCAGCCCCAGGCCGCCGAGCTCACCCAGCCCCAGGCCGCCGAGCTCACCCAGCCCCAGGCCGCCGAGCTCACCCACCAGGCCGCCGAGCTCACCCAGCCCCAGGCCGCCGAGCTCACCCAGCCCCAGGCCGCCGAGCTCACCCAGCCCCAGGCCGCCGAGCTCACCCAGCCCCAGGCCGCCGAGCACACCCAGCCCCAGGCCGCCGAGCACACCCAGCCCCAGGCCGCCGAGCACACCCAGCCCCAGGCCGCCGAGCACACCCAGCCCCAGGCCGCCGAGCTCACCCAGCCCCCAGGCCGCCGAGCTCACCCAGCCCCCAGGCCGCCGAGCTCACCCAGCCCCAGTCCGCCGAGCTCACCCAGCCCCAGTCCGCCGAGCTCACCCAGCCCCCAGGCCGCCGAGCTCACCCAGCCCCCAGGCCGACGAGCTCACCCGGCCCCCAGCCGCCGAGCTCACGCCCCCCAGGCCGCCGAGCTCACCCAGCCCCCAGGCCGCCGAGCTCACCCAGCCCCCAGGCCGCCGAGCTCACCCAGCCCCAGGCCGCCGAGCTCACCCAGCCCCAGGCCGCCGAGCTCACCCAGCCCCAGGCCGCCGAGCTCACCCAGCCCCAGGCCGCCGAGCTCACCCAGCCCCAGGCCGCCGAGCTCACCCAGCCCCTAGGAGCTCACCCAGCCCCAGGCCGCCGAGCCCACCCAGCCCCAGTCCGCCGTGCTCACCCTAGCCGTCTGCTCGCTCGGCTCGAGGGGCTTCCCATGGTGGACTGCATTTAGCTGTTTAGAACAGCGAGATTTGGCTGTTGGCAGACCAATTTGGGGGCATTTCAGTATTTTCAGAGCAGTGGAGGTTGGTTATTTGCAGACCATTCCCAGAAAACTATAAATAGGCCCTTAGGGGTGTCTTGGAGAGCAGCAATTCATGACTTCTTCACTCTCTCTTCATCCTCCAAGGCACCCTAGCTGCATTGGCTAGGGAGGGGGAGACCTCAAAGGTCTTTCGCATGTGAGGTGAGACCTACACGCTAGAGCCGAGGGTCTGTTCCTAGTTTCCTGAGCCTTTGGTCTGTGACATCCCCCTGAGTTCAGTAGGTGTGAGGTCACCCCTTTCTAGGGACCCCGAACTTCACGAGAGACCAAGTTTTTGGTTTCAACATTGATCACCCTTCTATTGATCCTAATGTCTCATGAGAAGTTATGTATTCACATTTAATGATAAGTGGAAAGAACATACTTGAAGTATCAAAAGGTCGTGCGCCCCCAAATAAAGAATCTTGGTGGTGAAAAGAGCAAGTGCAAGACAAAGAGAGAACAAAGAGGGACAATTATAAATCACTCTACACTTGTATGAATGATGAAAACTTAGCCAGATATAAAGTCGCCAAAAAAAACCAAACAAGTAGTAAGTAAAATAAAAAGTCAAGCTTATGAAGAATTTTATAAATGAATAGATAACAAAAATGGAGTGTGACAAATTGCTCGAGATAGAGAAAGAAAGATAAGAGATTTAAGTCATGTAAAATGCATAAAGGATGAGACAAATACAATTTTGACAGATGATGTGGATATTAAAGTGCGATGAAAAAGACACTTTTATCAACTCTATAATGAAACAAAAGACAATGAATTGAACTTGAAAGAGTTAAGTAAATTAGAGTAGTATACGTACATAACATTTTATCATAAAATTCAAGTATCAGAGGTAAAAAATGCTCTAAATAAGATGAAGAATGGAAAAATAGTTGAGTCAGACGATATACCCATCAAAGTATGAAAATGTTAAAAAAATGAAGGAATTTTGTGGCTTATATTTTTTTCAATATGATAATGAAGTCAAAAAAGATGTCAGACCAATAAAGAGAAAGTATCTTGGTACCTTTCTATAAGAATAAAAGAGATATACAAAATTGTGTTAATTACAGATGAATTAAATTGATGAGTCATTCCATGAAACTATGAGAACGAGTAATAAAAAAAAGAGTAAGACGCGCGACTAACATCTCATCGAATCAATTTGGATTCATGCCAGAGAGGTCACCAGAGACGCTATACATCTCTTAAGGAGACTCATTGACAGCTATCGAGAAAGAAAACAAGATTTGCATATGCTGTTTATTGATCTTGAGAAGGCTTATGATGAGTTCCAAGAGAGATTTTATGGAGAGTCTTAAATAAGAAAGGTGTAAATGTATCATATATTAACATAATCGAAGATATGTATACAAATTCAGTTACAGGGGTGAGGACATCTGGAGGATTAACACAAGAATTCCCTATCACTGTTGGCTTACATCAAAGTTCAGCTTTAAGGCATTATCTCTTTACCCTTATCTTAGATGAGTTCACCAGAAATATCCGACAAGCAATACCTTGGTGTTTATTGTTTGCGGATGATATCATTTTGGTTGATGAGACACGCGATGGTGTAAACGCAAAACTTGAATTTTGGCGAGATACTTTAGAAAAGAAAGGTTTTAGGTTGAGCAGAGCAAAGACGAAGTATATAGAACTTAAATTTAGCAGTACAAGAAGGACAGATGACTTTGTTATTAAGTTGGGTGATCAAGATATTTCCCGTATTGAGTGTTTTAAATATCTTAGATCGATAGTTCAAAAAGACGGGGTATTCATAAAAATGTGACACATAGAATCCAAGCGGGTTGGTTGAAGTGGAGATGCACGTCAGTGATCTTATGTCATCGTAAAGTACCACTAAAATTTAAGGGCAAGTTTTACCGTACTGCAATTAGACCCGTGATGCTCTATGGTTTTGAGTGTTGGACAGTGAATTGTGTACATGAGCACAAAATGGGAGTTACGGAGATGAAAATGCTTAGGTGGATGTGTGGACAGACGAGACTGGATAAAGTTAGGAATGAATGTATCAGGGATAAGACAGGAGTAGCACCAATTGCAGAGAAGATGTCAGAAGCTCGACTAAGATGGTTTGGACACGTACAAAGGAGATCATTAGAGGCACCTGTTAGGCTTTGTGAGACTCTAGTCACGAGGCATGCTAAATAAGGGAGGGGTAGAACAATAAAGACTTGGAATGAAACTATACGGAAAGACATGATGTACTTAGGCATTAGTGAGATTATGACAAAAGATAGGGCACAATGGCGACAAAGTATCCATATAGCCGACCCCACTATAGTGGGATAAAGACTTTAGTGTTGTTGTAATCATCATGCATACTAAGATTAAAATCAACAAAACATCATAGGCTATGACAATTATTTTCATAATGATTATCTTTAGTACTTTTCCTCAAACATAAATAATCGCGCTGTAAATCTTTCATTTCAATTTGAGATAAAATCTTGATCTTCATATGCAACATAAAGCTTTAACGCATTAATATTCTCCAATATTTTTTCGAAATTACTTAAATGTAATTTTCACGCATTTGAAACATACAAGCTCATTTAAAGTTAGCACATGGTATGAAATAGGTGTGCATGCAAGTGTATCATCATTAATGGTGTGAGCATCTTATGATCAATCCAAAAAGTTCAATTTGGATCAAGCTACAACTGTTCTTCTAACATCCCTCATTGTCGAAGCTTTAACTTAATAAGTCTCTAGGTATATAATAAAATCTATCAAGTTCTTCATCACCATAAGGACCTATCATGTAAATCATCATCGAGTGCTTAGGTTATTCATCGAATCTTAAATAAATCCTTAATTCTTCTCATATGAGTTTATTAAAAAAAGAACATTAAAATTAATAAATATCATTTAACGTTTCTAAGAGCGCACTTTACATAAACTTAAGAAAATCTTGCATGTGATTGATAGTCTTAATCAATCTGCGCTACTCATGTATTTAATAAATGAAGGATGAAGTAAATCCTACTAATTTCATTTTGTGAAAAAGAGCTAAATAATGACAAATTTTATTATTCCAAAAATATAAACAATAAATAGGTATGCTCCCTTATTTATAGAAAATGAGGGAGATGAGACAATACAACAAGAGATGTGTGACTAAATACAATCCATGCGGCATATGCAGTTTGACAATGTCAAACCGCAACACTATACAAAGCACTGAAGAAGATCACCCAACGACAACAGAGGTAAGCCACCAGTCCGCCAGTACAAGCCGCCAGACCTCCTGCTAGTTGCCAAACCGCCAATGTTAGTGCTTGACCGTAGCTGCGGTTAACACCCAGATCGCTGCTGCGGCTACCCTCCAGACCGCTGCTGCGGCTAACCAACAGACCGCAGCTGCGGCTAATCATCCGACCGCTGCTGCGGCTAACCAACAAACTGCTGTTGTGGCAAACCTCCAGACCACTGAGCCAAACTGCCAGAACAAGGAGACTAGCAGACCGCTGAGCCAAACCGCCAGACCGGGGAGACTAGCTGACCGATGCAGCTAGATATTAAACCGCACGGTCCCTTCAAGCTTCAACACTCCCCCTCAAGATGGAGCATATATATCTACAATGTCCAGCTTGCTACAGACCTCCCAAAAGAAGTAACTGGTTTGGTGAAGAAATCAGCTAGTTATCTCTCTGATGTAACAAACGGTGTGCAGATTTGATTCTTCAAAATTTTCTCTCTGATGAAGTGACAATCCAACTCTATATGCTTCGTCCTCTCATGAAAGACTAGATTCCTCAAAATATATATGACGGTCTTATTGTCACAGAACATAGGTAGGGGATGATCATAAAACTCTCCCAGATCAAGCAAGAGTGTTCGTAGCCACTTTAACTCGCAAACAGTCTGAGTCATGCTTCTATATTCAGCTCCTGTACTTGACCTGACAACTATAACCTGTTTCTTGCTCTTTCAGCTGACTAGATTACCTCCAACAAAAGTGCAGAAACCAGATGTAGACTTCCTATCTTCCTTATCATCTGCATAGCTAACATCAGAATAAGCTTCAACCTTCAAATGCCCCCTTTTCTGAAACAAGAGCCCTTTTCCTGGTGTATCTTTTACATACTCTAAAATCTTTAGATGTGACTGCAGATGACATTCTCTGGGGGCTGGCATAAACGGGCTCACTTTCCCTACTGCATAACAAATATCTGGTCTTCTGACTGTCAGATAAATTAGTTTACCCACAAGACGTCTGTATCTGATGACATCCTCAAGAATAATATAATTCTCACTCTAGCATTTGTCATCTCCAACAGCCATAGGAGTTCGAGCGGGTTTAGCCCCAAGAAGACCTGTCTCTTTCAAGAGATCTAAGACATACTTCCGTTGTGAAATAACAATAGAACCAGGTTTCCGGGATATCTCAATCCCCAGAAAGTATTTAGGAGATCACATATCCTTGGTAACAAAATGCTGAAGCAGATGCTTTTTTATCATGTCAATACCATTTCTATCATCCTCTGTAAGAAGAATGCCATCCATGTAGACCGCAAGAACAACGAGGCTAGTCGAGGTTTTGCGAATGAACAATGAATGATCTGCAGCAATCCGAACAAATTCAATAACAGAAATAACTTCATTGAATTTGTCAAACCAGGCCCTTGAGCTTTGCTCAAGACCATAGATAGCCTTCCGTAATGTACATACCTGAGACTCCCCCTGAGCAACATACCCAGGAGGTTGCTACATATAGACTGTCTCATGCAAATCACCATAAAGAAAAGCATTCTTTACATCCAACCGAGACATCTCCCAACCCCTGTTTACTGCCACAGAGAAAAGAACACGAATTATAGTAATCCGAGCAATAAGAGAGAACGCGTCAAAGAAATCCACACCATAGGTTTGTGTAAATCCTTTTGCAACAAGCCGAGCCTTGTACCAATCAATAGTACCATCAGGGAGAAATTTGATGGCAAAGACCTAGCGACAGCTAACCACATTAGCTCCCAGAGGGGTAGGAACGAGAGTCCAAGTACTCCGTTCAGTGAGAGTTTTCATCTCTTCATCCATAACAGCTTTCCAATGAGGAATGACAAGAGCATCTTGATATAAGGCGGGAAGAGCATTCGCTGATAGTGCAAGAGCAAAACTCTTAGACGGAGGAGATAGCTGCGCATAAGAGACCATATCCCGAAGGGGATGTTGAGTGCAAGACCGAACACCTTTCCGAAGAGCAATCAGAAGATCAAGGTCTGTCCTGTCGACTGTATCAGTTCCACCCGAAGGAGAGACAACTGGATCAGGAGCTGTTGGTAGCAGCTCAGTAGAAGAATCAGAGACAGTAGGAGAATCAGAAGTAGAAGGAGAAGAAAGAAGTGCAGGCTTTGGAAGAGGTGCCGACACAAAAGGAAAAGAAGTATAATCATTAGAAGAAGGGAGAATAGAGGGAGAAGAAAAGAACGGAGCATGCTCAAAGAAAGTGACATCTCCCGAAACATATTGTTTCCGGAGAACAGGATCAAAACACTTATATCCTTTCCGTGTCGGATAATAATCTAGAAAGATGCACTTAATAAAACGAGGAGAGAGTTTGTCACGACCAAAAGAAGGAGAGTGAACAAACGCTGTGCATCCAAAGACATAAGAAGGTAAATGAAACAGATTTACATCAGGATACATGTTAGAAAATGGAGTCTTGACATTGAGAACCGAAAACAGAACTCTATTAATGAGAAAACATGAGAGAAGAACAACATGACCCCAATAAGACCGGAGAACATGCATATGAGTGAGAAGACTACGAGACACATACAGAAGATGACGATTCTTACGTTTAACAACGTCATTCTGTTGAGAAGTGTAATGACAAGTAGTTTGATGGACAATGTCATGATTCAAACAAAATAACGTGAACTGATAACTAGGATACTCCTTAGCATTATTAGTGTAAAACATTTTAATGGGGCTTTCAACTTGTGTACGCATCTCATTATAAAATGCAGTGAAAATAAAAAATATTTCAGAGCGTTTTTGTAACAAATACAATGTCGTACACCGAGAGAAATCATCAAAAAAAGTAATAAAATACATGCTACCCTACCAACAGTCGGAAGGGAAGCAGAACCCCAAACATCCGAATGGACAAGATCAAAAGGACGAGAAGAACTGCGTTCATGCTTAGCGGGAAAAGTAGACCGGTGATGTTTGTTAAATTGACAAACCTCACAATTAAGAGAAGAATCTCTCGAGGTAAATCAGACAGAAGCTGATAAAGAATCCGGGGAGGAGGATGCCAAAGGCGAAGATGCCACTAGTAAAGAAGATGATGAAAAAGCAAAAATAGTATCAAGGTAGAACAAGCCACCGCTTGCAGTCCCAGTAGCAATCGACTCCTTGGAGTCAGGGATCCGAAAAACACAAGTAGAAGCAGTAAAAATAGCTTCACAGTTCCACTGTTTGCAAAGAGCAGTGACAGAAAGAAGATTGCACGAAAAACTCGGGACATAAAGAGTGTCCTGAAGCTCGAGAGAATGAGTAACATGCACCGTGCCAGACCCATAAACAGGAGACGAAGAACCATCCGCAATAAGAACCGGAGGCGACTGTTTACTCTTGTCAAGAAAAGAGAAAAGATGAGAATTCCCGGTCATATGATTAGTAGCCCCAGAATCAATGAGTCACCTTCCTGCAGTAGCCAACTGAGCAGCAGCAGAAGAGGCAAGGGAATAAGAAGGAGATGGGGTGGCCATAAAAAAACAACAACAATCCGCACGGTTTAACATGACAAACCACGCAAACAAAGGGCAACAAACAGGCGACCAAGAAGCGCTCAAGCCAAAAAGGAGACCAAGAGGTCGCAAAAAGAGCAGATCGGTTAACTGATCGACAAACAGGTTGCAAAAAGAATGCGAACAAGAAAAGAAAGCTGACAAAGAGACTCAAACCGCACGGTTGAGTATTAAGCCAGAAGAACAGGTCGCAGAAAAAGGAGAGACCGCCCAAGTATAGAAAGCAACCCGTGCTAGAGGAGAAGAGAAAAAGAGAGGAAAAGACCGCGCGAGTAGAGAAAACAACCCGCGCAAGAAGAAACAAGCCGCAGGAAGAAACAACCCGCAGGAGCACATGAGAAAGAAGGAAGTGCGAACAACAGAGAAGCCTCGCAGACACAACAAGTCGCAAAGAAGAACGACTAGCAAAGAAGAGCGCATGGCGAGAAACCCGCAAAGGCCGCACAAGCAAGCATCCACAAGCAAGAAAGAGCAAGGAAGAGCAGCTAACAAGGAAGGCCGCATGACAGAACAAGTCGCAAAGAAAGAAGTCGCAGGAATAACGACAACCAAGGGAGGGCAGTGCAGGAAGAAGTCCGAAAGAAGCAGAACGTAAGCGGTTAGACAAACAAACCGCAATCTAATTTGAGCAAAGGATCGGTTCGCTCTGATAGCATGTGAAAAAGAGCTAAATAAAGACAAATTTTATTGCTCCAAAAAGATAAATAATACATAGGTATGTCCCTTTATTTATAGAAAATGAGGGAGATGAGAGAATACAACAAGAGATGTGAGACTAAATACAATCCGTGCGGCCTATGCGGTTTGGCAATGTCAAACCGCAACACTATATAAAGAACTGAAGAAGATCACCCAGCGGCAACAGAGGTAAGCCGCCAGTACAAGCCGCCAGACCGCCTGCTAGTTGCCAATCCGCCAATGCTAGTGCTTGACCGCAGCTACGGTTAACACCCAGACCGCTGCTGCGGCTACCCTCCAGACCGCTGTTGCGACTAACCTTCAGACCGCAGCTGTGGATAACCAACAGACCGCTGCTGCGGCTAACCAACAGACCGCTGCTGCGGCTAGTTATCAGATCGCTGCTGCGGCTAACCAGCAGACCACTGCTGTGGAAAACCTCCATACCAATGAGCCAAACCGCCATAACAAGGAGACTAGCAGACCGCTGAGCCAAACCGCGAGACCGGGCAGACTAGCCGACCGTTGCGGTTAGTTATTAAACCGCCCGGTCCCTTCAAGCTTCAAAACTTTTCATAATCTATGAACCATAAAATAAGGCATCTTAGCACATACAAATTTAGGGTCATAAAAAAGTTCATAAAATGACATCTTGAAGTTTTTTTTTCTAATATCTAAGGCATTTCTAGCTAATTTAGCTCTGAGAGTTCATAAGAATGGGTTAAATATCGATATTCTAAAGCACCTAGAAAATAAGGGCAAGAAGTATACTCACATAATTGATGAATCGAGCCTTCCCCCTCATAGCATTACTTTTGGGAGCCATAGAATGGACATTGGTGGTAAGATGTTGGACCAAAACTTTGGAATGGAAGCTAGGTTTGAAGATCTCTCTAGGTTTGTGTGAAGAAAACTCGTGGAGAAGGTTGATATGGGCTTAAAATAAGGACAATACCTAGGGGCCAGCCACCACCTATGGTAGGAGCATCCACGTGGCTATAGACGATGAAGTGAACAAAGGAATAGTTCCACGCGGGTGTTGGGTGAGGAGGCTCTTTTAGCAGTAAGCCTGTAATGTCATGCAAGAGCCGAGGTTGGGGCGCTTAGTTTGATGGTTCCATGAACCGTCGGCTAAAAATAGGAATTATAAAGCCTTTGAACCCTACATCTCATCCATTAATTTAGGGGAGGTTTGATGGTTATGATCTCTTCCTATTAAGAGATGGGGCTCACCTTTAATAACAAAATGAAAAAAAGATGGGATAATATATTAATTGGCCTACATCACTAAATAAATTACTAAAAATTTGGGGAAATCCAAATAAATCTTAGAAGAATATTTTATGTCTAAGAAATATATTTCTTAAACTTTTTCATATTAAAATTAATTTTTGGGTCATATTTTCATTCCCTGGAATTGGATTATTCGCGAATTAGATTTCAGTTTTTTTTATAAATTCAAAATAAATCTATAAAATACTTGTATCGTCAAAATATTTTTTCGTAATTATTAATTTTTTAATCTATTAAAATTGAATAAACATGGAATTTCAGGATGTCACACTGTGTGTTCCGATTTTACAATTTTATGTTTGATGAATGTATGTTCCTGCAACGCCCTCTTAAGACTATTTCGGTTCAATATAGTTTTGTAGTTCATGGACTCCTTTTATTTTGGCATTTCCGCATTAGTTCTGTGTACTCTGTGATTAGTTGATTGTTAAGATCATATATTTATCACTTTATAATAGCTCATTTATTAATGTCGTGTGCCGTGGGGTTACCAGACCCATACTATATTGCTGATATAGTTGAGAGTCATTATTATTTTCAAGTCACGTCTTCTTTTGTTATTCCCCAACTAGGGGTAGTTTGGTTTTTTTGGGTGTTTTCTTGGTCTAGTCTTTATTTATGTAAGACATTTCATGTTTACAACATACAATTTTAGTTTCAACTTGGTATTAGAGGTAACCCTAGCCGCAAGTCATTGTTCCCGCGTCTCTTCGCTCCGCTTCTCTCCGCGTTCGATCCACTATCGTCGCTTCCTCTCGATCGGCTGTTTTGATCGCATCTTCCTCCCCCCCTCTGATGTGGTCTCCAGGCGGATCGCATGCCGTCGCCAGTTGCTTAAGGGGTCGACGTCGCCGTCCTCTCATGAAGCCGCCAAATCTCCGCCAAATTTCTTCTCCTCTCGTGATGTCGCTGCCGATTGCTAGTGGGGTCGACGCCTCTCGCTTGATTCCAGTCCTCCTGCGTGTATGCTACCTTGCACATCCTACTGTTGTGGTTGTCGCTCATCCTCTTCAGTTCCTTCAGTGGATTGGTATCAAATCCTTTGCTCTCCAACCCGTCTTTGCTTGCTGCGATGTCCCTACTCAGTATCTGCTTGCTTTTCCGACCTGTCTCTCTTCTTGTTTGATGGATATTTGGTGCCGATCGATATGAGTTACTCTTCAGTCTCGTCCCCGAGTGTGATTCAGCCTCATATGGGCGACCCTCAGCGGTCCCATGGCCACTCAGGCTCCCTGAATATTACCACGGTACTATTAGATGACTCAAATTATCTCGAATGGTCAAGGGCTGCTCAACATGTCATTCACATCCATCAAATGTTTGGTTTTATTGATGGAACAATTAAGGAGCCCCCAAAGACGGATCTCTCTTGGAAGCGGTGAGACTCCAAAAGCTCTCTGGTTATTTTCTGTCTCCTTCACTCGATGTCTCTGAAGGTCTATCAGAGTTACATGTTGATGGACTCCGCATTCGAGATCTGGACCCGCTCCCGTGAGACATACTCGCAAATTGGCAATTCTAAACAGGTTTATGAACTTTCCCGCCACATTTTGGAACAGTAGCAAGGCTCTGTGATAGCGCCGTCCTTCTTTTCGGAACTCGAGCGTCTCTACCAGGAATTGAACTATTTTGCGCATTTCACTCCAACATGCACTGCAGATGTCGTTCAGTTACAACAACGCGAGGACCACTTTTGTCTCCATGTCTTCTTGATGGTACTGAACACGGAGTTCTATATGGTGCAGACACATATTCTTCACTGTTCCCCTCTCCTGTCTCTTCTGGAGGCATTCAACATGTTCCTTGGTGATGCAGATCGTCGGAAGTCCCTCAGTGTTAGTGCTCCTTCTGATCGCTCTGCTCTGACTAGCGTTGGCCATGACCATGCTCTCAATCCTGGCTTGTCTACCCCTACTTGTGATTATTGTGGTCGCAAAGACCACACTTGGGAGGTGTGCTACAAACTCCATCCACATCTTGCCCCTCGGGGCCATGGACGTGGTCGTAGACCTGGGCGTGGGGGACATCGCCAGGGTGGCCCCAAGCCTCTTGATTCTACTTACTCTACAAATGTCTACGACGAGACATCCAATGCTGTTTCTGGTCAACTAATTGCTCATGAATTGGATGCTTTCCGCCGTTTGCTCAACTCTCAACCTGATCTGTCCCTGGGTGCTCCTACATCTCTGGCTTCCATTGCTATGCCAAGTGCTCATGCAACCACTGTTTCATCTTCCGAGTGGGTGATTGATTTTGGTGCCACCCACCATATGACCGGTTCCTCTTCAGGTTTTCTCTCTTATTCACCTTTGTCTGATAAGGACAAAGTCATTTCTGCTAATGACATTGTCTCCCATTGCTGGCAAAGACCATATTTCATGGTCTCCAACTATTTCACTTCCTTCTGTTCTTCACGTTCCTTCTTTTTCACGCAATTTACTTTCCATCAACAATATTATTAAATTTCTTAACTGCTCTGTAACATTTTTTTTCCTGATACTTGTGTTTTTCAGGAACTAGGTACGAAGCGGAACATTGACAATAATAGGAACTGCGGTGGTTTGTACTACTTGAATCTTCAGCTTCTCTCTCAGGCCTTTTCCTGCTCTACTATTACCGTTGATGATGTTCGCCGCTGGCACCTGCGCCCTGAACATCCGTCTCCTACCTATCTTCAGAAATTGTTTCCTGCTTTTTACTGTTTTTGCAAAAATTTTGTATGTGATGTATGTGATATGTCTAAACATGTGCGACATAATTCATCACATTTATCTTCTCCCAGTAGCACCCTATTTACTGTTGTTCATTTTAATGTTTGGGGGCCATCTCCTGTTTTATCATTATCTGATTTCCGTTGGTTTGTCACTTTTATTGATTACTTTTCTCGCACAACTTGTGTTTATTTGTTAAGGAAAACAAGTGAAGTATTCTCTTGTTTTCAAACTTTCCATAAAATGGTCCAGACCCAATTTAATGGCTCAATTCATGTTCTTCGAAGTGATAGGGGGGGGGATATGACGATCGTGGAGTGTTTGACTCATATATTACCAGTCATGGTATCATCCACCAGACCACTTGTGTCCACACCTCTACCCAAAATGGAGTTGCCGAGCGGAAAAACCAGTATCTTCTGGATGTTACTCGTTGCCTTCTTGCTACGATGCACGTTCCCAAATCCTATTCTGGTGATGCTGTCCTTACCGCTGTCTACTTTATCAAGCAACTTCCATCACATGTTATTGGCTATGATACTCCCCTAGCTCGACTCTCTACCATGACTGTTGTTTACACTTTTCATCCGACACCCTGTGTCTTTGGATGTGTATGCTTGGTGCATATCCATTCGCCTCACCGGGACAAACTGGGCTCTCGGGCTTACGTTGTGTGTTTCTTGGCTACTCCTCCACAATGAAAGGGTATCAGTGCTACCATCCCCCCTCCATGCGTATGTTTTACACTATGGATGTTTCTTTTCGGGAAGGGGAATTGTATTTTTTGTCATCGACTCACTCTCTTCTTCAGGTGGAGAGTAGTGATGACACTGATATTCCTCTTCCTCTTCTTCCTCCACAGCTACCAGAGATACCTCCTCCACAGCAAACACAACCACCTCTCCTAGGTCCTCCTATCCCGCTTCCTCTGCCCGATATTTCGATCTCTCCTTTTCCTTACGTATACCACCGTCGTTCTTTAGGTATACAGGCTATTAAAGTTCCACCTCTACCAGTGTCCACTTATGCCTCAGATTATGATGATGTTGATCTGCATGTTCCTATTGCATTGCTGAAAGGTAAGGATGCATGCACTAAACACCCTATTTCTAATCACGTGGCTTACCATCATCTTATTTCGGCCCATCCGGCCTTTGTTTCTTCACTTTCCTCGATTGTTATTCCTAAGACATTACATGAAGCTTTGGGTATCCCGGCATGGACTCGGGCTATGAAAAAGGAAATGTCTTCCTGGGACAAGAACCATACATGAGATGTCTCCCCCTTCCTGCTGACAAGAAAGCTATTGGTTCGAGGTGAGTGTTTTCTGTCAAACAGAATCAAGAGGGTAAGGTTGAACGGTACAAGGCACAGTTGGTTGCCCAGGGATACACCCAAATTTTGGGAATTGACTACCAGGAGACTTTCACTCCTGTGGTTAAGATGGACTCTATCGGGTGCTGTTGTCGTGCGCGACCTGCATGGACTGGGATCTTCACCAACTGGATGTTAAGAATGCGTTTATCCATGGTGAGCTTGATGAAGAGGTATACATGAAATTCCCTCTTGAGTTCTTGAAGAAGAGAGTTGAAGGTCTTGTCTGCCGTCCAAGGAGATCTTTATATTGTTTTAAACAGTCACCTAGAGCATGGTTAGGCAGATTTCTCACGGCTATGCTCAAATTTGAGAACAAGCAGACACAGTCTGATCATACTATGTTTATTCGGAGATGTGATCAGAGGATTGTGGTCCTTATTGTCTATGTGGATGACATGTGATCACTGGTAACTATATGGAAGAGATTGCGAATCTCAAGTTTCTCTTATCTATTGAGTTTGAGGTGAAAGACTTGAGAAAATTATGATACTTTTTGGGTATTGAGGTGACTAGATCCAACCAGGGTAATTTTATATCTCAACGAGTACATACTAGTTTTTTTGCAGGAGACTGATATGCTTGGCTGTGTTCCTGCTAACACCCTTATGTAAGAAAATCATGGAATTAAGGAAGATGGTGACAACGATCTGGCAGATGCCTCACACTACCAAAGATTAGTTGGAAAATTGATATATTTATCTCATACTCGCCCTGATATTACATATGCAATCAATATTCTGAGTACATACATGCGTGGTCCCAGGATCAGACATCATGAGGCGACATATCATATGTCACGGTATTTGAAGAAAGCCCCTAGACGTGGTCTTCTGTTCTCCAAGAACCACCACTTGAAGTTTGAAGTTTTCACTGATGCTGATTGGGCAGGATGTTGCGATGATCGAAATGTCACGACATGATACTGTTCCTTCGTTGGAGGAAACCTTGTGACATGGCGTAGTAAAAAACATAATGTGGTCGCCAGATCAAGTGCTGAGGTAGAATACCGTGCTATGTCACAAGGTTTGTGCGAGGGTCTATGGTTGCGTACTGTTCTACATGACTTGGGCTTTTCTGTGACTTCTCCTTTTTCCTTGTTTTGCAACAACAAGACAGCGATTGGTATAGCTCACAACCCAGTCCAACATGATAGGGCAAATCATATTTAGGTTGATCGACACTTTATCAAAGATCACTCGGATTAAAAAACCGTGATCAAGCCATTCGTTCCCTCTAAAGATCAACTGGCGGATGTGTTCACTAAAAGTTTGGGAAGTGATGAATTTATTAATGACATCAAAAAACTTGGAATGACCATCATCTTCTATCCGACTTGAGGGGGAGAGTTGAGAGTCACTTATTTTTATTTTCAAGTCACATCTTTTTTTGTGATTCCCCAACTGGAGGTAGTTTGGTCTTTTGGGTGTTTTCTTGGTCTAGTCATTATTTATGTAAGACATTTCATGTTTGTGACATACAATTATAGTTTCAACTGATATTGGTGGGGTGTTACACATACATACCTACGTACATACATACTATGATACTACATACATTCATACTTACATGCATACCTAGGTGCATACATACTACATACATTCATACTTACATACATACCTATATACATGCGCATGTATACACATATATTTGTTCTTGTTTGTTATAAATGACACATTTCCTCTTAAATCTTTAGAGAAAATATCATCTGAGTTTTATTTGCACTTGTTTTTTTCCTAGCCCGCTACTTTCATTGAATGGGAAGATACGGGGCATATATTTTCAACTTCTTTATATTGGTCTATCTTGCATATTGTCTAACAAGGCATCATACTCTTGATGCACTTGATACATACAGGGTGAATCACAGTCATCACTCTTTTTTGAAACATAGACATTTTGGCTTTTCTGTTTACATCTCAAGACATTTTGTTTGTTCACATTCTCTATGATCTCTCTCTCTCGTTCTCTCTCTCTGTATGTGTATGGTTGGATGATCTTCCATGTTGAACTTAATGTTCTTTAATTGATGTTTTTCACTCTCCAACAGGGAGCAGTTGGTTTAGCAATATGGGTGCCTTCAGTAGCTAACCTGTCCAAAGATTGTTACGGGATGGAGGCGACTGCCAGTGGGCGTGGTTATTCCTCTCTTTCATTTCCTGGGGAGAAGGATGATACTGTTTGGAGAGATGGAAATAATTTAGAACTTTCTTTCGTGGAAACTGATATGCAGTCTCACAGAATTTATAATGAGGCACTGCTTGATGAATTGAAGGTTAGTTTTCCCTTTTATGTTATTCACAACTTATTTTGGGGGCAGAATTTCTGCGTTAATGCTTTTTTCTGCTTCACGTTTTTTTTTTCAGGTTTCCCAGGTCATGTCAAAGAACTTTGTTAAAGTTTTACCTACTTCTATCTTGGAAGATGTTATTAAGGCTATGCATGATAAGCAGCAAAACTGTGTTCTTGTTGTTGATAATGAAGGTTTTATTGAGGGTATCCTTACAAGAGGTGATATTCAGAGGAGAGGAGTTGAGGTGCCCAGTGAAAATCTTCAGAATCGAAAAGATTCTACTCTCTGTGATGTATGCTCTCCATATGTTATTCCTTGATTGAAAACTGCGTATTTGATTTCCTACCTAGTTATCCATGGTATGACATTACTATTGTATAATTATGATAGAAATGTCTTTTGATGATATTCTTAAGGGGGTGGAATGTAGGCCGTCTCTTCATGGTCTCTTTTTTTTTATGTGGAGCATATGCTCATCCTGTAGCTACATAGGAGTTAGGATCCAAACTCAAGTCCTACCACCCATTGGCTACCAACAATAATCTTCCCGTCAGTTAAGTAAAGCATCCTCCAGGCTTATCCGGCTGCATAAAACTAGATATGAAGTTATCCATCTTTGAAACTGCAGGTAGATATGAAGCATCAGTCTTCGGAGTTGGGACAAAGATTAAAGTGGTTGATCATTTATCCCCGTATCACCGCTGATAATTATGTTATTCCTTTTCCTAGCCTCTTTGAGAGGATTTATATCAGTCTTTGAAACAAGAATTGAAGTGGTGGTCTTTATTCCCCCTTTCAAGGTTGAGACTGTTAAAGCCCATTTGCAAAAAGCATAAGAGGGAATCCATTATAAATTTTCATTTTTCTCGTATTTAGTCTCATATCTCGAAGTATATATTCTTCCTCCTCCTTTACTCTTTATAAAGAGGAGAGTTCCTATGTAATGAGCTAGTAATTTTGGAATAATAATTTTATATTTCAAACTATTATATGGTATCAAAGCAGGACGAATTTGTTCGTTGCCATCTTTCCATTACTCTGGCGTAATTTATCCTTGTCGCGCCTGAACCTTAGATGAGAGGCTGCAAAGTCACAAAGATTCTTGTCACCCGGACTTGTGAAGCCGCGACGCATTCCCGCTCTCTTTTCTCTCTCTTCCAAGTAGATGTTTGCGACCTCTTCGGCTCTTCCAACAAAATTGCCGACCCGAAGATTGGCAATAACTTCGGTAGAAGCCCTCATCAAGCTCCACTGCTTCCCCACTTTTTATAAGATATCGTCTGGTTGTCCAATCATCACTTCTGCCGAACACTCTTGTGAGCTCTCCCGCTCCCGCGAATCTCTCGTGCAAACTTTTACAAATAACGTGCTCTTGGACACTTCATCACTCATGCGTCCAACTGTAGCAACATCCCGCGACCTCTCCCAAACTATAGCGACACCATCACTCACCCATGCTCTTACCTAATACTCCTTTTCAGTGCCTTTGGAAACCTGTGGGAGGCTTCCAAGTTGATTGGACCCAGTTATCTTGATTGGAGTCTCTCTTCACCTTTCTTTTGCGTTGTCAATGCAAAATACGTCTCTCCCAAAGACGCTAATACTTATCCAGACCACATATCTCCCACCTATGTTGATTGTGGCCCCAATGATGCTCTTGTCTAACATGACTTGCAAACAGGCTTTCTGATGACCATTTGGCTATCATTCTTCTTGATGAAACTATGAAGAATGTGGGTATCATCTTGCCGCTCTTTACTCCAAGAGTGTGGAAACCTCTCGCATCTACACCATCTATTTAGATCTCCTTGCTCAGACAACACTCTCTCCTGATGTTGTATATCAGGAAGTTCAGTCTCGTGGTGCATAACTTCTCCAACATCATCCTTTCCATGCTGACCTTGCAACTCAGCATAAAGATTTACTAAAACTTCTTGTGGTTTGCTATCTTCTACGTCTTTCGATTTCCTACTAGATAATACGCAAACAGATCTTGAGAGAACTGAACACTTCCACTTTGAATACTACTGCTACTCTCGTCTCTGTAATGACAAAATTTTTATGCCGACCTTCGATAGTTTCACTTCCACCCTCAAAAAGTTATGTTCACGTGACTAGTCGTGGACGTGGGGGGAATCACCCTCTTTGCTCATATTCTGGGAGGATAGATCATCTTGTCGAGCGGTGCTTTACAAAACATCCCCATTTTTGTCCTCAGACTCATTTAAATACTATTGAGTTTGAACCTTCTCAACCCACTACCTCGCCACCGGAATCCGACTGATGATTCTCTTCGACTGATATCGAGGCACCGATTAATGATTCCTAACAATTTGCCTTCATTGCAACTTCATGTAACACACAAGTTGCTACTCAGGGTAAGTGACTCATCAACTCCGATGCCACCAATCATATATCTGAGAAGTTTCTCGTCTTCTCTCACCTTGAGATGCATAATTAGTTATCACCAGAATTTGTGGTTGAATGGCTCTCACACTCCAGTTTGTGGAACCAGAGTTGTTGCTACCGCCCCTTCTCTAATTAGATGACACTTTATATGTTTCAGATTTTCTTGCAATAAGTTATCTATCAATGCACTTTACGAACGATTACACTGCTTTATCTCATTTTCTACCACTAATTATTTCAAGGACTTTCAATCGAAGAGGATGATTGCTACTGCGACTGAATGTGGGGTTGGGGGGCTCTACTACTTGAATGATCTTCCCACTTTCTCAACATCTTCCCTCTTGACTTCTCTGCTTTAGTGACATCATCGTCTTGGTCATCCTCCACTTCGTTTCCTCCAACCGCTCCTCACATCTTTTTCGTCCGAGTCTATTTTAGAATGTGAAGTCTATTAATATGGAAAACATCATCGTACTACTTTTCCAGCAAAACTTTGTAAGAGTTATGTATGTTCTTTTAATTTTTTTCATCCGGACATCTAGGGTCCTAGTCCATCAAGTCTGCCGGTGGAGGATGTCTATATCTTGTTTCTTTTATTGATGATTATTTTAGTCATTTTGAGTGTATTTTTTGAAAGGACTTGAAGAAATCTTCTCTGTCTTCTATAATTTTTATAATGAAATTCAAACTCAGTTTATTCTTGCCCTAAAAAACAACATGGATAAGTAATACGAAGGAATATATGGGCCAACATTTCTCTTTTTGTAACTCTAATGACATCATTCGTCAGAGCAGTTGTTTCCATACATTCCACTATAGACGCCAGTTCTTTCCTATTCGGAAGGTTCCTTCGCCTCAGCAGATTTGGACCTAGATGTTCCTAGTGCTTTGCGGAAGGGGGTAAGCGAGAGTACACATCATATTACTAATGTCTTGTCTTATGTAAATCTCAGTCCTTGCAGCAAGTTTGCCTTGACACTCTCTACTACCACCGTCTGTACTACCAAAGATGAATCTATTTGTATATCTTGCTGGAAGGCAGCCATGGATGAGAAAATCTATGCCTTGGCATCGCGAGGTACTTGGAATCTTGTCCGTACCACACCTGTATGCGATATTGTTGGGTGTCGATGAGTCATTGTCACAAAGTTTCTCGCTGACGACACTATTGATAGATATTAGGCTTGTTTGGTTGCCAAAGGTCACCCATACATATGTTGTTGATTTCTTTAACACATTTTTTCTGATTGCTCGTATCAGTACTATCGTCTACCCTGGTCCTCTTCTTCGTTGTAAGCAAGAATTGGCAAATGTCATAGCTTGATGTCAAAAATGTCATCTTATTTGATGATTTACACGAAGTAGAACAATCTCTTAGTTATGTTATTCATGGGGAGTCTTAGTATGTAAGCTGTAGAAGGTTATCTATAGTCTTAAATAAAGTCCCCAAGCATGGTTTGACAAGTTCATCTAGGTCGCTTCTACCATTGGGTTTTCCAGAAGCAATGCAAATCACTCTCTTTATACGGAAGACTGACTGAGAACTGATTATTCTTATTGTATACATGAACGATGCACTTCTTAGGAATCTAAACTACAAGACGCAATAACAACGTAGTTTTTTGCCAATGAAAGTATGCCCTAGATCTACTCGAGAAACAGATCTTTGTGATACAAAGCCTACTTGTAATCCTTTGTGTTGAAACCGAAATTCGATCTACTGTGGAGTTCGACCCTTGGGGAAAGGGGTGATCTCGCGCCTACTTCGCCCCTGCAAGCAAAACAACAAAGAAGACAAGGTAAGACCGACCCAAGGGCTCGGCGGGGGAGGTCCCACCACACACCCGGAAGATCTCAGAGCGCTTCCCCTCCTTAGCCAGAAGCCGAGCTAAGGTACCCTCAGAAAGCACTTGAAGATTGGAGTAGGAGAGTACAGGAAAAACCTGCTTTCTGGGGTACCCCTTGGGTCCTATTTATAGTTTTTAGAATCCGGACTGCCAATAACCAAAAGAACAGACCTGAAATTACCAGAAAACCCTTGGTTGGGTCTGCCAACAGCCAAACTCCGCTGTCTTGAAGGGCTATAGGTAGACCAGCGGGGGCAAAACAGTAAAAAATACCTCATTCATCCAGGCGAGCTGGGGAGCTTTGATCACCTCGGCAGGTCCTGCTCGCCTACCGTTGCCGAGCTCCACTGCGAGGACGCGAGCTGGGACTAGCTCGGCGAATGCCGAGCTCCGGGTCGACGAAAGCTGATCTCCGCTCGACGAACGCCGAGCTCGGGCTCGGCCTCTCCACTGCCGAGCTCGCCGACTGCTCTAAGCCCGATCCGTCTGGGCCTTGGCGGTCTTGCTCGCCGAACACGGGGTTGTACACTTTGCTTATTGGGCACTAATAGAATTTGGGATGAGACATCTCCTTTTATACAAGATATCACTCGTTACAGACATCTGATCGGTAAACTCATTTATCTTACCTGTTGAAGCCAATAACTCGGCTCGCACGCACAATTCAAGATTTCTACCAACCAGGGCAAAGGTTTCTACTCACAAAGTTCAGACAGTAATATGGTCTACAGTTACTTGTTTGCGAGTGATTATAAAATCAATTTGCAAAGTAGATAACAAAATGCGACTTTATTGCTTGATGAGGTGGTCGTGTTACATTGTGGATATTCCGCCGCATACCCAAGAGTGTATAGGACTTCCCTCCCGAACCAAGTACTGTGCAAGTTCAGGGTATGGAGATGAGGTCGCCAAATATTCAAATGGGAAACCTTCGCGAGGTGTGAACTGCCTCTCGCTTGTTACAATGCGATCGTATTTATAGGAAAAAGCAGTGGGTACCTTGATGTCATAAGGTAGACCCCACCCCCAGGAGAGACCAATGTTAGCTTGACGAGTTGATTTGTTGAGCCTGGCGAGATGACCTTCTGAGATGGGCGAGTTAACCTACTGAGGCTGCCGAGTTGACCTTCTGAGATTGGCGAGTTGACCTGCTGAAGTCGTCGAGTTGACCTGTTGAGGTCGCAGAGTTGACTTTCTGAGATTGGCGAGTTGACCTGCTGAGGTCGCCAAGTTGACCTTCTAAAATGGGCGAGTTAATCGGATATCATGTGCGCATGTATTTCTGTTCTCGACGAATACGAGTTATACACAATTTTTGCTTTTTTCGAGCTTGGTACAATGTCTGAAAACAATATAGGACCCGACTTCGGCCAGTTGGCCCTAATGATAATGTGTCGTGTTGTATACCCTCCCTTTGGGTTGTCTCAGGGTTGAGAGCGGCACAATGGCTTGACACGAGACTTCACAAGACTCATGAGCTATGACGCTGCGTTAAAATGATCTCCACGTTTTCTTGACTTTGCGAGCCCTCGTAGGCTTTTCGCTATGCAAGCGTCAACAGTAATGAAACCAAAATAGATTGACACACTCTTAGGTCATTCACGCGAAGGGCAGGCTCATTGAGGAGGTGGATAGACAAGTTTTTTGTCGCATCGACAATCCCAGACCGGGTAAGTTCAACACACTCCCGATTGCTGCATGTTTGCGGGACCCCTAACGAGGTAGACTATAGGCGAGATGAATGTCGCGTCATAGCCTCATGCTGAATTTATGGTCACCACACTCTCGACTGCTGCATGCCTACGAGCCCCTGGTGAGGTGGATATAGCGAGTTGAAAGTCCACCAACTGTACAAGACCAAACTCAAGATCAACACACTCCCTGCCACTTGTTTGTGGGGACCCTAACTATGTGGATTACTAGCGTGGTGAAATTCACGTCAACAGTACATGACCCGACTTAGGATTAACACACTTCCGACTGCCACTTGTCCACGGGGCCCTTGACGAGGTGGATGTAGCGAGTTGAAAGTCCCACCAACAGTACAAAACCACACCTAGGATCAACATACTCTTGGTTGTCACATGTCCACGGGGCCTGGCAAGGTGGATTACTGGCGAGTTAAAATTCACGTCAACAGAAGGAGGCCAGACTCAGACTCAACACACTCATGTCTGTCGCATGTTTGCGGGCCCCTGTCGAGGTGGATTACTGGCGAGTTAAAAATCGTTTCAACGGTACATGACCAGACTCAGGATCAACACACTTCTGGCTGCTGCATGTCTGCGGGGCCCCTAACGTGGTGGATTACGGGCGAGTTGAAAGTCGCGTTAACGGTACAAGAACGAACTCATGATCACCTTGAATATTGATTATTCACGGGGCCCCTGGCATGGCGGATTACTGGCGAGCTGAATGTCGCGCGAGCTGTTTCCCGTGTTGGTCATATTCTAAATTTAGGGGACTTAAGCTCAAAAGAGCTAGCTAGGAGGTTCTCCCCGTCCTATCTTTCGACAAACCTCCAACGCTCAAAAAAGCGTGAGCATCCGAGGGGTAGGCAACCAGCATGCAAGGAGGGAGACACAATCTTGACCCGTAATGGCCAAGTTGTCTGCTCGCAAAGTTCAAACTATAATATGACCGACAGTTACATGTTCGCGAGCGACTATGAAAGCAGGAGGCGAAAAAGAGAATAAAGATGACTTTATTGCTTGACGAGATGGTTGTGGTATATTGTGGAGGTTCTGCTGCATACCTTAGTGTATAGGAACTCCCCCTCCCGAACCAAGTATTATGCGAATTCGGGAAAAGGCAAACTAGGTCGCCAAATATTCAAATACGCGACCTTAACCGATTCCAAACTACTTTTCACCTGTTACAATGAGGTCATATTTATAAGAATGAAAAAGAGGTACCTTGTTGTTAGAAGATAGACCCCACCCCCAGGCGAGGTCAATGTGAGTTTAATGACTTGATCTGCTGAGGCTGGTGAGTTGACCTGCTTAGGTTGCTGAGCGGACCTTCTGAAATGGGAGAGTTTACCTGCTGAGGCCGTCGAGTTGACCTTCTGAGACTGGCGAGTTAACCTCCATAGGTCGCTGAGCTGACCTTCTGAGATGGGCGAGTTGGCCTGTTGAGGTCGTCGAGTTGAACTTCTGAGATCTGCATGTTGATTTCCTTTCATGTCTGTGTGTGTTTCTGCTCTCGACGAATATGAGTTATACATTACCGTAACCAGACCTAACATCTCCTTTACTATTGAAAATGTCAGTCAGTTTATGAAAGCTCACAAAGTGTCATATGGAAGCTGCATTAAATTATTATGATATATCAAAGGATATCCGGACAAAGGGCTACTGTTTAAAAGAAACAATCACATACGCATATTCAGGTGCAAGTTATGCAGATGATAGGGGAAATTGAAAATCCACTTTTGAATAACGTACGTATGTATGTCAGAGGAAATTTAAACAATCACAAAGGGCTACTGTTTAAAAGAAACAATCACATACGCATATTCAGGTGCAAGTTATGCAGATGATAGGGGAAATTGAAAATCCACTTTTGAATAACGTATGTATGTCAGAGGAAATTTTGTCACTCGATGAAACAAGTAGTGGTGTCCAGGCATATGTTGAACATGAATACAAAAGTATAACTCAGACTACTTACGAGTTAAAATGGTTGAGAACACTTATAAAATATTTTGGTGAAACTTATAACTATCATCTACTGATGTTTTGTGATAATAAAATTGTCATCCACATATCTACAAATTTTGTGTTTCATGAAAGAGCAAAACTTATAGAAGTAGATTGTCACTTCATTAGAGAGGAAGTTGTCGACAAATTAATATGCATGCAATCCGTTTCTTACTTCAAATAAATTGTTGACTAGCATTTTCACCAAACTGATTTTTTCATCTTTTTCTGATATTTGTGTCAAGCTGAGAATGATTGATGTATATGCTTCATTTGAGGGGGAATGTTATAGTCCTTTATCAAAAGCTCAAAAAGGAGCCCATTGTATGTTTTCATCTTTCTTGTATTTAGTCTCACATCTCCAAGTGTATATTCTTCCTTCTTCTCTACTCTATATAAAGAAGGGAGTTTATATGAAATGTGTCAGTCATTTTTGAATAATAATTTATATGTCAAATTCTCATAGACTTAATCTGAAGTTCAACTAAATCTATATGTTTTTATGTTGAATTCTTGTGATTATTTTAAATGAATTATGCTATGGTCTCACATGATCTGTTATCCATTTATTTTAGGTATATTTTAATTTATGTCCGTGTTGATGTATACCGCTTCTTTTAATTGTCATATCATCGATTTTAGCATAGGTTATTTTGTTTAAGTCTAAGTGTTCGAGCTTATTACAATTATGTCATTATGTGTGTCTATACAAGGATCCTTTTGGTCATGAATGAGGGTAAGCAATGAATGAGTGTTATGAAATCTTTTCCTCTCTCTTGTTGCCTCTTCCTCTCCTTTTTGGTTAGGGTTGAGCAAGGATCTCTGTTTCCCCTTCTCCTTTGCCCCTCTTCGAGTGAGCCCGATTCCCTAGTACCCCGCCTCCCTCCCAACTTCGTCCACCCATCTGATAAGCTACCAACGTGTTATGGGTTAGCCCATGAAAAATTGGTATTAAAGCTTTCAGTCCTCCCACTACCGCCTAAATGAAGCACGCAAAATACTTAGCCCTCCTTCTGCCGCTCTCCGAAAAGCCGTCGATCCCCATCTTTTGCAAAGCTATGGACTCAATACTCTAATAGTTGATGAAACCAACTTTCGATCTTTTACTGCGCCATCCGTCACGCTAGACGAACTCCTCATCGATCTCTTGTGCCACAATTCGCCACTCATCTCTTTCCGATAGCCCAGACTAAGTTATTCCACTCGACGCAGATGCATCTATATGAACAACCGCTCATCTACACCTCCTGTTCATCTTCATCAAGCTCAGATAACCTCGTCCGATTGCACCTACTTCTCCATTTGCGATCCTCCAGGCTGCCACTAGCACATGACACTTCCCTACAACAAACAATGTGGTCGACACCTTCATGCCAACCCTGTGCAGCATAGAACACCAACAACAAAGTTCTAACACCGCTGAGCCGATTGTCCCTCGATGAAAACACTGTCGATTCATTCCCTGCAGCGCCCCACACACTCTACAATGTCTAGTCTCGCTTAGATCGACCCGCACAACCATTTCCTCAAGCCCATTGTTGCAGAGGCGCTCACCGTTTGAGTCTTAAGTCCTCGAGCCGCCCTCCCTCTTGGCCCAAAGCCAACAAAAATTATCACTCTTGAATTTATTGATATTTTATCAATTAGCTATATCCCAAGGGTAGAGTTCAGAAGTCTTAATGTCTCATGCGACCGCATCACCTCCTTGGGAAGCTAACAATTCACGACGTTGGCTTCCTCGCATCCCCGACCTTTGACCCTCTCGCCAAGTTGCCATGCTCCCTTGTGCTTCGATCTCTGCGTAGCCACACCAAACCTTGCCGACCGTGGATAAGTCCATCAATCCAGTGTGAAAACACATCGTGACATTTAAAAAATGGAGGCCAAATTATATCCAATTACACAATCCGATTTCATGCCCACCACGCACGCGACCAACCTCGAGACACCACTATCTGTCTCGATCAACTGCATCCAACACCCTTCCTTCTGGCCACCAATTCCACCGACCTTGAGCTCTGCGCCACCTGCTCCAACGCTAATTCTCCAACCACCAATTCCGACAATTACTTTCGAATAGAAACTGTCACCGTCTACCTCTGTTGTCATCCCTCTGTGGCTCCCACTACACCAATACCATCATCAAGCCGCCTAGCCTTGCAACACCAACCATAATACCTATCAAAGAGCAAGTAACAACCTTCCTGCAACATAATCCTTCCCTCAGCCAGTGTTCCGAGTGGGGCTCAACAGGGAACAATGTCTCTGTCGTGGGGACCCGCTATAGGGCGCATTTTTGGCAAGAGATAAAAGATTCAGCAGTTCGTCATTCAAGCGCCTTCCGAGATTATGGGCAAGATCGATTTGAAGGATGGGTTGGATGTTGCTCCCGACCTATTATCCATTTATTTTATGTTTGTGTCGACACATGTTGCGTGTTTTTTTATTATCATGTCGTCGCGTCTTTTTATTATCATGTCATGGAGTCTAGTATATAAGTTACTTTATATAAGTCTAAGTGTTTGAACTTATTAAAATTATGCCATCATGTAAGTCTATATAAGGATCTTTTGGGTCATGAATGAGGACAATTAATGAATGATTATTATGAAATCTTTCCTCTCTCTAGTTTTCTCTTCCTCTCCTTCTTGGGTTAGGGTGGATCAAGGTTTCCCCACTTCCCCACTTCATCTCCTTCAGGTGAGCACGACTCCCTTATACCCCACCTCCGTTGCCACCTCCAGCCATCCATCCGACGAACCCCTATTCATGCATGCAAATCTTTTGATGTATGAATTGTATGCAAATTCAGCCACGAGAAGTTAAAATCTCAACTTGCTGAATTCTCAGCAAACATTGTAATAAATCATTCAAATACCTGTTCACTATTCCAATTTGTCCATTAGCTTGTGAATGGTAAATACCAACATCTTTTCATCAAGTAACCATCTTTTTCCAAATATTTTTAGAAAATAAATAGTAAATTTTGTCCCTATCATAGAAAATATTTTTTGATTAATGCACTTTAACAAACACATTAAAATACAATTTATGTACATATAATACATCGGCAATCTAAGAATGGAATGAAATTAGTCTTTTTCAACAATGAGCTATCACAATAAAAATCATGTTTTCTAGAACTTCATATTTAACCTTACAAAATTACATTCTAGCATCTTCCCAAGGCCAAAGGAATTTGAAAAGGTAACCTTTTGTAACTTCTTTTCTTTGCAGAAGTTTGAAATGTTAGTGATGTGGGATAGAATGTATATGTCAAATCTATTAATGCTTGAATGAATGGCTACTAAACTTGCAACAATGAATATTATAAACAATATGTCACAATATTCACGTCAAGTAGAGTCTCAATTAAGGGAACAAATATTGTAATACACACGCAAGAGTGCTAGGAAACAAATACTTGAACAAATACACCCGAGAAGTCACGCGATAATATTAACACAGTTTACAAATCATATTTTTCAAAACTGTGATTTCACACAAGATTCAAGACAAAAGAAATAACATCCAAGTAATAAAGTCACGATAATCACGGGGTAGAAGACTCGGTGGATGTCCATGTAGTTATTAGCGGTCAAGGTTGAAGCATTGATTGGATTAGGATCTCAGAGGGAGCTCAACTTGCTGAAATTGGGCCGTTGCAGCCTGCACGCTTGGGTGGGTAAAGTCAACTGCTGAGAGGGGTCGGGGAGGCTACTTGGAGGTGGACGGAGGCTGATTTGAGGTGGTGGGGGACTAATGGATGTTGTCTATAGTGTGGAAAATCCAAAATGGGTGCTAGACAATGATTGTCAGCAAAGAAAGTGGGGAATTATGCATGCAAGTTGGTTGTTTGAAGTTCTAGTAGGGGGATGGGACGATAATAACTTAAAGTGGGGGACGGGAAACAACATAGGGAGGATGGTTGTGTAGGTCCAGGATCCCTTTGGAGTTCCGGAGGCCGGGGAGGGCTGAGGGGCAGAGGAACTGGCCACAAGAATCAGTTCTAGGCTCTGGATGAAGGGCTGATCCTCCCTGGACAATTTCCAATGAAAATTGAGTGGGATTAGGGTGTGTTGGAGGTTGGGGGAGTTAGGGAAATTGGGGGCTTACTGGTTGAGAGTAATGGGGGGCTTGGTTGGGGATGAGGGAGGTGGTTCCACATGAGAGAGTTGAGGAATTAGTGGGGAAGTGGGAGAGGGGGAGTGAATGTAGGAGTAGTGGGCCTATTTTCTAGAGTGGGGATAGTGGTGGCTGGAGAGGATCGCCGAAGGTGGTGGTAATAGCCAAAGGTGGTTTCTGACGATTGTCGAAAAACTTAAAATGAATGGAAATTAAGTGATTGTGGTGGAGTGTTGTGGAAGTGGTGGTGGCTAGAGGTCGTAGTTTCCGACGATCGACAGAAAATTGAAAATGGATTGAAATTAAGTGGTGGTGGTGGAGTTTTGTGGAGGGAATGTGAAGGCGGTTGGTGGTGGAGATTGGGAGAGGGAGGGGTGGTCGGCCCTTTAGTGGTGGTGGGAGAGAAGGGAGGCCGGCCCTTCAGTGGTGGGAGGATAGGGGACGACCTACTCTAAGGTGGTGGAGGGAGAGGAGGGGGGTTGGTCAAGGAGTTAGGGGATGGGAGGGTGGCCTACCGAGGAGGTGGTGGCTGGGAGGGCGGCCGACCAAGGAGGTAGGGGTTGGGAGGGTGGCCGACCAAGGAGATAGGGGCCGGATGGGTGGCCGACTAGATGGAGAAGGGAGGGGAGCTTTGGCACCAGTGATCAAAAGAGCCTTCTTGAACTTCACTTTCAATATTCTCTAAATGAGCCTTATATCCATACTTATAGATTAGGGGGCATCATGGACGGTCATGATTCTCTGATTAGGAAGACGGAAGACCCTTAAAATACAAAAAAATAAAAGCAGAAAATTACAAAAATTAACTAAAAATCACATACTGTCAATCCACACAAAATGGACAGCTTTGATCATCGTGTAGGCCCATGTGTGTCATGATCCCTATCAATCCACCCCCACCCCCCCGCTTTAAAATCTTTCATCACAGTAAATTAAGTTGATCATATTTTCGTCTGATGGCAACGTGAATCCTTCTAAACTTGATGTCGTGATCTTGTGGGCTAGGATCCTTATAAGATCAAACAGATCTAAGGGCACTGCTACGGGGTTGAAGAAAGTTATGCTGAAGTCGCTGTTAATGATGAAACTGAGGATGGTATTGTTGTAGGCAGTGACAGAGCTGAAGGTGGTGGTGTTGCTATATGAGATGGTTCTGAAGCTATCGGAGAAGAGGAAATCGATGTTGAAGATGATATTGATGATGGTATTGATGCTTTTGTCAACGCCAAGAATGGTAATGGTGTTGACATTGGAAATGACACTGCTATAGATGACGCTGACAATGGTATTGGTGCCGAAGAAGGTGTTGGGAGTGGTGTTGGTGGTACTTTTGAAAGCTGCATGCCTGCATGGTAAAAGGAGGCCGATGGTAGAGATAGTAGGGTTGAGGCTTTGAGACATTGTAAGGTAATGGGCTCATGTTATCACGTGGCTCATCATATGGGGTCAGATCTTTAACGTTGAATACATGGAAAATTCATATAGTCCAAGAAATATTAAATTCATAAGCATTTTCCCCGATTCTCCTTGTGATTGTATAAGGCCTCATTTGTCTTACATTTAATTTTCCCGCAGTTCCTCGTTGGAACCTCTCAACATGTATATAAACCATAACATGTTCACCTTCTTTGAAACTCTCTGCTATCTTATGATTATAAACCTAATATTTATAAATTTCATTATTGCAGGTGATCCTACACCAGACAGACTCATTCATGCCATGCAATGATGATATATGATGGTCGACAAACTCAACAGATCTCTTATGCAGAGGCTCTACAACCCTCCCTTTCTAGGCGGGCACATGGTTAGGGGGTTCAGTGGGTCTGGTGTAGAAAAATTCATCGCAGGTGTGATACTCATTCAAATAATCACCCAATGTGTCAACACTAATGATGATGGAATCAATTCCTGAGCCTTTGGGACCACTCTCACTCTCGGCTGGCTCATAGATAGTGGACAACCCCTTAATGAGTGGTGGTTTATCTGGAGGTTCTTTCTGGAAGTGTGTGAGAAAATTCGTCGCGAATGAGAGAATCACCCAAATAAATGTTTAATATATTGACACTATAAGTCGGTGTTCAGATGCGTCCAATGTTTCTAAAGGTGGAAAACTTATACGGTGGCTCACTAGGTAGGATATAGGCATTGTTCTAAATATCGGTTGTCGACAACATATCACATTGAGTTTTTAAATGTCGGTTGTCGGAAGTCGGAGACATGTCAGAGATATTTTAAAATATCATATTTCCATATTTTATAAATGAAATTTAAAATTTTTATGTATACAAAATATAATTATATATTATAAAAATAAAAATAGTATAACAAATTAATAAAAAATGAATCATTTATATTACGAAATAAAATCAAATAGTATGTAAGATAAAATATTATTAATAAATACAATATGATACATTGTAAAATATATTTAATAGTATACATTAGTTTTATTTTAATAACAATAAGTTTATTGTAAATAAAGAAAATTTAAAAGTTAAAAAATTTTGATTGATTAAAAGTTTTTTCAAACTTATAAATTTATATTAAAAATATGTGAATAATCAACAAATAAATGTATTAAATATTTTCATTTTTTGATATGAAATAAAAAAATTGTGAAACTATTCTACAAATATGATGTAATAATAAACAACAGTCAACAACACTCAAGCGTTGATGATGTAAGAATAAAATGTTAAAAAAAGAAACAATATGTCTAATCGATATATATATATATATGATTGAAATATATGTTGCTAGTTTGCTAATATAACATAAAATAAAATAGCAGACGATATATTTAAAAGTCGGGTCGGTCGATATATCGGGAAAAATTGGATATGTCGGCCTATATTTTACAAATGGACATAATCTGTTTTTTTAAAAAATATATCGTTTTGCTCTTAAAAATGACATGCCGGGAGACATATTAGACATGTCGAAGGACATTTAAAACAATGAATATAAGAAACCTCATCGTATGTGCAATGAGTAATTAGATAGATTCCTGAGAAATCAGAAATGTGCTCCAGAGTGGGAGAGACTGTCCCTATATGCATAATACCATACTCCACATCCTCGAGGATGAGTAGGCTTTGAGTTATAATTAAAAGAAATTTTAATGATTTTATACTTGCCGACGAGTCTCTTATTTGAGTCTCATCATCAATATGTTTAGGCATAAGTACTAGACGCGCCATGCTAATGTCACTCTCGGGAACATTGGTGATGATCACATAGTTATATTCCTCAGTTTGCACTATTGGATCCGGGGTAGACTCATTCTCACTACTCAAATGCGAATTCTTCGCAGTACACTAGGTTGTTGGAGGACTCATTCATGGGAGGTCAGGGTCCGAAGCCACTCAAATTACTCTAGTGTCTCTCAAGGATTGCTCATAGTGGAGGGCGAGCTGAAATTTTTGCTCAATTGAATCTAACCAATGACCAATCAGTGCTATGTAGATAGCAGACTGAAACCCAGAACATAATCTAGCAGTGGCTGCAACTGGCTCGTCATGAATGTCGCTACTCACCACTAGCTCGTTAAAATAATCTTTATACTTAGCAGCATACATGAATCCTTGTTGTAGGATAAATACTTGCTCGAGAGATGACTCTTATATGACGTCGATAAACATCTGTGACACAATCTCTGCTTTATCTCCACCCAACTAGTGATGGGACGAAGGTGATCTCGCACAAGGGCCCTTTCAATGCTATCCCAGATTCCCAGTACGTTCTCGCCTGGCCTAGCAATCTAAGCTTAAGAAATCTGACGCGTTGCTCACTGAATAACTCAATGTGTTCTAGATAATATCTCATGTCTACGAGCCAATATCAAAAGGCCTCGGGACTCGACAAATCATAAATCTATGGGGCAAACAAAACCTATCATCGAGACTCTCCTCAAAATGATGATCATCGTAGTAACTTCTCCAACCATGATCGAATCATGTCGAAGAGTCAACATGATCTCTATGTGTGATGGGTCGAGGAAGATGATAATCATCATAATAGTATGATGATCTCCTTGTAGGAACTCTATGGGCTTGAACATAGACGGACTCTGGTTCTTCAAATAGAAGATTAGAGTAGCAAAGACTACTATGCTATCACATGGGCGATATATACTCTAGTGCCATGCATCCTAAACTAAGTCCAAACCCGGGGCTCTGATACCAAACTGACGCAAAACAGATGTGAAAAGTGTAAATGTCAACTATATTAGTATTTATTGGACATGAATATGTCTACTAAACTTGCAACACTGAACATTATAAATAATATGACACAATATTCACGTTCAAGCTTAGTTATTAAAGGCGTAAAGGGGTCTTGGAGCCTAGGCGCAAGCAGTGACGGAGCCAGAAATATTGGAGCGTGGGGGCACAAGATACTTAGAATTGAATCAGGAGTCGGGATAAAATGACGCGGCCCGTGGGATCGACTCCAGGCTTAGGGTTTTGGGAACTCGGCTGCGGACCTGCGGTTCACTGAACTGGACCGAAAAATGCGTGGAGGCACGGGCCCCCATAGGTCCCTAGATAGCTCCGCCCCTGGGCGCAAGGCTCAAGGCGCAGGCACGCGCCTGACGAAGGTAAGGCGCAATCACATTCATTTTAAATAATTATCATTAAACACCAATTCATCTTTTAGATCAGATTTTTCATTTATTCAACTCATTAATAATTCATTACTATCATGTATATCTCTTAAAAAATAAAATCAATGTGGTCATTAAAATCATATTTAAGTCTTGACGTTCGATTATGTTTCACAAACATTACATCATGCAAAAATTATTGAATTTTTACATTATTTTTTTCGTTATTTTAGAAAAGAAATTTATAGTAGAAATTTGACTCAGATGCGCTTTTAATGCTCCAAAGGCGCAAAAAAGGCGCACAAAGGCGCAATCATCTGAGCCTGTTGAGCCTGGAGCCTTAGGCGCGCCACAGGCGCGCCTTTAACAACTTAGCGTTCAAGTAGAGTATCAATTATGAGAACAAATATTGTAATACACATGCAAAAGTGCTAGAAAACAAATACTTGAATGAACAACACCTGACAATTCAAGTGATAATATTGGCACCAAGTTTACAAACTAATGCTTTCTAAAACAGTGAATTCACACAAAAAATTAAACAAGAAATAACAACCAAGTAATGAACTCACAACAATCACAGAGTAGAAACTGGGCTGTTGCAGGTCTGGATGGGTATAGACAGCTATTAGGGGTAGTCGGGAAGGCTGTTTGAAGGTGGACGGTGGCTGGTTGGAGGTGGTTGGGGATGGAGGAGGTTGCATGTAGTGTGGAAAACCCAGAATGGATGTTGGACAGTGACTGGCAGCTAGGAATGTGGGGAATCATAGGGTCCATGCTGGATGCTTTTAAGTTCCAGCAGGGGGCTGGGAGGATAATAACTGAAAATGGTGAGCTAGGAAACAACAGGGGGCGGCTAGTTGTGCCGTTTCAGGAACCGGCTGGAGTTCAGGAGGTCGGGGAGTGTTGAGGAGCAGAGGAACTGGCTACAGGAATCAGTTCCTGGCTCTGGATGAAGGGATGCTCCTCCCTGGACAATTTCCGGCGGCAATTCATTGGGGTTGGGGTTTGCTCGATGTTGGGGGAAGTTAGGGAAAATGAGGGCCTGTTGGTTGGGAGTAATGAGGGGGGGGGGGGGGGGGGGCTCGGTTGGGACGAGGGAGGTAGTTCTATGTGAGTGAGTTGAGCTATTAGCGGGTAGGTGGGGAAATGGCAGAGGGGGAGTGAATATAGGAATAGTGGGCCTATTTTTTAGGAGGTAATTGTAGTGGAGTAATGGAGTAATGAGGAGTTGCCTAGGGAGTGGGGATGGTGGTGAGGGTGGTGGCCGGAGGTGGTTTTCGTTAATCGTAAGAAAACTGAAAATGAATGGAAATTAAGTGGGGGTGGTGGAGTTTTGCGGAAGTGGTGGTGGCTTGATGGAGGCGGCTGAAGGTGGTTATTTTTCGGGCGATTGTCAGTAAACTAAAAATGGATGGAAATTAAGTGGTGGTGGTGGAGTTTTTTGGAGGAAAGTAAAGGTGGTCAGTTGCGGAATTTGGGAGAGGGAGGGTTGGCTGGCCCTTAGGCGGTGGAGTTAGAGAGGGAGAACGGCTCTTTGGTGGTTGAGGGATAGGATGGAAGCCGGCTCTTTGGTGGTTGAGGGAGAGGACGGGGGCCGGCCAAGGAAACCGCAGATCGTCGATCCACATAACATGGAAAACTCCGATTATCGTGTAGGCCCATTTGTGTCGTGATCCCCATCAGCTTAACATGTTGAAGCGTTTCAAACTACGACTTGGCCAGTTGTAACTCGAGGACAAAGAACTCTTCTACAGAAGCATTCGGAGTCCCCTTTGAGTTGGTAGCTGCCACCCTTAGTCATGATTTTTTTTATTTGGCAAAGGATAACCGTTACTTAAGTAAGCCCTGTTATATCTCTTTGAATGCCTTAAAAGGCATAATCGTTTTTGATGTAATTAATTCTTTCCGATTTTTCATATGAAAAGTAACAGCAATTATTAAAGCGTCAGCATGCTTGTTTTCTGTTCTAGTGTCAGCATAAAAGTGTACTTTTACAAATAAATTCAACTCATTTACCATGTTTATGTTGTAGTTTCTTTTGCATATTCAAATATCTAAGGGCTTGCTGATATGAATGTAAGACATTTTTTGGGTAATAAGAAATGTTTCCTATATGATTTGCACAGTTTTAAAATTTGTCATTAATAGAATGTTTTGACGCGTACCTTCATTTAGGTTATGCTAAGATAAGCATGAAGTATTCTGCCTGACTCAAAACTCCTTGACTACGCTAGAAGCATCACATAATTCTCAAATACTTATTTGGAATATGAAAACTTAAAGGATACCTTTGTCAAATTTTCCTTCGTATCACTAAAAACACCCTAGAAGTAAAGTACCTTTTTAAAGGATGCTAGTGAATCATAGAATCTTGTGGTGAAACCCTTCCCTAGAATCTCGCGGCGCAGGGATGCTTTGTGCACATGGCTTCCCCTTTTTTAGTAATTTCATCATAGTACTAAATCCCTTTATGAATCACTTAGATAAGGTCATCAAACCAGGTAGGTTTTTGCCTATTATCCTTTTCCTGCACTTTGTAATGATAAATATCTACTCCACTTTGTTATAAATCCCGTAATTATCATTGATCATATAAAATAACACTTTTCAAATTTTCAATTTAGTTTCTTGTTTTGCAACGCTTAATTTTCCTAAGATGTACCATCTGATCTCTTCATGAGGGTGTTCAGTAAATTAGTTATTCCAAAAGGAATAACCAACAAGTCATAAAACCATCTTGTTTTAAAAATACTTTTCCAGCCATATCATGCAATTTTTATTTGATGCTAGCTACATAGATCAACTTTTGATACTATATTAACCTCAGCCATCACATCAAATATATCATCCAATTAAGGATTACAAAATGATATTTTGTGGCAATTGTTAGAGAAGCCCATTTGAAAAGGCTCATTATGTATTTTATTATTATTTCTCTCTTCTCTTTAGTCCCACATCATGTATAGAACCTTCTCCTCTCTTTCTCCATCCTATAAATATGTATTCATTATTTGTATTTGATACAAGTGAACATATATATAAGGTTCGGTTTTCCTTCTTTTCTCAAACCGCTGCTGTGCTCAGCCAGACCGTGCGGGCTGTTCCCTTCCCGCATTTTGGTCGCGGCCTTCTCCTGCCCTTCCTGTCCGCGCGGCATTTCTCTGTCCGCTGCGGTTTCCTTTTCCTGTCCGCTGACATTTCTTTCAGCCGAGCTTCGCCTTTGGTCGCGACCTCCTCCTTCCGCTGGTGTCTTCACATCTTGACCAGGCGGTCTCCGCTCTAGTCGCGCGGTCTCCTCAGTTTCCGTACTGCTCTCCTAGCCGCTGCTAGTCTTCATGACATTTTCTGCTGACTCTACCGGAACGACGGTTCCTCCTGTAGACCGCCCGACCTCTATTCCGGAAGTACGTGATGAGCTCCGTATTACCACTATCTCTCTAACGAGTAAGAAAAATTTTGTTGAATGAGCGCACTCTGTTCGCCGGGTCCTGCAATCCAAAGAGTTTTTTCATCACTTGACTCAGAGCCAGGTTCACCGGCCTCTCGCGGACTCCCCTTCTCTGTCCGCATCTGTTGATCTCCTGCGGTCTGCTTGTCTACCCGCTTCGTCTTCAGCGGCCTGTCCTCAGCGGCCTGCCTCCCGCGTCCTGCCTTCAACGACCTACTCTTCCGCAGACTGCTCTTCAGTGGCCCGATCGTCTGTCCGTGGCCTGCTACTCAGCATCCCGGCTGGCGGGCTGGCATGGACGAGGAAATGACGGCCCTTTGGGCCAACCAGACCTGGGTCCTTGTTCCTTTACCTCCCGATCAGCAACCTGCTGGGTGTAAATGGGTGTTCGTCATCAAACATGCTCCGGATGGCACTGTTGACCGTCTGAAGGCCCGTCTGGTGGCCCGGGGCTTCACTCATCAGCATGACCTTGATTATGAGGAAACCTTCTCTCCGGTGGCCAAGCTCAACACAGTTCGTGTCCTCCTTTCCGTGGATGTGCATCGCCACTGACCCCTTCATCAGCTGGATATCAAGAATGCGTTCTTGAATGGTGATCTTCAGGAACCCGTCTACATGCGCCAACCGCCCGGGTTTGAGACCACGGGGGAGTCTCGGGTGTGTCTTCTGAAGAAATCCATCTATGGTCTCAAACAATCCCCTCGGGCGTGGTTTGACAAGTTCAGCAAAGTTGTTCAGGACATGAGCTTCACTCGCAGTTCTGCAGACTTCTCTTTATTCACTCGACACCGGGCAACAAGAACAATCCTTTTGCTTGTATATGTTGATGACATCTTGCTCACTGGGGATGATTCAAAGGGGATTCACGCGGTCAAACATCATCTTAGCACTGTGTTTCAGACTAAAGACCTGGGGCCTCTTTGCTACTTCCTCAGTCTTGAGGTCGCACGACGTCCGGATGGGCTTGTCCTCTCCCGACAGAAGTATTGTCTTGATCTTCTTAAAGATGCTGGCTAGTCTGGTTGCAAACCAGCTACTACTCCGATGGAGGCCAATTACAAGCTGAGTGCTCATGCCTCTGATGACAATCTGCCCCTCCAGAACCCGAAATACTATCGACGCCTTGTGGGAAAATTGATCTACCTAACGATCACGAGGCCTGATATATCGTTCGCTGTTGGGATTGTCAGTCGGTTCATGCATGCTCCCCGAGCTTCTCATCTCCAGACGGTTGAACGGATTCTCCGATACCTTAAGGAAGCTTCGGGTCAAGGGCTGGTTCACAAACTCTCCAACTCTACTCCAACATTAGTCGCATATTCGGATGCCGATTATGCTGGCTCCCTGGACGATAGACGGTCAATCAATGGGTTATGTACATATTTTGGCGGTCATCTCATTACATGAAAAAGTAAGAAACAAGCCGTGGTCGCTCGATCCTCCGCGGAAGCTGAATACTGTTCAATGGAATCGGTTGTCTCAGAACTCACATGGCTCGAAAGCCTCCTTGCTAACTTAGGGGTAAAACTTCCCTCATCCGCTGTTCTATTTTGTGACAATCAAGCGGCCATACACATTGCAAAGAATCCGGTATTTCATGAACGCACGAAACATATCGAGGTTGACTGTCATTTTATTCGAGAGAAAGTTCAAATGAAGAAACTGGAATTCAAGCTTGTTCCGGGCACTGATCAAGTTGCTGATATTCTCACAAAGGCTTTATCAAGTACCTTATTTTACCAGTGTTTTTCCAAGCTGGGTGATTATGACTTGTATGCTCCAGCTTGCGGGGGAGTGCTAGAGAAGCCCATTTGAAAAGACCCATTATGTATTTTATTATTATTTCTCTCTTCTCTTTAGTCCCACATCATGTATAGGACCTCCTCTCTTTCTCCATCCTATAAATATGTATTCATTCTTTGTTTTTGATACAAGTGAACATATATACAAGGTTCAGTTTTCCTTCTCTACAACAATCTTGTTAATAACTCTCTGATCTACTATACATTTATGCCAACTTCCATTTTTCTTTGGCCGCCATATGCTAGAACATCATTAAAAATTGTTGGAATTACGTTTTTTGTGTATTTTTTCCTTTTTTGCACTTGTTATATCTCCCTCCTATATATAGGAGGGTGCCTCTTTTCCATGAATTAATCCTCATTTCCACCCTCCAACATGTTATCAGAGCCAGGTTTAACCCCTAATTATTTTTTCGCTCGCCCGTTTTTCGCAAACTCCCGTCGGCCCACGTCTCCCGCTTCTTCCCGCATGCTCCGGCCCGCATCAACTCCGCAAGTTTCCGTCAGCCCGCGTTTCCGTCTTCTTCCCGCATGCGCCGGCCCGCGTCCGTCTTCCACAATTCCGGTCTCTCGCTTCGTCCGTCTTCCTTCGCTACTTCCGCTCCCGTTTCTTCCAGCAAAGCTCCAGTCGGCGCCGACCGTTCTCCTTCATATGGCTACTTGAGCCCTTTTTGACGTCCGATTTCTGCAAGGATTGCTCCTCCAGCGTCTGATTCCCCTTCTTGCAGGGATGTCCCTTCTCTTCCCTTCATGACTGCACTCCTCCGTGGCTTCTCCTTTTTCTATGAGTGAAATTGTTCTACTCTAACTGTCCGGTGTGTTCTTTTTCTCGCTTGATATGTCGGGAAGTGGTGAAACTTCGGATGTCTCCTCTGGTGGGAGTGTTCCTCAAGATTCTCTGCCCTCTACTGGATCTCTTCGTACCACCCATGATCATGAGTCTCCTCAGATTACTACTATTAAATTGGATGGAACCAATTTATCTTCCGTGGGCTCGTTTTGTTATTCTGGCCCTCAGGAATCGCCGTCTAATTAGCTCCATCAGTGGTACCACTAGGGCACCTACTAACCTCTCCCGAGTGGCCCCAATGAGAATTCGAGAACTCCTTGTGATGTCGTGGCTGACCGACTCTATGCAGGAGTCTATTGCCCGCAACTACCTATTTCTGGACACTGCGACTGATATTTGGTAGCGTGTCGAGATTACCTACTCCTGTCGTGGGAATGCCGCTTAGATTTTTCAATTGCGGCGACAGATTTTCCTCTTGCACCATGGGGATCATCCTCCCGCTGTCTACTACCTGGAGTTTACCCACCTTTACCAAGAGTATGACCATTTCGATTCGCATACTATTATCTCCCTTGAGGATAAGGTGTTGGTCCGTGCCCGGGAGGAACGCAATCGGATCTTCGAGTTTCTTCATGGTCTCCACTGTGACCTTGATTTGATCAGTGTTCAGATTCTTGACTGCTCTCCTATGCTTTCCTTACCCGAGGTGTATAGTTTGGTTCAGCAAGAATATGATTGTCGACAGATTTGTCTACCAGACACTGTTGCCGAGGGCTCTACCCTTTACCGCTCGGTTCAGTCCCGGTGGCTGCTCTATCCGTGACACTTAGTCCAAGTCTGTGGACAAGGACCATTTTACGTGTGATTATTGTGGGAAAGCCCTCCATACTCGGGACACTTGCTTTAAGCTTCATGGTTTTCCTCGTCGTAGTGTTCCTGCCCCTCGTGGCGGCCATGGTTTTGGTCGCACTCTGGGTCGCCCTTCTTCGTCTCGCTCAGCTCATCTCTCTGATATTGTTGATGATAATGCTTCTTATAGAGAAGCTGCTTCCCCTGAGCTTCCTTCCGACCTTTCTACTGAGGAGATTCACGCCTTTCGCCTCTTCATGCTTGGACACTCATCTGCATCTGCCAGCTCTTCATATGCACACTTGGGGATTCCAGGTGCTCACTCTGCCACTGCCTTTCTCGGGAACGTAACAACTTGGTATCAGAGCCACCGATCCTCGGGATTGCGAGCGAGTGAACGATCCTCACGGCGAAAAAGGAGAGGTGCGGGTTGCGCCAGTGCGGCGTCGTGTTGCGGGCGGAAGGGGTTCGCCCCTAGGGTTCGGTGAAAATAAGAACACGGGAGAGAGAGAGAGGAGAGAAATAAGAGAGAGAGCGAGATATTTGAAATAACTTCTTGCCTGCCTTTCTTTTCCCCACACACAAACACATATAGTCCTCCATGACAAAGTCCAAAATGCCCCCTCAAATGGGCTTAACACTATGAGGTTAAAAACATAATAAAAGTGCATGCATAAATATTAAAAATAGGAATAAGTAGATCAAGCGTGCGTTGCCCGTGACTCGCGTCGCTTGTAAGTGATCCCATAATGCAGATCTCTAACAGAAGCATCAATACGTGTACAAGTATCGGGTACGATATGTTGGAGTTACCATTGTGATCTAGAAGTGGTCAAACATGTAATCTCACTGCCAACGCGATATGAGCCTGCAGGGTCGCACATAAGAGATGTGGAGAAGTTGAATGATCGACTGTGTTGATAAAGGTTACCAATCACCGACCTGAATGGGGTTATAGGCAAAGTGTTACCTTAAAGGATCGTCGGGTTGGGCAAATGTTGCCTTGAAGGATTGGTAAGCATCGTCAACCCAAGTTCGGCGTGAGTCGACGAGTGTCGTTAACCCAAGTTTGACGAGTATCGTCGACCGCGGCTCGACGATCGACGAGAATCGTCGAGTATCGTCGACCGCGGGTCGACGGTCGACGAGTATAGTCCACCCATGTTCGGCGAGAATCGTCGAGTATTGTGCTCTGATTCTCGCCGATCCTAGGTGATACTCGCCGACTGATTCTCGCCGATTCTTGGTGATACTCGCCGACTGATTCTCGCCGAATCTGCAAGATGATTCTCGCCGATTCTCGCCGAATCTGCAAGATGATTCTCGCCGATTCTCGCCGAATGATACTCGCCGATTCTGGAACCCTAATTTTCTTGGTGGTCTGCGGATAGTGATATTCCTAAGACTATTTATGCCTTTGGTATAAAAGGACACTTAGGTTTTTCGGGAAGTTAGATCTGTGCGTGCTAATCGAATCGAAGCCGACGGAAGTGTTCCGACGTTCGTTCGCTCCGCCGATCCCGAATCCCGCCGACGGAAGGGTTCCGCCGCCGTGCTCGCTCCGTCAACTCTCCGGCGATCGTCGCTGGTGTTGCTCTTCCTGGCGCGGGCCTAGCAGTCCGTAGAGAAGCAAGGTGCGGTCTTTCTCCTCCCCGATTTTCCGTGCGACGGAAAGATCGGTGTTCTCCTGCTCGTGTGGATTTCCGCAGAGACGTGGATATCATTACACGTAGAACTCGCCACCAGCAAAAACAGGAAGCTTGGAGCATCTCCGTTGAGTTGTGACTCAACGCCACCGAGGTAATTTTTGCCTAGTTGTATGTTAACTTCTTGATTCAACTACCATGGCCCGATCCCATCTCTTTTGGGTTTTCTTGATGTTTTATTCTTCCGCTGCGTGCACAAGCGTTGTGCCATCCTCATAGAGAAACCCAACAGTGGTATCAGAGCGAGGTTCAGGCCATGACTGTTGTATTGGAAGTTTTGTTATTCCAGTGCGTGTAAACCTAGGGATTTAGAAGTGTTCTAAATGTCTAGATTTAGTCTTGGTACCCCGCCAAGAACTTCTGGAATTTCGTGGAAATTTCTAATTATTAGAAATTGTAGTCTCCTTAGCAGTAACCATCCCTCGAGTTTGTTTTGGATTTTGAATCCAACATAGAGAGATGAGCTTGTCTACTGCTTTAAGTTGAGTTGTCTTTGCTTTTGTCCAATGCATGTAAATCTGAGTATTTAGAAGTTTCCGGATGTTCAGATTTAGCCCTTCCTTCTATCAAATGTTGATGGTGTCAGGTTGTGCACATAAGGGATGCATATGGTTTTAGAAAAATTGTTTTTCTTTGGATGTGCACATTGATCAAATGTTGATCATGGTTAACTGTTAACCCATAATCAAAATTCATTCATCAAATATTAAGTGTTCGGATGCCTTCCGATGGATGACACTCTTCCTGCCTCGATCGATGAAGTGTGGGCTTGCCAAAGAAAGGTGCATTAATCTATCTTGGTAAGGGTGCGAGCGGATAATTGTGATATGCCACTGTCGACATCGGGTCCAGCTTAACTAGGTGACCTCAAAGGTTGAGTGCCTAGAGGCATTGGGTTGACATGCACCATATGATGGATACGAGTAAGGAGTTATTCACCAACCATATAAGAATTGCATGAGGATGCAATTGGCAAGCGTTGCCTACCTAAATAACCGCATCGTGAGAGGAAAGCCAAAGCTGACTCATTGTGTTAGTGAAATACGGATCTTGTCCACTAAGAGAGTAGCTCGCATGAACTCTCCGAATTGTTAGTGAGAGCTATCATTTCGAATAAAATAGTGGGAGTGTTTTAATTGAAGTCCAAATTAAAATAAATTGTATTTGAAATTTTGGTACTGATTTTATTCTGCATAAATTTTTGTAGAATTCCATGACAAGTGTTTCACACTCCACGTTGTCTCTGAGAGCCATCCTTGAGAAGGATAAGCTCAGTGGGACTAATTACATGGACTGGTACAGGAACCTGAGAATTGTTCTCAGGCAAGAGCGAAAGCTCTATGTCTTGGAAGAAGAAGCCCCCGAGGTGCCGACCGGGAACTCTTCCCGTGCTGAGAAGGATGCTTATAAGAAGTATACTGATGATGCTTTAGATGTCGAATGCCTTATGCTTGCCACTATGAACTCCGAGCTTCAGAAGCAATATGAGAACATGTGGTGCAAGGAGATTGACGAGCATCTCAAGAAAATGTTTCAAGGGCAGGCTCGTCAAGAGAGGTTCGACGTCACAAAAGCGTTGTTTCAGTGCAAGATGGGAGTTCGAGACTCAGTAGGGACTCACGTACTCAAGATGATTGGGTATATAGAGAACCTTGAAAGGCTGAGTTTTCCTCTTGGTCAAGAGTTGGCCACAGATCTGATCCTGCAATCGTTGCCGGACAGTTATGAGCAGTTCGTCTTGAACTACAACATGAATGAAATAGACAAGACACTGCCCGAACTCCTAGGCATGTTGAGAACTGCCGAAATCAATATGAAGAAGGCCAAGCCTGCCAGCCCCATACTGATGGTGCATAAGGGCAAGGGCAAGGCCAAGGGCTCTAAGAAGACGAAGGTGGGACCTAAGTCATATCTTGAGCCCAAGTCTTCTGCACTGATGAAAAAGAAAAACACGGTGAAAGAAGGGAAATGCCACCACTGTGGCAAGGCTGGTCATTGGAGGAGGAACTGTCCTTCGTACATTGAAAGTCTGCAGAAATTGAAGGGAGGTATGACTTCCGCTTCAAATGTTTACGTTATAGAGATAAACTTTTCTGCTCCTTCATCTTGGGTATTGGATACCGGATGTGGTTCTCACATTTGTACAAATGTGCAGGAACTGAGAAGGAAAAGATTGCTGAGTAAAGGGGAGGTGGACCTCCGCGTCGACAATGGAGCAAGAGTTGCTGTTGTAGCCGTAGGGGTTTACCGTCTTTCTTTGCCCAGTGGGCTTGTAATAGAACTAGATAATTGTTATTTTGTTCCGGCCATAACTAGAAACATTATATCTATTTCATGTTTGGACATGATTGAATTTTCTTTTATAATTAAGAACAACTGTTGTTCTATATTTAAGAATGATGTTTGTTATGCTGTAGCCCAATTGTTTAATGGTCTTTATGTTTTGAACTTGCACCATCTGATCTGTAATGTAGAAAATAATAAAAGACTAAGAACAAATGACTCGAACCCTACATTTCTCTGGCATTGTCGTTTGGGCCATATCAACGAAAAGCGCATATCCAAACTCCATAGAGATGGACTTTTGGACTCATTTGATTATGAATCATTTGAGCGATGCGAATCTTGTTTGTTAGGCAAAATGACTAAAACTCCTTTCACTGGTTATACTGAGAGAGCTTAGGATCTCTTGGGTGTTGTACATAGTGATGTATGCGGACCAATGAGTTCCATGGCTAGAGGTGGGTATTTCTACTTTGTTACATTTACTGATGATTTCAGTAGATACGAATATGTGTATCTTATGAAGTGCAAATCCGAGACCTTTGAAAAGTTCAAAGAGTTCAAGAATGAAGTAGAAAACCAGTTGGGTAAAATGGTTAAAGCCCTCCGATCTGATCGAGGTGGCGAATACCTGAGTCATGAGTTCCGTGATCATCTGAAAGAGTGTGGTATTGTATCACAGCTCACTCCACCTAGAACACCACAACATAATTGTGTGTCTGAGAGGAGAAATCGTACGCTGTTAGACATGGTACGTTCGATGATGAGTCATGCAGACCTGCCTGTTTCCTTTTGGGGTTTTGCTTTAGAGACTGCAACAATGACATTGAATCGCGCTCCAACGAAAACGGTTCTGAAGACACCATATGAAATATGGACTGGGAACCGTACTAGTATGTCGTTCATTAAAATTTGGGGCTGTGAGGCATACGTGAGACGTCAATTGTCTGACAAGCTGGAACACAATTCGGATAAATGTTGTCTAGTGGGATATCCTAAGGAAACGAAAGGGTATTACTTTTACCTACCGTCTGAGGGCAAAGTGTTTGTCGCAAGTACTGATGTCTTCTTGGAGAAAGAGTTCTTATCAAGAAAGACTGAAAAGGTAGAGCTTGAAGAAGTTCAAGAACCACATGTAGTGAATGAACCGGAATTGAATTCTGAGACAGGACTACAAGATGTTGTAGCTAGAGAAACTGCTCAAGGAACACAAGTCCTACGTAGATTTGATAGACCGAGGTTTGAGCCTGAGAGATATGGATTTCTCGTATCTCAAATAGGTAATGTGTTGCTTATGGATCATGATGATGAACCAGCAACCTACCAAGAGGCTATGAATGGACCGGACTCCGACAAATGGCTTGAGGCTATGAAATCCGAAATAGACTCCATGTGTGCAAATCAAGTTTGGATCTTGGTGGAACCACCTGAAGGGGTACGACCCATAGGGTGCAAGTGGGTCTTCAAGAAGAAGACCGACATGGATGGGAATGTACAGACATTCAAAGGGCGACTGGTGGCTAAGGGTTTCAAGCAAATTCATGGTATTGACTATGATGAGACCTTTTCCCCTGTTGCCATGGTAAAGTCCATAAGGATATTGCTTGCTGTTGCTGCGTATTATGACTACGAGATCTGACAGATGGATGTCAAAACGGCTTTCCTTAATGGAAACCTCCTTGAGTAAGTGTATATGACACAACCCGAGGGTTTTGTATCCCCAGATGAAGCCACTAAAGTATGCAAGCTGAATAAGTCCATCTATGAACTGAAACAGGCCTCTCGAAGTTGGAATCTTCGTTTTGATGAGAAAATCAAAGAGTTTGGTTTCATCAAGAATGAAGATGAGCCTTGTGTTTACAAGCGAATCAGTGGGAGCATTGTTGTCTTCCTGATATTGTATGTAGATGACATACTGTTGATTGGGAATGACATTCCTACCCTGAAAGTTGTTAAGAACAACCTAGGGAACTGCTTTTCAATGAAGGATTTGGTTTGACGCAGAGTACGTACATCGAAAAGGTGTTGAAGCGGTTCAACATGCTTGAGTCCAAGAAAGGATTTCACCCATGTCTCACGGTGTGAATCTCTCTAAGGACCAGTGTCCGAAGTCTTGTGAAGATAAGGACCGCATGAAGTTGATTCCATATGCTTCGGCAATTGGATCAATCATGTACGCGATGTTATGTACTCGACCCGACGTCTCCTTTGCTTTGAGCATGACTAGCAGGTATCAGTCAGACCCCGGTGAGTGTCACTGGATTGCAGTCAAGAATGTCCTGAAGTACTTGAGAAGGACTAAGAATGTGTTCTTGGTGTATGGTGGAGAGGAAGAGCTCGTTGTAAGTGGTTACACGGATGCTAGCTTCCAAACTGATAGAGACGACTTCAAGTCTCAGTCAGGTTTTGTGTTTTGCCTGAATGGAGGAGCTGTGAGCTGGAAGAGTTCCAAGCAAGAGACAGTTGCTGATTCTACAACAGAGGCCGAGTATATCGCCGCAGCTAATGCGGCGAAGGAGGCTGTATGGATTAGGAAATTCATCGGCGAGCTTGATGTAGTTCCTAGCATTGTTGGTCCCGTAGTTCTCTACTGTGATAACAATGGTGCAATTGCACAATCTAAGGAACCTAGATCCCATCAGCGCTCCAAGCATATACTTCGGCGGTTTCATCTTATTCGTGAGATTGTCGAACGAGGAGATGTGAACATTTGCAGAGTGCCGACTGAGGAGAATATTGCGGATCCACTGACAAAGCCTCTCGCGCAGAGAAAGCATGATGGTCATACTAGATCGATGGGTATACGATACCTAAATGATCAACTCTAGTGAGAATCTTGTGGATTGCATGTAAACATGTATTTTGTTGGGCATTTGTTCATATGATGAACAGTGTACCTAGTTTTTCTCTCACAATTAATGACAAGTTCTTTTATTATGAGTTTTTCTATATGATAGTTAAATGTTAACATAATAGATACCCTTAGAATGTTCGCTTCCATGTGATATCAAGTACGTGACTTGAATGTGAGAGCCTATGATTTATTTGAAGCTTCATTCTTAAAAGGTCTCTGGTCGACTATCATCATAGAAGCTAAGGGTGATGATGGTACATGAAGGCTAACACGTGCGTTGACTGATGACCGGTTCTCACAGGTCATGATATTGTGATATCAAGTCGTCACGTGGGTACTTGTTAGTGAACAAGTTGTACTGGACAGACCCAACCTGAGACTACTCTGTGGATTGTCATCCAATCGTGTCACGAGTAGGTCTCAATTGACAATGGTGTTGTGGTCCTTTAACCTGAAGTCACATCATTCATCAAGTGAGGAAGAGCGTGCTTTGATGCCATCTAAAGTCTTCCTTGAGAAAGGTTGATGATAAGGGTGGTTGTTGGGCATGTTACGAATCATTTGGGTGTTTGTGTGTGAGCAAATATGGGATTTGTCCTCCTGTATGACAGGAGTTGCATCCACGGGTCCCTTGATGGAACTGGACTGAGAAATGCATGATCATGCTTGGTTGAGTCAATATGTGATATTGGACTCACCATTCTCTGGAAGTCCGTCCTGGATCAAGAAACTTGGATTGAGCTATTACGAGGGTGACACGGTGCATGCCTCTAGTTTTTTCCGGATGTAAGGGACAAAAGGACAAAGACAACGCTGATACGTTGGTCATAAAGGCTTATGAGTTATAAACTCTTATTGCTTGGGGAGCAATGATGCATTGCTAGATGCCGCTCATTGTTTGTGAGGTTTTTGGTTTGATACTTTCAAGATCAAGTGGGAGTCTGTTGGAGTTACCATTGTGATCTATAAGTGGTCAAACATGTAATCTCACTGGCAACGCGATATGAGCCTGCATGGTCGCACATAAGAGATGTGGAGAAGTTGAATGATCGACTGTGTTAGTAAAGGTTACCAATCACCGACCTGAATGGGGTTATAGGCAAAGTGTTATCTTAAAGGATCGTCGGGTTGGGCAAATGTTGCCTTGAAGGATTGGTAAGCATCGTCAACCCAAGTTCGGCGTGAGTCGACGAGTGTCGTTAACCCAAGTTCGACGAGTATCGTCGACCGCGGCTCGACGATCGACGAGAATCGTCGAGTATCGTCGACCGCGGGTCGACGGTCGACGAGTATAGTCCACCCATGTTCGGCGAGAATCGTCGAGTATTGTGCTCTGATTCTCGCCGATCCTAGGTGATACTCGCCGACTGATTCTCGCCGATTCTTGGTGATACTCGCCGACTGATTCTCGCCGAATCTGCAAGATGATTCTCGCCGATTCTCGCCGAATCTGCAAGGTGATTCTCGCCGATTCTCGCCGATTCTGGAACCCTAATTTTCTTGGTGGTCTGCGGATAGTGATATTCCTAAGACTATTTATGCCTTTGGTATAAAAGGACACTTAGGTTTTTCGGGAAGTTAGATCTGTGCGTGCTAATCGAATCGAAGCCGACGGAAGTGTTCCGACGTTCGTTCGCTCCGCCGATCCCGAATCCTGCCGACGGAAGGGTTCCGCCGCCGTGCTCGCTCCGTCGACTCTCCGGCGATCGTCGCTGGTGTTGCTCTTCCTGGCGCGGGCCTAGCAGTCCGTGGAGAAGCAAGGTGCGGTCTTTCTCCTCCCCGATTTTCCGTGCGACGGAAAGATCGGTGTTCTCCCGCTCGTGGATTTCCGCAGAGACGTGGATATCATTCCACGTAGAACTCGCCACCAGCAAAAACAGGAAGCTTGGAGCATCTCCGTTGAGTTGTGACTCAACGCCACCGATGTAATTTTTGCCTAGTTGTATGTTAACTTCTTGATTCAACTACCATGACCCGATCCCATCTCTTTTGGGTTTTCTTGATGTTTTATTCTTCCGCTGCGTGCACAAGCGTTGTGTCATCCTCATAGAGAAACCCAACACGATACGTATACGATACAATGGTACAGGAAACTAAAGTTAGTAAGGATGCAGGTACGCTTGGGATACTATGTAATTATAATTGAGTTATAAAAATACACACGCAATATGTTAATGATTATACATGCACATGTATATAATAAACAAACAAATTTACAAAATATAAATAAAATTTTTTATAGTTTTATTGAAAAAAGATACTTAAATTTGAAGCACATTTTGTTACTATAGTAAACAAACACCGGTATTTGCATTTATGAGTCACAAAATTTTCTTTTCTAAAAGACATGCAAAAACCTTTTGTTTATTTTAGAAAAACACACCTTTCACAATATGCATAACGATCTACTAAGTCTGTGTATTTGCAGACTAGAGTAACAAATGTATATGTCGAGTAACAGGTACGTACTAGTGCCAGATATCTATCTGGTACGGATACGTGACCCTCAAGGAAGTATCAGTGCTTTATAGGCTATGCACCACGAGATTGCCAAGGTCATTGTGGGATGAACTGAAGCCCCTCTACTCTGGGATAAATAGCTTTCAATATCTATTTTATATATTTGAAGACCTCCAAACTGTTGAACCAGGTTTGGATGGTGAGTTGATGTCTTTTGTGGCGTAGTATAAGACTCTCGTCAAGGCATGAATTCAAGACCGGCCTCGGACTTTGGATTTCACTTCTCAAAGGCCTCAGAAGGAAGTTGTTGGCATAGTGCTAATGTTGGCTTGCATCCCACCTCGTTTGTTAAGTGTATGTGCCAACATCTTATCTTCTCCAACTATTCCCTCTTTATCAGATGTTTTCTCCATGAATATGAAGGTGACTCCACTCCAGCCGTCGAGGTCTCCATGACTCCCTCTCTTGCCCACTCCAACCTTTTGCTGAAGCTTCCCTTTACTGAACACCATGAAGGTTGCAATGCTCCTCGAGGTGGGGAGCGTGATGAATGAAACTGTCCTAAAGGACAAAGCACTCACATGTGTACCCGCTGTGGTCGGGTAAACCGTCCAAACATGTTCACAAGATGGGTAACATATTATTGGGAGTTATTATCAGTCTTATGGTGCATTTGGAAAAATTGAAACCTTGCTTAGTACACAAATGTCTATTTTGTGTGAATAAAATAATTGGAAGCATACTCGATCATCTTCAACTGAGTTATCTCAACAACTCATTCAAACATGTTCACTGGAAAGGAGAGGAGACAGCCACAGGAAATCTTGGTTTTAAGTTTAAAAGTAACCACGTATTGTTATGTGGCTACAACCACAATGTGGATGGGTAGTTGAGCTCGAATGGGGATTCCAAAGGAAATCCTGGTAGATCAGGAGCTTGAGGCTGTAACCACTTAAGAGACCTGATTTGAGGGTACTACAAATTTAGTGGGGAGGCCACTAATTGTTACGTTGAATTAACGGCTATAGAAACAGGACTTCAAATATGAGCTGGTATGGGGATTTCAAAGATTTGGGTGGAAATGGATGCTACCTGTTACCAAGGTGAAATTACTTGCAATAAACTAACGAACATGGATACAGTCACGAGGTATACTCACACCAAACCTTAGGAGGCTGATTACTCCTAGAAGTCTCTCTCCAAATGTGAGATCTCAAAAACATAAAACATCAAAGATAATTAAAACTTCCTAAACCATCTCCTTATATAGGAAGGGGGCCTCACGTACATTTTACATTAATGCCCTACAACTTAAAGACAAAATACAAATAAGATGTTGCGCATTCGTGTGTAATATTATATCCCTCCAGAAAATTGACCTTGACCCCATGGTCGAGGTGCCACCCGCAATCTAGTAGTGATACACACGCGGGTGGGCTGCCCCAGAGGTGCTTGGTGCTCCGTACGACTGTACAACCGTGATCATAAGGGCGTCATTAACAACACTTCCGATCTCCTCCAAGTCATCCCCGATGAGGATTCAGAACTCCTTGACAGGACAATCATGAGTAGACGAGTAGGGCTGCTTGCTACTGAAACATGAGCCCTTGCTCCACAAGTTATGATACTCTAGGTTGTAAAGATGGTGAGTAGGGATAGGACGGTTGTTGCGTGGAGGCATAATGAGTGGGCGAGATAGAGGAGGTGGCAACGGTGGAGGTTTAGTAAAGGGGGTGTAACATGATTGGTAGGGGGTTTGGAAGGAGGAGAGGTAGAAGGAGGGTCCCCGGACGTCGCAAGGAATTAAACCTCCACGAGTAGGGAGTGGTTCATGGCTTGGTTGATGGTAGACGAATGGAGGGTGTAGAGGCGAGCGCCGATATGAGGCTGTAAGCTGTGCATGAAATAATCCAACTAATTGTCGGGTGGGAGGCCCAGAACGTGGGTGACCAACATATGAGTCAATGGAGCCGGTCTGACGGACCCCACAAAGGTGTTTGATTACGTTACCGAAGTAGCGGTGATCATACTGTTGGATGAGTGCCTTGGTGAGAGCTGTCCAAGTGAGATTGGGAGAGGACTAACAGATCCAACATACCCAATGGAAGGCGTACCCTTCCATGTCAATAAGAGTCGTAAAAACCATCTGCGCCTGAAGACTTTGGTAAATATTAAAATACTGCTCGGTGCGAGCAATCCAATCCAGGGGTTCAGTCCCGATGAATGTGAGAATGTTGAGGCGAAGGAGATGTAAAGGAGGAAGTTCCGCCAAAGCGGCTTCTTCAGGGGGACAGTGTACTGGGAGATCCCAAGGTAGAAGTAGTGTTAGAGCCAGAGTGTTGGAAATGTTGTAGGATGTGGAGAAAGGTCATAATTGAAGCGAACTGCTCGGCTTGGGCCTCGAGGCAAGAGTTGTTGGTATTGAGGGTGTGTTTGAGGGCCTCCACACTAGATTTGATCGAGTGACAAGACTTTGGCATATGAAGGGACGACACGGGAGGCGACGAAGAGGATGGGTGCAACAGTGGGAGAAGCCTATTATCAGAAGGTGTAAGAGCGGGAATTGGAGCAGTAGTGACTTTGTTGTCGGGGCCGGACACAGAAGTCAAAATAGCATTCAACAAGGAGCTAGGAGCGGATGCGTTGGAGCAGTGCCGGGACAGCCTGGACGGAGCAGTGGCGACGCACACGGGGCGGTCAAAATGGAGACCAGAGAACAAAATCAGAGTTGTAGGAGGAAGAGAAGCTGTAGGCGAAGTCTACAATCGGAGTTGCTGGCAGAATTGATCAAGAGGGAATAAAAGCACAGAATGTTACTGTTGATAGGTGCAGTCAGAGGAGGCAGGAGGCGCGCGAAGCAGACTACACATGGGAGCCGCGCGAAGCAGACTGCACATGGGAGCCGCGCGAAGCAGACTACACATGGGAGGCGCGACTGGACGCTGAATGCACAAATCTAGCAGACGCGGGAGGCGCGCTGCGATGCAGCACTAGATTTGGAAGACGCGGGTTGGACGCGGGGCGCAGGAGTGGCGGTTCAGAAGTAATGGGCTGAAGGAAGCACTATCCGGTCAGGAAGCTTCTGCTGAGATTGTGGAACTGTGCATCGCTGGACGCGAGCGAGGTCAAAGAATTCCGGAGGCTAAGAAAATAGTGGACAAGGCGACAGGTCAAACCACTGATACCAAGGTGAAATTACTTACAATAAACTAACGATCTTGGATACAACCTCGTGCCAAATCTCAGAAGGCTGGTTCCTCCTAAATGTCTCTCTTCAAATGAGAGATCTCAAAACCCTAAAACATCAAAGATAATTAAAACTCCACAAGACACCTCCTTAAATAAGGAGGGGAGGGGGGGAGTTCACATACATTTTACCTTAATGCCCTATAACTAAAAATACAAAATGCAAATAAGATGTTGCACGTGCGTGTGTACCACTACCTCAGTCATTTTTAAGCTTCGGTCTCATGCAGGTCAAATAGAAGATGTACTGTTCTCAAAATAAAATATGAAGGGAAAGGAATTTAGCTATATCATATCCTCCGTGAAGGTAATAAACCAACAGAACACAATATCCATAACATATTATTGGGATTCCATTTCCCCTAGCTCGTGTTTTTGTGCGTGTCTGTTTTGTCCATTATCTTGACTCTCTTGTGGACAAGTTGACACCACATACTACTAAATATATATTTGTTGGGTACTCTCACACACAGAAGGGATATGCGCGTTGTTGTCCCATCGATCGAAAAATGGTAATATCCGCTAATATCACAAAACAGTTGATCTCCCTGCATACCCCACCAAAGACAGCCCCATTTATAGCTTATCTGCTTTCCCACTGTCTCTTTTCACCACTTATCTCTAGAAATTCACAGGTTTGTGGCCTCCCTACCTTCTATTTTCACCTCTTCTATGCAAGAGGCTTTCTAACATCCAGGGTGGCGGGTTACGATGAATGATGAAATGGCTGCCCTTCGGGTTAATTGGACGTGAGACCTTGTTTCCTTTTCTCCTCGACAATCCCTTGTGGGATGTAAATGAGTTTTCACAATTAAGCACCATCCTGAAGGGACTGTTGAGTGTCCCAAAACCCGTCTTGTAGCTCACAATTTCACTCATCAATATGACATTGATTATGAAGAGACGTTCTCTCCAATCGCCAAGCAGAATACTATGCGGGCATTGATCTCCTTAGTTGTCCATCGTCATTGATAGTTGCATCAACTTGATATCAAGAATGTATTCCTTAATTGTGAGTTAGCGGAGAATGTCTATATACAACAACCTTCTGGTTCCGAGACCACAAGGGTGTTTCTTGTTTGCCTCCTCAGGAAATCTATGGCCAAAAACATTCCCTTTGAGCTTGATTTGACAAATTTAGGCAGGTTCTGAATTTTGGATTCACTCGGAGCTCGACAGATTTCTTCTTATTTACACGTCGCCAAGTAGACACGATGATGCTTATTATTTATGTTGATGATATTATCATCACGAGGATAATCTAAAAAGTTTCTTTATGATCAAGAAGCACTTGACCTCACACTTTCAGACCAAAGATCTGTGACACCTCTTTTACTTCTTGGGTACCTTGACGTAGCTCATCTACTTGATGGACTCATTTTGTCTTAACGGAAGTACTGCATCGATCTTCTATAGGGTGCTGACTACTTGGGTTGTAAGTCCATTGATACACTAATGGATGTCAACTAGAAGCCCATTGTCACAAGTCTAACTCTGATCCTCTTCTCCCCAATCTAGATTACTATTGTCGTTTTGTTAGCAAACTTATCTATCTGACTGTTATACGACCAAATATCTCATTCGTTGGTTGTGTGGTCATCCGATACATGCATGCTTCTAGGACATCCCACCTTCATGTTATTGAGTGAATCCTCCAATATCTGGAGAAAGCCTCAGGACGAGATTCTGTATAAGCCCTCCTCTTCCCTTTCATTGATTGTCTATTTTGATGCGAACTATGTTGGCTCCCTCGATGATCGTCAGTCCATAAGTGGTTACTGCACATATTTTGTAGGTCACCTGGTCACTTGAGGGAGCAAGAAGCAAACAATCATGACACTCTCTTCTACGGAGGCTGTGTATCGTTCGATGGCATCTTCCGCTTTTGAACTCACTTGGCTGAAGAGTTTTCTTACCGATCATGGTGTCACTCTTCCCTCTTCTACTATCCTTTACTGCGATAATTATGTTGCCCTACATATCGTTGAGAATCTAGTTTTTCATGACGCAACAAGCATATTGAAGTAGATTATCACTTCATTCAAGAAAAAGTTTTGGTGCACAAAACATCCCCGCGCAGTGAGGGTCCGTGGAAGGGTCCCACCACAAGGGTAAAATTTAGGAAAACCTTACCCGACATTTTTGCAAGAGGCTGCTTGCAGGACTTTAACCCGTGATCTCAAGGTCACACACCAACACCTCAACCAGTGCGCCAAGGCTCCCCTTCCCGATCAAATTGATTTACGACATATTCATGTTCCCGATCAAATCTTTGATGTATTTACCAAGGCCTTGCCTCACCCACTCTACCGACCGTTCGTTTCCAAGTTTGACGCCTATAATATGTGCTTTGGCTTGCGGGGAGGGGGATAGAAAAATATGTAAAAGCCCAATGTAAAGGCCTGCCTCTACAACCCATTAGTAGATATCTTTTTTGTATTAGTCTCACATTATAATTTGGAGTTAAGGTGTCACTCCTCCCATATAGGTGTACATGTACATGTATTTTCTGTTAATGTGAAGTAATAAAATTATTACATTGTGCCCTCATTATTTTACAGTTACCAGTTTTCTATTTAATTTTTTTAACTTTTTCATACATGTGTGTTATAATTGTAAGTGATTTCATCCACTGTAAGCTTGACTTAACATGATTTGTTGGTTACCACATCTTTGTTGGCCTCACAATGCACTATTTAATCATGTTTCCATTGTTTGCTTAGAATAAGTTGATTTAACAAAAAAACTGCATTAAAGCAGAATAAGAACCTTTTCTTCTAATGAAAATTTTATCTCCAATGTGATTTGTCTTTAAGACATTCCCGCTCTCATTATTTACAACATTATGCTATCAAGTAGCACATACTAATTCTGAACATTTGTTCCAGATCAATGCCTCTCCGATTTCGTTATGCTTTACACGAGGGTTTCAGTACCGTGGCGGTGAACGTGGAATTTTAACCTGCTTTCCGGAAACAGATTTGACCATGGCGAAGGAGCTCATGGAAGCCAAAGGCATCAAGCAATTACCAGTGGTTAAACGCAGCAGAGAGGCTAGAAATCACGGAAAACGCAGGCTTGTTGGTCTTCTTAGTTATGATGCAATTGAACGCTACCTCAGGTTGGTATTACTTTAGCTACCTAGTCTCATTGTATAGTTTTGTGAATAAAGTATGATAATTATTGTTTACCTATCCTTAGGATTTTCTAAATATATTTTAATTCAATACCCCCAGTCTCATTGTATAGTTTTGTGAATAAAGTATGATAATTATTGTTTACCTATCCTTAGGATTTTCTAAATATATTTTAATTCAATACCCCCATGTTAAAATTTGCGTGTTGATATTTGTACACCTAAAATGACTATTCCCATACCATTCAACAAAATAAAACTTCTTTTTTAATCCCCATTATATTATATTTGTACCCCCGTGATTTCCTTTCCAAAATTCCCGCAGCCCTTCCGCTCAATCTCCCCGAAGCCCTAAACAGTCGACCGCCCGCCGCGCCTGTCGTCGAAGCCCTCCGACCGCCGCGCCTTACGTCGAAGCCCTCTGCCCGCCGCCTCTTTCTCTGTTTCTCCTTCAGTTTTCCATTACCTTTCCCGACCCCAACCACCCTTCCGCGTTTCTCGCCGCCGATCGCTGGATTCCGCCCGTCCTGATCCCGCCGCGCCTTTCGTCAAAGCTTTCAGGCCGCCGCGACTGAGCTAGGGTACTGTGTGAGTATCTTTTCCCTCTTTCGCAGTTACCTTGTACTGCATCCCTGGGTAGTGGGAGTTAGGGTTTTTGTTCTTTTCTAAAAGCCATATTCAGATACACTCGGATACACAATATTGCGGAAAAATCAGCCTATACAAGGAAGACATGATTCCAAAACACACCTATTCAGAAAAATTTGTTTGGCAAGGCTGGTTCAGTTTGATTTGTTTGAAGTCATGAGTCCCTCAAAAATTCAGAGCCATTTATGCAACAATATATGTTGATGAGCAAGCCAAGCATATAGTACATTTATACCACATAAAATGTTGATGAGCAAGCCAAGCATCAATAAAACAATTGAAACCATAGAGAGCCGAGGCTACTGTAGCCTAGTACATGTATGTAACAATATATGTTGAGAACCATATAGTTATTATTTTTTCAATTGTTCTTTTAATGTTAGTTTTAAAATTTCAAGAATTGGGGTATAAATAACCACTTGGGGTACAAATATAATTTTGCGGTGTACGAATATCCATGGGTTATAAATAGCCATTTATGGTGTACAAATATCAGCACCCTAAAATTTCCATCAAATTTCAGCAAATACCCATAATAAAGGCTATTTTAGTATTTAATATTAAATACATTTTAAACCCTAATTAGTTTTATAAAGACAAATTATTGGTTGATTTGGAGTAGAATTTGAGCCATCAATTTTGAGTCTTATTCCAGTACAATCCTTTTATCTAAATATTATATGTTAATCAAGATTATTTTCTATATGTATGTTAAAAATTTGTTTATAGAGGTTTATTATGAAATATAATAAATGCTCATGGATCTCTCTCTCTCTCTCTCTCTCCACACACACATACCAACAACCTTATCCCAACTATTCGGGTCGGCTTTATGACTCCTTATTTTTCATTAGTTCCTATCTTGTGCAGTTTCAGGTATTAAACCTAGGCTCCGCTTGTCACGGCGGTAATGGTCATGAACACAGGGTTATGAATCATCGTTTGTGAACATCCGACCTCACATAAGAAACTTCATTCACTGTTATGTTCAAAACTAGTTTTCTTTTCTTGGTGACAGTCATAACTGTTGTCATGCCAAACATACATTCTATAAAGGTGACATTTTTTGTCTAAACTCACTTGAGCAAAAATGCCGCGCCAAACAGAGCCCTAGACTACATAATCATTCTATTAATTTTCTTCCATATTACCTTGCGTCTAACCCTTCTCTTGCATAATCCTTTGACGCTATTCTATCTACTCTCTAATTGGTGCATTTTTTTAACATTCATAACTCAAGTCCAAGCCTCCCTAGTTTATTTTTTATTATCTTTCTCTCCCATTATTCCTTTAATTTATATTTCTTTATGTTGACCGAGAAAATGATTTACATTTCATAAAGAGGGGTTCCCGTCCTATATATGAGGGGAATATAATAAAGGTAAAAGACATAAAATAAAAGATAATTGGTAAATCTAACACTCCTCAAGCTGAGTGTGATTTTTTGCATGCCCAACTTGCACATAATTTTTTCGAACGCAGTCTGACGGTGAGAATGTCTGAAAGCTGCTGATCTAAGGAGCAAATGGTGTGCTCACAACTCTTTCTATATTTTCTTTGATGAAGTGACGATCAATCTCAACATGCATTGTGCGCTTATGTTGAATTGAATTGTGAACTATGCTAATGACGGCTTTGCTATCGCAGTAGAGTCTTGGGTCTTTATTTCCCATGCGAAGATCATTCAACACGGATTTAATCTACAGTCCTTCGCAGATCCCATGAGCCATAACTCTAAATTCTGCCTTTGCACTTGACTTGGCAAGCACATGTTTTTTGTTCCTCCACATTACCAAGTTACCACCAACTAAAGAACAATAACCAGAAGTGGACCTCCTGTCATCAATAGAACCCGCCCAATTAGCATTTGTATAGACTTCAACTATCAATTCTTTGCCAGGGGAGAGCATGATACCCCTTCCAGGAGAGAACTTGAGATACCAAAGGATACGGTATGCCGCTTCTAAATGACGTGCTCTGGGTGAATGCATGAACTAACTAATGACACCCACAACATATGAAATATCTGAACGAGTATGTGATAAATAAATAAGGCAAACGACCAGTTTTTGAAATCCAGCAACATCAATAATCGCTTCTCCATCATCTTTACCCAATCTGTGGCTGACTTCAATTGGGGTGTCAGCAGGTTTGCACCCACTCAACCCACACGACTGAAGCAAGTCAATGGTATACTTCCTCTGGGATATGAATATACCATGCTTCGATCGAGCGACCTCAATTCCAAGGATGTACCTGAGATTTCCTAGGTATTTTACTTCAAATTCTTTTGCCAATCTCTGTTTCAGAGACTGGATTTCTTCAGTATCATCACCCGTGATAATAACATCATCCACATAAACAATAAGAACAGTGAGCCTCTCATGCTTGCGCCTTACAAATAAGGTGTGATCAGCATTGCTTTGAGAGTATCCAAATGCGACCATAGCTCTATGAATTCTCCCAAACCAGGCCCGAGGAGATTGTTTTAGGCCACATAAGGCTTTCTTAAGCCTGCATACCTTTTCCCCTGATTCTTCCAGGGTAAGACCAGACGATAACGACATATAGACTTCTTTTTTCAGGTTCTCGTGAAGAAACACAATTTCACATCTAATTGAGTTATAGACCATCCTTTGCAGGCAACACACAAGAGTAAAACTCTTATAGAATTCATCTTCGCCACAGGAGCAAAGATGTCTTGGTATTCAATCCCCATGGTCTGGGTGTAGCCATTAGCCACCAACCGAGCCTTGTACTGTTCAACAACACCTTCAGAGTTCTTCTTCACGGAGAACACCCATTTACATTCAACCACAGTCTTGCCAGGTGGCAAAGGAACCAAGTCCCAAGTGCAATTCTTTTCCAGGGTCAACATCTCTTCACGCATAACATCCTACCACTTTGGGTGAGCAATAACATCCTGCCAAGTTGAGGGGATAGAAATAGAGGAGAGAGAGACAACAAAGAGCTTATGTGAAGGAGATAATGAGTTATAGGACACAAAGTGAGACATCAGATGTTGGGTAGAGATATCTTGAAAGCCCAAAGGAGGATCCGATGTTGGCACGGGTAGCCTGAGAGATGCCAATGTACCTGGACCCCTTTTCCGCCGAGTATACACCTATAAAAGAGGAGCTGTCACAGGAGCTGTCACAGGAGCTGTCACAGGAGGAGTAGGCACATCAACAATCACCGAAGGAGAGGTAGAAGTGGGAATAGTCACGGTAGGAGGAATTGGAAGAGGAAGAGAACTCACTTCTATTGGGTGAAACTCCCCCTGAAGTGAGGACTCCCCATGCAGAGAGGACTCATATTCAGCCTCATACTCCCAAAGGTGACATCCATAGTAACAAAGATCTTTTTGGAAGCTGGATGGAAGCATTTGTATCCTTTCTGGGTTGGAGAATACCCAATAAAGATACACTTTAGGGCACGAGGATCAAGTTTGGAGGGGAGATGGACATGGACAAAACACACACATCCAAAGATCCGAGGTAGAAGAGTGGAGGGGGGGGGGACAAAAAGGGTTTGGAGTGGAGATTTATGGCCAAGGACACGAGTCAGCAACCGATTAATGAGGTACGTCGCAGTGAGAACCGAATCACCCCCAAAAAACTTAAGGAGATGCATCTTCAGGAAGAGACAGTGAGCGACCTCCAAGAGATGACGACTCTTGCGCTCGGCAACCCCATTTTGACCCGGGGTAGAGACACAAGATGTTTGATGGATAATGCCATGATCACTAAAGTAACGCTCAAAGGAAGAGCCGACATACTCCTGACTATTATCATTCTGCAAAACTTTGATAGTGACATTAAACTGAGTAGCCACCATTTTATGAAACCGTTGAAATAATGAAAACCTCATTTTTATGTTTCATCAAGTAGACTCACGTACAATGAGAGAAACAATCAATAAAGGTAACAAACCATCAAAAATCAGAAATATAGGCTACAGGGCAGAGACCCCAAACATCAGTATGAACCATAACAAAAGGAGTAGCACTAGGAGTAGATACATGAGTAAAAAAGACACGATGGTGTTTCGCACGAGCACACACATCACATTTAAAATCTTGCAAAGTTACATTTGACAAATGCGGAAATAAAAAATACATAGTAGAAGGAGATGGATGGCCAAGAAGACAGTACCGGGAGTCCAGAGAGAGCTGGGCAGCAGAAAGAGCATACAGAACATCAATGGAGCTGGAGGAGTCAAACAGGTAGAGACCATCCCACATTCTACCAGAGCCAATCATATTCCCCGTCTTCAGGTCCTGAAAAGCACACGAGGTGGGAACAAACGTTACAAAGCAATTCATAGAATTAGTAAGGTGGCTAATAGAAAGCAGGTTACGGGTAAACTTAGACACATGGAGCACTGAAGTGAGAGTAAGGGAGGATCTAGGAATGGACCCTTTCCCAGCAATGGGAGACAAAGATCCACCGACAATGCTCACTTTGTCCCAACCAGACAAAGGAGAATAAGATACAAAACTTGCAGCAGAACCTGTCATGCGGTCGGTGGCACCTGAATCAGTGATCCATTGGGAAGAAGAGCAGACAGTGGCAGAGTGAGCACCAGGAACTCCCAGATGGGCATAAGAGGAGCTAGGAGACCCGGAGGAGTGGTCAAGCATGAAGCGACGGAAGGAGAAAATATCCTCAGCGGAAAGAGCAGAAGGAACCTTAGGTGCAACAGGTCCACTATAAGAAGCAGGATCATCACCAGCATCAGAGAGATGAGCCGAGCGAGAGGGAGGAGGTTGGCTCGAACCACGACCAGAGCCACGTCTGCCACGAGGAGTAGAACCCCCACAAGAAGAAGGAAAACCATGAAGCTTAAAGCACGTGTCCCGAGTATGTCGGGTTTTCCCACAATAATCACATATCACTTGGTCCTTGTCCACATACTTGCTCTTAGTGTCACGAAAAGAGCGGCCCCCAGGACTAAACCGAGCGGCATTAGTGGAGCCCTCTGTAGCAGTGTCAGGCAGGCGAATCTGTCGGCGTTCATATTCTTGCTGAACCAAATTATACACCTCAGGTAAGGAAGGTAGGGGAGAGCGACCAAGAATCTGAACACTGATGAGATCAAGGTCACGATGGAGACCATGAAGAAACTCGAAGATCCGGTTGCGTTCCTCTCGGGCATGAACCCACACCTCATCCTCAAGAGAGACAAGAGTAAGTGCGCCAAAATGATCATACTTTGATACAACTGGGTAAACTCCAAGTAGTAGGAAGCAGGAGGACGATCCCCTTGGCGTAAAAGAAAAATCCGTCGACGCAACTGAAAGATCTGAGCCGCATTTCCCCGACATGAATAAGTAATCTCGACACGCTTCCAAATATCAACTGCAGTATCCAGGAATAGATAATTGCGGGAAGTAGACTGCTGTATGGAGTTGGTGAGCCAAGACATTACCAAAGAGTTCTTGGAATCCCATTGTGGCCAATCGGGAGAGGTAGGCGAACACGCCCTGGTAGTACCGCTGAGGTAGCCAAACAGACGGCGGCTCTTGCGGGCCAAAGTGACAGAACGAGCCCACGAAAGATAATTTGTTCCGTCCAACCGAATAGTAGTAATCTGAGGAGTTCTGTGATCATGAGAGACACGAAGAGATCCAATAGGAGACAAATAATCCCGAGGAGCACTCCCACCGAAAGAGATATCCAGAGTTTCACCACTCCCTGACATCATAGGCGAGGTAACAGAACAACACCAGGCTGTCGACGGAGAGAGATCTCACTCATAGAAAGAGGAGAGGTCCGAAGGACAGTAATCACGCCAAGAGAAGAAGAGACATCCCTACAAGGAAGAGAAATAGACGTCGGAGAAGCGATCCCTGCATCAATCTGGCGTCGAAGAACTCCACATGCTAGGGCTGAGGACGTTGACCGGTGCTGACCGCCGCTAGCGGGAAGAAGAAGAAAAACTGGAAAGGAGAAGAAGAAGAACAAGAAGCGGAGTGGGAGGCGGAGCGGGAAGTCGCGGGATCGACGGGAGACAGAGCGGACGAGCTGGATCGGGCGGGATCGACGAGTGGATCGGGCGGGATCGGTTAGCTCTGATACCATGTTGACCGAGAAAATGATCTACATTTCATAAATATGAGTTCCCCTCCTATATATGAGGGGAATACAATAAAGGTAAAAGACAAAATAAATGATAATTGGTAAATCTAACACTTCATTTTATACTTCTTAGCATTCTTATTTCCATTATTTTCAATCTAAATATTAATGATTTTTTAACTGTCATTTAGACTCGTACAAAATCATTATGGTTTTATAAATTTACTCTATAATATTCTATTATCTCATGGTTTGTCTGAGTAACTTCTCCAATTTTACAATTCATCCTTAACTCTAGATGTTATATTCTCAATTATATTTTCATTCTTCGGAATAGACTAACCAAGATACTTAACACATCTCACGTAGGTATTTTTTTCTATTCAAATAAAATAGAATGATAAACTCTAAAATTTTTTCATATACTCAGTCTTTACTAATTCAAAGACCTTTATCTTCTAAACATTATTTCAAATGTTCTAACTTTTCATTGAATAGAATTATGCCATTTGCATACACAGAGTGATGCATGACGACTCTAGCAGAGTGAAAATTGACTATATGAATGCCTGAATGACCTAAGAGATTATGACCGGGTAAAATTCACACAAACTTGAGAATAGACAGGATTCAGGTCGAGGGAAGTATGCCAACAATCTCTTGGAGTTCCAGCACTAGGAGAAGGGACGGTTGTGAGGAGCATTGGGAAAATTAAGGAACTTAGGCATAGCTCAGGTCGAACTTCAGGTGGCTAACACCTACACAAACAACAAATTTGGCTCGGGCGCACGCTGTCGTTCGACCATGACGTTATCCTAGAGTCATTGTCCTAAGCCTCCGGAGTGTGCCACTTGTAGAGCCAGATGACCCTCCACATACATACACACACATCAACATCCCAACAGGCAGGGATACCTACCATATAGTGTGCAAAATGGTAAGGCGAACTACTTGCTACTCTACCCAAAATTAACCCTAAATAGCTCTCGCATCCGCCAAACCTTAAAATCCCTCTAAATAGATTATTATTTAATACATGTTTTGGGTGCTAAAGTGCATCCAGTGCGGGAACTAAACTCATCTCTGACCCTAAATAGGATTTGGGGTATTTGACGCACAAGGTCGGCGGTGTGACCCTAGTACGTCGGTCATAGTGGTGTTGACCAATTATATCAAATCGGGCAGCACTAGCGGTGTCGGTTTTGCGTATCCGTCCCAACTCAACTGAGCATTCCACAAACTGGAATCTCCACCGCCAAGGGTCTCCGCCGCATGCATCCTGCTTTCCTACAGTGTGCGGTCGTCGTCGATTTCGTCGTACAACCTCCGTCGATTCTACCGCGCGATTTGATATCCTTTATTTCACATGGTCTCGTATTTTGACCGCGCGCATTATTATTAATTTTATCGTCGTGCGATTGTAGTTATTTTGATCGTGCACACTAATATATCGTAATGACATGGTCACATCTCAAGTCTCGCATAGAGGGGTCGCAAGTACCCATTCTACGTAATTCGCGACCACGCCGAACACGACTACACTCGGGTGTCTGCGGGTCGCCGAAAAAATGAGAGAATGTGGGAATATATTCTAAGAAGAGAAGCCTTAGGATCTAGGCTCCCGAGAAGTCGAGGAAGCGCTCACCGTTTGTCCGTGTATGCTACCCAATAGCCGCGTATGCGGCATTTGTCCGTCGTTCCCGGCCATTGTCGGTTCTCGCCGGTCTGAATCTCGTCGGACCTCGCTAGAGAGGGAGAAGCTCATTAAGGAGGAGCTTCGGTCGCCGAAGTTGGAGAAGCTTGTGGAGGAGGAGCTTCAGACAAAAAGGAGAGAGAGAGATCTGAGTTGAGAGCTTGGCAGTAAACGAGAGAGAAGAGAGAGACACAGACGGACCTGAGTTGAGAGTTTGACAGAAAACGGGAGAGAGGTTGCAGGGAGTTGGGCTTATCGTGAGGAGGTGTGCCAACGATTTTGCTGGAGATGGAAGAGGAGAGGCTTGCGAGGAGTTGTGCCGGAGTGAGAGGGAGTGGAGGGGGTGGTTTGTCGGCGCTAGATGTGGGAGGAAGAGCTCTGCCGAAAGGGGGTTTCGACCTCCTTTCCTCCGTCGGGTGGTAACAGGGGGGATTGTTTGTTGTCTGAGGGGAGGAGAGGGCTCTAACCTTATATAATATGTATATATATATTAATTAATATTAGGGTTAGACATTAAGGAGGCTCACGACAAATTTCCATTAAACGTGCGTAGGTTTTTCTATGGGTATTGTAATTTGTCCCGGACAAGCTCGTTATGATCGTCTCGCCGATACACACCCACCGAAATGATCCAATGTCAATTCTGAGTTCCTTTCCTTAAATTGTGCTCTTCGGAGCGTTTAGGGCCTAATTTTACGTGGCATTAAAACCTCTCCGAACGATGCCGAAATTTCAAATGGACGACACTGTTGGATTCGTATTATCATTACGAGTTTAACGCAACTGACTGTGGTCCATTCTGAGGCCGTTTGCTCGTTTGTACCTTCTTGGATAATTTGTGTTATTTTATTTCGTGTCCACGTCATACTTTCATCGATTCTCTTCGGAATTGAGCACAAACAATTTTGTTGAACTCATATAGGATTCACGATTCTAACAAAACTTATCAAGGTTAATTCCGAGACCGTTTGCTCATTTTCACCATTTTGGATGATTTTGTTACTTAAACTCGCGTTCGAGCTACAATTTTGCCGATAGTCATCGAAATTGTGTATCGACAGTTTTTTTTAACTCGTATAGGCTTCACGAGCCTAACAAAATTGACTTGGGTGAATTTTGAGATTGCTTGCTCGATTTCACCGTTTTGGATGATTATGTTACTTGAACTCACTTCCGTGCCACAATTTTGCCAATACTCATCGGAATTGAGAGCGAACAATTTTGTTGAACTCGTATAGGTCTCACAAGTATAACAAAACTTACTGAGGTCGATTTGGGGACCATTTGCTCAGTTGAAAACCCATAGATTTCGGTCACGGTCACGTAATGAAACACCCAGACTCGACTAGACTGCTTGCGTGGGTTACTTGAACCATCTAGACTCCTAGATGGTTCAATTGAAAAGTGGGATGTTATAATCATCAAGGGCATGGATTTGTTCAATACCCTTCCGCCAATAGCAGTTGCCGCTCGCACTGTCCATTTTACTATATCTAGTCTTCGATCACTACGGCTAGTGCGAGTGCGCAATGGGGCATAGGCAACGATTTATTATATTACGAGACCGGAGTCATCCCCAGATTCTGATGAAGAGGATGAGAAAGAGGAAGAACATCACGTCGGTCCTCATGTCCACTATTCACCACATGGTGAATCTCCATCACATGCTACTCAGTTGTCTTATGATGAGTAGTTAGAGTACTACGCCTTCTTTAGGATTGACATGACTCAACGACCAGGTATGAATGAGCGTAATCAGCAGACGATGACCTATATTTTCTCCCATATTGACTACAATCGGGTGGAGATTTTATGCAATCAGCGCGACTTACATCAGTCATATGAGAAGTCCAGTCAGTGGACACAATATGCCCTTTATCAGATTTGTGACCATTTTGACGTAGTTATGCCTCCTCCCCACCATACTGAGACGTCGTTGCCATCATCCACCATCCCTTTTTGTTTAGTATCACACTATCACTATGTCTTTTATTTGTGTTCTCTTGTTGTGATGTACTTTGAACTATTGTTGTGTGATTCTATAACTTGTGATCTACTTTAGAACTTAATATTTGGATTTTATGGCGGCGAATGCTAGTGTACGTTTTTTTGCTTCTTACAAACCGTGTTTCTTCTTTGTTATCAGCTACCAGTACCTTATTCAGCTTTATCTTTTTGCACTTGGGACAATGCAAGATTTGAGTATGGGGGAGAGTACTTCTGAATGTACATAATAGTTTGTTAAAAATAAACAGTATTTTCTCTATATACTTTTACTCTGCACACTGATTTTTTAGTCCGAAATTTTAGATTATTTTATCACATACTCCTGCATAATAGCTAAATATGAGCAAATGATCTTTAATTACTTCAAAATCAATAATAGTTGAATGCATAAGCTTTAATTTCAGTACTCATCTTGATTTACGTGTAAATGTGATTAAAATATTTTGAAGTTTCCATATTCTATATCTTTGATTTGAAATTTAAAACAGCAATTCGACTACCAAATTTAGAAACAGATTTTATTTGCTGATCAATTACTATTCTCGCGTGAATTGTAGATATTGCTCTTGTATATTTTCAAAAGAAACTCATAAAATCAATGTTAGGTTATAAGATATGATCTAGTCCATTCTTGATTGGCTTGAGTTTTTTGACGTACCTTCCATATTATCGCAGTATCCTCTTTTTGAGCCTGCACTTTATTTTCTTTGGATACCTATATTTTATTTACAATCACCAAAAGCCATTTTTTCTCCACCTCGACTAATCACCACTCAAATTATGACTTAGGCTTCATTTGTTTTAGCGGTGACGGTTGTAAAAGGAGCTGTTGTAAATGCAGGCTTGTAAAGAGAGCTGTTGGAAACTGGATGCTAGAAACGGAGTTCTGTTTGTCTAATCTGTGTTTGCAGAGCTGTTCGAAACAGAGAACTGTTTGACATTATTGTGTTTGAAAATGGAGATCCGCGGCTGAAATTTTTTTTTCTTGTAAACATTATATATAAATATGCATATTAAACCTTCAAAAATAATGAAATGGAAACAAACAAATTATTTTTATTAACCTCCGACGATGGTTGTTACCATAAGGTGCAGTTCAAACATTTATAGGTTTTCCACATTACATGTAAACGTTTTCCAAATATGAAAAATGCGTTCAAGCTCGGTGCAATAATTGTTCGCCAACTGAGTCACGCAATGCCACCATCTCATCCACTCCTACCCGAATCCCTCTAACATTGTCTCCACTTGAGCCAACATTATTTTGAGCAGTTCTGTTCTGAAGACCCGCTGGATAAATGAAATGTTCGTCTACATCACAAGCACGAAAATGAATGTCTGAGCCTGATGGATGTCTGCGAATGTAGTTATGCAATGTCATTGTTGCAATCACAATGTCTCGTTGCTTTGACAAATTGTATGGCGGCATATCCCTTATTATCTTCCACTTTTTTTTCCATACGCCGAATGAACGTTCTATAACACTGCGCAACGACGAGTGAGCCTGGTTGAAAATTTCCCGGCGCCCTTGTATGGGTCTATTGCCCCTTCTAAAATCTGGCAAATGGTATCGCGTGCCTGAATATGGTTTTAGAAAACCGCGTTGTAGTGGATATCCGGCATCTACTACGTAATATTTGCCTGCAAAATTATATATTTCAAGGTAAGTATGAGTAAAATGTTGTTCAATACTTCCTATTAAAAAGAGATTTATGCTACAAATGACTCACCAGGTGGCGGGTATGAGAAATTATAACTGGGGTTCATAAGAGCATGCTGAAATATACGGCTGTCATGAGTAGAACCCTCCCAACCAGCTAATGCAAAAGTGTAGCACATGTTGAAATCACAAACCGCCATGACATTCTGCGTTGTAGTGCCATGGCGACCAATATAAGCAACTTGTTGATCTGCAGGAACTCGAGCATCCACATGTGTTCCATCAATAGCTCCTATGCAGTCTTTAAAAAATGGCATGTACCGAGCGTCATTTGAAATTTGCGGGGGAATATCATTGAAATGTGGATCTACAGGCCTAATAACATCAGAAGATAGTCTTTTAATTGCATTTATACCCCTTGCGAAAAATTTGCTAATAGTTTTCGTAGAGTGTGAGACGCCAAGTTTTTGGCATAACATGCCTGCAGCCATGTGAGACGCCGATCTTTCCGCATGCTCATAAATGTCTCTCGATTCTATTTCTTTTTCAGAAAGATGATGCAGTAGTGGTAGAAGTCCAAATTAGACTCAGCCATAACCTCTGTCATAGTTTCCAGCTCTGAAATAGCCTCAGGAATGGTGTACAGTGATGAAGATATCTGTAGGCGAGGCGGCTCCTGCATGCAACGGCCAATAATGCGCGATGTCTCGACTAACTCATCCATTGCTGAACTCCTTGTCTTCTTTGCTGAAATCTTAGTACTTTTCCCCCTATCTGACCTTTTTTGTTTAGCTGCAGTATCCTCAGTTTCGTTGATGTCCTGTGTGCCATGTTCAGGAGACCCATCATGTTCGTCGATTGACTCATGCTCAAAGATCCTTGAATTTGGAGCCCAAGCAAGATCACAATTTGCAACAACCTGGCTGAACATCATATGCAACTTATCCTCCAACTCAGGTGAAATACCAGCAAACTGAAATTTCCTTGCAGTCGGAATAACCTGCAATGAAACACACAATGTGATACCACACAGTTTCATATATTACAAAAAATTATAATTTTTAAAAAAAATTCATACCTTGAGACGTTCTTTCCACCAATCTTCTGAAGCAAGAATAGTTTTGCGAATAGGATCCCACCCTAGCCCGGTCTCACGACCCTTAAGCTCCTGCCATAACTTCCAATCTTTTTTCAGCTGATCCCACTTGTTCTTCATTTGAGTTCGATCATATGCCTTTCCCGTGCGAGCATGGAAATTTGTTGTCAGGTTAATCCAACCATCCCGACTAAAGTGTGTAGTTGAGCGATTACCCAACTCAATTTCTTTTAAACACAGATCACAAAAAAATAATACATCATTGGCCTCCCAATTAGCACTTACACCGCCATCTTTATGTTTACCCATTTACCTATAATAAAATCTACACAAATTAGCCTGGGCACACACTTACATTCACTCCAACAAAAACACATTACACGTTATATATTACACAAACAATACACTCACACATTACACACAACCACATACACAAGACAAAATAATCACACACATTCACACATTCTCACAATCAACAACCCATTCTCTGTCATGAGTCATGTTTGTCTAAGGTTAAAAGCATAGATCATGCTTTGAAAAATCAGGATGAAAATTTGTAGAACAACGTGGAAATAAACACACTCACAATGAACTATGTGAAATTCGTCGGAGCACGTTCGGGAATACTTTGGATGTGACGGAGAATCGGAACCCTAGATGCACCGGAGAAGACAAGCACCGGAGAAGACACAAGCACCGGAGAATACAAGCGACAAACACCAACAATCGTCAGAGAAGATTGTGGTCACGAACCCGATGCAGTTTGTCGGAGAAGACACAAGCACCGGAGAAGCCAGAAGCACCAACCCGGAGAAGATTCACGAACCCTAAGGTGCAGTTCGTCGGAGAAGATGCGGTCGGCGGGAGTTCCTCCTCGCGAAGACGGGAGAGACGGCGAAGTCGCGCACGATGCCCTCGCGATTTCCCCTAAATGCGATAAACCAGAGCTCTCCCGCTAGGTTTCGAGACGCGACTATTACAGCCTGGAGAAAACGCCGCGCGATTGGAAATTTTGGGCGGAAAAACAAACGAATTTTGCGTTTCTCACGTTTTGACAAAACGTGCTGTGCCTAAAACGCCCAAACAATTGAGCCCTTAAAATATTTGAATAAAAGGAGCACAATTTTGTGATCAATCACATCATTTGAGCTGCATAGTTTGTCTCTTCTATGTGGGAGAGTCATTCTTGTTGGTGTAATCTAATATTAATCTCCTTTCCAAAAAAAGAGATTAAAAAAATCGGGAAAAAGAAAAAAAGGAGAAAGCAAGAAAAAGACTCACCATTTATTATATGTCCTCAATTTTATATTTACATGATTTATCTTTTTATTCATTGGGATAGGCATATCTTTAAGTGGTGTGTTTTACGCTTGATATCATTTACTTACCATACCCTAGCGCAAGCCTTAAATTATCACCTCAAAATCCCTAGTAATATTCTAGTCCTTTCATAACATTTTATGGATTGCAGTGAGTCTATATTAGCAAGTCCATGCCATTCATAATAGATCTCACACTTATAAAGATATTATTTTGAGAAAGATAATATAATCCTATCTAAGAATGTTGATAATTTCACCTATTATTTAGGCTTTGTTTGGCTTAACTGCAGTGACTGGAGAAGCTATGATGAAATAATAAACTATTTTGCAGAATGGTGGCAGAATCTGTGAAACTGTTTGAAAGAATAACTATTACAGTGCTGTTTCAAACCTGATTCTCAATGACCATTCATGTAGTTTAAAATATAAAACAATAATCATTACCGATAGAAATTTCAAAAAAAGAAGTAGCAGCATTAAAGTTTCAAAAGTCTAAAACAGAAGTAACATAGAAGTTTCAAAAACATCAAATGAAATGAAGTTGATGATCATCAAAAGCAGAAAAGTTTAAAATAGAAGTAACATAGAACGAAGCTATCAGTTAAGCAAATTCATGTAGTGGGTCTTCAGCCATTCCACCCTCTTACCCTCCGGTATACTCTGGAAGGTCACTCGATTCACCGGAGTTTGAAAATGTACTGTAGCAAAATAATACAACTGTCTGTCCTCAAAAATCTCTGGATATTTCTCTACTTCCCGAAGTGCCTCTCGCAGTAGGCATATGCTTGGTGGAACAACAGGTGCTGCAACACATTGCATAATAACATCAGAAGAGGATCATATTGTTACGTGCAGAGGACTGAGATCGAGTCTGTCGGCGGTTATCAGGAAGCTCTTCCAGTTTTGGAGAGGCGGCGGTCGACGGTGAGGGTAGCGGGAAAGAGATGTAAGAGAGGGAGAGAGAGAATGGATGAGAAAGGAGAATTTTTTGTAACTTTTCTTCTTGATACTGATCCTTCCTCCTGGAGGATATAAATAGGCAAAATAATACTAAAATAAGCGGACCCCCATTTAGGCTTAAACAATGAGAAATAGGAAACTCATAAAGAAATACTAAAAGTAGCGGCCCCCCATTTGGGCTTAAACAATGAGAAATAAAAATACGGAAATCATACTAATTGTAGAGGATACTAAAAATAGGTGGACAATTAAAAGTGCGATTTCATGCTTGAATTGGAGATCCCGTATTTCGTCGGTGGTAAACCCGCCCCCAGTGCGGGTCCGGCTCCGTGCCTTCCTCCTTGGTCGGTGCTGCAAAGTCTTCGTCCGGGTCCGGTTCCGTAACATCTGCTTCCTCGTCGGAAAACAGCTTGTCCTCAAGCTGAGGTGGGATTTCCACGAACGGTGAGGAGGGTGGTTCGTCATAGAAGCGTTTCAGTTGTGAAACGTGGAATACGTCATGGATGCGTGCCTTTGGTGGTAATTGTAGTCGGTAGGCGACTTCGCCGATACGTCGGGTCACCTGGAGCGGTCCATAAAAGCGCGGCCCCAGCTTGGCTGAAGAATCCGTCGGGTGCAGTGTCGCCTGGCGGTAGGGGCGGCGTTTGAGCCATACCCACTCCCCTACTGCGTAGGAGACGTCTCAGTGGCCTTGGTTGTACGCCGTCTCCATGCGATGTTGAGCTCGTAGAAGATGCTTGCGGGCGGTGGTGAGCAGGCGGTCCCGGTCGAGTAATTCTTGCTCCACCGTGGTTAGTGTGGCGAGTCCATGTCCGCAGGTGATGAGCTTGGGTGGGTCACGACTATAGATGAGCCGAAACGGCTGCAGCGCCGAATGATAGGATGTGTTATAGCAGTATTCAATCCATGGGATCCATTTGACCCAATCCTTGGGGTGCTCGCCTGTTAAGCAACGAAGATACATTTCGACGGTGCGATTAACGACCTCTGTTTGGCCGTCTGATTGGGGGTGATATGCGGAAGAAAATTGTAGCTTCGTTCCGCTCAACGTGAATAGTTCTTTTCAGAAACGACTTGTGAAGGTCTTGTCACGATTGGACACAATACTTTCCGGCAGTCCGTGTAATCGAAAGATGTCTTGGAAGAATAGTTGGGCCAACCGTTCTTCTACGAGAGGTTGGGCTTGGGGAAAAAAGTGCGCCCCCTTGGAAAATCTGTCCACGACCACCATTAACACGGACTTGCCTCTACTTCGCGGCAATCCTTCTACGAAGTCCATAAAGATGTTGGCCCAAATTTGGGTGGGAACTGGTAACGGTTGTAGAAGCCCGACCGGTAGTAAGTTGACCGATTTATGTTGTTGGCATATGACGCATTGTGCGATGAACTCCTGGACCTGGTGGCACAGTCCCTTCCAGTAGGATTTAACCCGTATGCGGTGGAGAGTTTTGTGGATCCCTTCGTGGGCGCTATTGTGGATCTCCCCTATGATAGAAGGAATGTGGGGTGATGTTGGCGGCACATATATCCGGTCCCGATAGAAGATGACGCCATCGCACGCCTTCCATCCGGGCGGTGAGTGGCCCTCCTGCGTCCGATGGTACAACTCGGTGAGGGACGGGGATTGCTGGATTTCGCTCCGGATGTCGTCCATGAACGATGCAGTCGGTCTTGAGACCGTGTATATGCTGGTTGTGTCGTCCGAGTGTCGGCGAGAGAGGGCGTCTGCGGCCTTGTTGAGAGCTCCAACCTTGTATTCCACGGTGAAGTCGAACCCCAATAGTTTGCTCACCCACCGTTGTTGCGACACGGTAGTTAAGCGCTGCTCCAAGAGATATTTCAAACTATAGTGATCCGTGCAGATGATAAAAGAGCATCCTCATAGGTATGGCCGCCAATGTTGGACGGCTTTTGCTAAGCCGATGAGTTCTAACTCATAGGCCGACAATTTCTGGTGGTGTGGCGCGGTGCGGCGATTGAAATACGCGAGCGGGTGTCCTTGTTGTTGGAGAACTGCACCGCAGCCCAGATCTGATGCATCACATTCAATATAGAAGGTCTTGTTGAAGTCCGGGAGCTGTAGGACCGGTGCGGAGACTAAAGTTGCTTGGAGCATTTCAAATGCCTGTTGGGTCATGTTGTCCCATACGAAGGCCATACGTCGTAGGAGGGCCATGAGGGGCCCGACGATCGTGCTGTATCCGCGGATGAACCGTCTGTAGTATCCGGTCAGCCCTAAGAAGGCTCGGAGGTCGCGCTGCGAGCGGGGTACCGGCCATGCGGCAATGCCCTGTAGTTTTTCTGGGTCGGCGGACACTCCGCAGTCATGTGCTATGTGGCCGAGGTAGGATAAGCTCGGCTGCCCGAAGGAACATTTGGATTCCTTGAGAGCGAGTCGGTGAAGCCGGAGAATGTTGAGAACTTCGTGAACATGGTGGAGATGCTCCGACCAAGACTTGTTATAGATCAAGATATCGTCAAAAAATAGTAGCACAAATTTACGGAGGACGGATTGGAATACCTCGTTTATCAGTGATTGGAATGTAGATGGCGCATTGGTCAAGCCGAAAGGCATGACGAGGAATTCAAAATGTCCGTGATGTGTTCGGAAGGCCGTCTTTTTCACGTCTTCGGCCGCCATGCGTACTTGGTGGTACCCAGAATATAAGTCGAGCTTGTAGAAGAAGCGTGCACCATGTTGCTCGTCAAGGAGCTCCTCGACGAATGGAATGAGAAATTTATCTTTGACGGTCTTGGCGTTGAGTTCCCGGTAATCGACGCAGAAGCGCCATGTTTTGTCCTTTTTGTGGACTAGTAGAGCTGGTGATGAGAATGGGGATACACTCCGTCGGATGAGGCCCCGTTGTAGCATCGCAGTGCATTGACGCTCGATTTCATCCTTCTGAAGGAACGGGTAGCGGTAGGGACGTACCACCACTGGCGTGACTCCAGGAAGTAGACAGATGCGGTGATCTTGTGGTCGATGTGGATGCAGTGTCTTCGGTATGGTAAAGGTGTCTCCAAACTCTTGTAAAAGTATCTGCAGGTCGTTGGGTCGGAGTTTCGCCTGATCATCCGTGCCATTTATGAGGAAGGGCTGCGGTTTGGCGGTGGGGGCAAGACATTGCCACTCCACCCTCCTGGAATCGTGGTACCACTGCATGGTGAGGTTGTTGAAGTCCCAAGTCACGGGTCCCAGTGTACGTAACCAACGTACCCCGAGGACAATGTCGAATCTGTCGAGTTCGACGACCAGTAGATCGATCTCGAATGTCTGGTTGTGTATTGTCTGTGGCACGTGACGACAAAGGCCGGGGCATGTCATGTTGTGGCCATTAGCCACTGAAACTTGAAGCTGGTGGCGGGACGTGATCGGTAGTTGAAGGGCAGTCACAGTCTTGTGTCAGATGAAATTGTGCGTACTACCGGAGTCCAACAGGGCTACGAGAGTGGAGCCTGCTATTTTGACAGGAAGTTGCAGCATATGGCCCCTTTGTGGGCTGACGATTGCGTTTACTGAGATTTCCGGTGCCTTCGAGTCCGGGTCCTCTCCGTCGTCGTCGGAGGGATCGTCCACCTCAATCCAGAAGAGGCGCTTACAACGATGCCCGAGCCCAAAAAGTTCGTCGCAATTGAAGCAAAGGCCTTTGGCGCGACGTTCCAACATCTCTGCGTGAGAAAGACGGCGCCAGAATGGCGGTTTGGGTGAATCATTGGCCTTGGCTGCGGCGGGTGCCGTTGTCAGTGGTCCTTGGATGGTTCCTCGGGAGGTCTGCCTGTGCTCTCGACGGGGTACATATTGGCGGTCCAAGAGTATGCGGCGCTCGCATGTCCGGGCGAAGTTCATGGCGGTAGTGAGATTGGCGGGGTCTTGGAACTCCACGTCCAGGCGGAGATGCTCGTGGAGGCCGACTGTGAAGAACGACACTTGCTAGTCCAGGCGCACCGTGGATGCTCGCGCGAGCAAAAGCTGGAAGCGGTCGATGTAGTCCTCGAGAGCGCCCGTTTGGCGAAGGGCGATGAGTCGCCAAGAGGATTTCCGCGGATCGAGGGACCAAAGCGTGCATACATGCGGTTTTGAACTCGTCCCACTGTAGGTATGGACGTTCATGTTGTAGTTGAGAGAACCACAGTTGGGCGGCCCCGTTGAGGTGGAAGGAAGCAAGGCTCTTGCGGTCGTCACCGGTAGTGCGTTGGTTTGTGAAGAACATCTCACACTTGGTAAGCCATGCGAGGGGGTCTTCGCTTCCGTCAAAGACCGGAAATTCTAATTTCACATATTGCGGAAAGACTCCGCCTTCGTGACAGTGGCCAGACTGACCATTGTGGGTCGTTTGGTCCGGCGCGGAGTGCTGGCTTATACGCGGGTCGGAGGCGTGCAGGCCGACGGTTAGATGCGCCATGCGGGTGTCGACTTCGCCGAGGTGTGAGTCCATTTTGTCGAGGCGGTCCAAGATCTGTTGGAATATGTCTCGATCTGACATGTTGGGGCACAGAGGATGCGGTGGCAAGGGCAGGAGTGGTGTGCTGTTTGGCTCGACGAGGCAGGGCACGGTGGCGACCCGAAGTTGCTTGGCTGCCGGAGGTGCCTCTGATACCAGTTTGTTACGTGTCGAGGACTGAGATCGAGTCTGTTGGCGGTTATCGGGAAGCTCCTCCAGTTTTGGAGAGGCGGCGGTCGGCGGTGAGGGTAGCGGGAAAGAGATGGAGGAGAGGGAGAGAGAGAATGGATGAGAAAGGAGAATTTTTGTAACTTCTCTTCTTGATACTGATCTCTCCTCCTGGAGGATATAAATAGGCAAAATAATACTAAAAGAAGCGGCCTCCCATTTAGGCTTAAACAATGAGAAATAGAAAACTCAAGAAATACTAAAAGTAGCGGCCCCCATTTGGGCTTAAACAATGGGAAATAAAAATACGGAAATCATACTAATTGCAGAGGATACTAAAAATAGGTGGACAATTAAAAGTGCGATTTCATGCTTGAATTGGAGATCCCGTATTCCATCGGTGGTAAACCCGACCCCAGTGCGGGTGCGGCTCCGTGCCTTCCTCCTTGGTCGGTGCCGCAAAGTCTTCGTCCGGGTCCGGTGCCGTAACACATAACTTCTCAACATGTGATAACATTACCTGTTTTACCCCCATATCCAGTTTCTTCTCCTTGTGTTTTTTTGAAGCAACTCTGCTTTGGGAACTTTGACCAGGTGTAGTTGAGCTAATATCATCACTTGCAACTTCTTATGTGTTATTGTGTTCTTTGGTATGGTCATCATCTCCTGATAAGTTGTCAGGCTGGGAGAAAAGAGAAGGAAACTCTCCAGACGAAGACATCCATACATCGTCTTTTGTAGCAACAATCAAGCTGGATATTTTCTCTAATTTCTCTTCAAGCTCTGGAGGTATTCCAACAAACCGAAATTTCTTCATATTGGAGATCATCTACAAAATTGGAAAAAGTGTTAGGCATGGAAAATAGTAATTTCATAAATTGAAATATAAAAATGAACATAGTAACTAACCTCAATTCTTTCCTTCCACCAATAATCGGAAGCATCTATCGTCTGTTTAGTAGGGTTCCAACCAAACCCTGTCTCGCATCTTTTAAGTTCACGCCATAATTTCTAATAACGCTTCTATTGATCTCACTTGTTTTTCATTTGTGCACAATTGTAGTCTAAACCGGTTTGCTCCTTAAAGTTTTTCATCAAATTGACCCAACTCTCTTTTTTGAAATGAGTGGTTGGTCTATTCCGTAAATCTATCTCTCGGATACAGATGTCTTTGAATAAAAGAACATGGGATGACTCCCAATTGGCCGTTATTCCACCATCTTTTGATATGCCCATCTACGGGACCAAACATACAAATCCTGCAAAATAATAAAAAACTCAAATCCTTTCAAGAATATTGGCCAGGCAACTATTCAAATAATCAAGTCAATATGCATTCAACGCAGGTAAAACATCATGTAAGTGAGCAACTGATGTGTACAAATATCGAAGCTTTGTGATTCAACACAAAACACATTCCTTTAATCCTATGCAATCAGATGAAAAATATCATGTTAAAGTGAGAAATATCATGTTAAAATGAGAAATATCATGTTAAACTGATGTGTATAAAATATCATGTTAAAGTGAGCAGCTAATAATCAGTCAAAATGTGCATTCGGATCTGGCACTTGAACAAAATTTCACACTCAAACAGAAGCCTTACCTTCAGCAGTCGGGCGATAGGGCAGAAGAATGGTTCGTCACCGACGATTGGAAGAAAGGTTCGTCGCCGTCCTCAACAATCAAAAATTTCGAGAGCCGCTGGAAGAAATTTCTTCAGCAATCAGATGTTGCCGTCACCGGAAGAGACGATGATGTCGCCTTCGAGAGCCGCCAGAAGAAATTTCGACTTCGAATGCCACTGGATTTGAATGTTTCGCCGTCGAGAGAAACTGGAATCAGGTTTCGCAGTCGGGTGTTAGGGAAGAAAAAGGAGAAACGCGGCTCGAGCGTCAGGTCGTGAAAAAATCACGGGCCATGAATCACAGGTTTTCCGTGATTTTCCAACGGGGGCGTTTTCTACCGCGCTCGGTAAAAGTATGTTTGGTGGGCTGGATTAAAAAGCTGCAGCGTGCCGCTTTCAAAACGCCCCGCCAAACAAAGCCTATTAGAAATCCATTTGAATGGACGCATACTCTTGTTCCTTATTTATTTTGCTCTGGAATTGCGAAATTTTAAATGCATGGGCATTTGATAATACAATATTAGTCCAATTTGATAGCTTTGTTAAATCACGTTATCATCAGTATTTATTCATTTCACCCATTATATTGTGATTATCATTGTTATATTCCATGCTTATTAAAATCCTATGAGCTCTTATCTGTTTGTTAGAAAAGCCCATGTATGGGCTCCTATTTGGGCCCATTTTTGTTCTCCTTCTCTTCTTAGCCCCACATCTTGTATAAGATTTCTTCTCACCTTCTCCCTCCTATATATTTGTATTCTCTCATTGTATTTTGTTACACATGCAATAAATACAAGTTTTTAGCTCTCTCTACATGGTATCAGAGCCAGGTTCCGGTACCGGCGGTTTCCCTCTTTTTAACCGCTCACAGACCGCCTCCCTCTCCTGTTCTGCGGACTCTCCTTCTCTACTTGCTTTCTATCAGCGGGTAGTCCTCTACCCACCCACAGACCGCTTTCTACCCGCTCTCTAACCGCGCTAGTTCTCCCGCTCTCTCCTGGCCTCTTCCCTCCCACTTGCTCTATTTTTATAGCTCTCCACCCTCTTCCAGGTGGGCCCCGCCTTCTCTCGCTAGTCGCTCGGTCTTCCCGTGCTAGCCGCTGCCTGGTCTTGCCGCTCGAGTTCTCCTACTCGCGGCTTCTCCTAGCCACTGCCATCTCTTTGTCGCTCGAGTTCTCCTCTCGCGGCCTCTCCTTCTCGCTGGTTCTCCTTGCTGCTCGAGTGCCTTCTCCCTTTGTCTTCTCGTGCGGTCTCTCCTTCACCGCTGCGACCTCTTTCTATTTCTGTTCGAGCCTACCTCTCTTGTCGCTCCTTCTCTGGCCACTAGTGTGCTCACTGTGACCGTGCGGTTTGTTTTCTCCGCACTCAGGTCGCGACCTCCCGTTCTCTCTCTTGCTCACTGCTGCTCTTGTCGCTTTGACTACCCGCTGCGACCTCTCGTGTAACCGCGCGGGTTGGTCGTGCAAGAGTGCTCTCCCGCGGCAACCTCTTCAACCCGCGGCGACCTCGTCAACCCGCGACGATCTCTTCAACCCACGACAACCTCCTCAACCCGCAACGCCCTTTCCTGCTCGCTGCGACCTCTCCTGCTCGCTGCGACTTCTCCGGTCTCTATAAGCTCCTCCGTTGACTCCACCGGCCAGGCGACTAACCCCACTGCAGACCGCCCGACTCCTCCTGGCCTCCGCGATAAGCTGCGGATCACCACCATTTCCCTGTTTGGAAAGAAGAATTTCATCACATGACTCGGTGCAGTTCTCAGGCCAAGGGCCGGTTCGCCGAGTGCGAAACGACAGTCTTCAGGCTCCTCAATTCCCTGGAGGGTGAAAGGTCATGTGTCATGAGACGGCCAAAGTTATGTGGGACGAGCTCCACTCCTTGTACCCTGGCAAGGACAGCCTCCAGCACCTCTATGACATTATTACCGATCTTCAGGCTCTCGACGCTGGCGGGACTGCGGACATGACCTCGTTTGTTGCTCGTGCTAAGACTCTTGCGATGGCCTGGATCCAGCATCAGCCATCTACCACTGATCTTGTTGCTCAGCGAGCTCAAAAGGAGGTCGTCTGCATTGCTATGATGATGACTCGTGTCCCGCCACACCTTCAGAGTATCCGGGCTCAGGTTCTTGCTTCAGCCACTACTCCTTCCTTATTTGATGTTTGCTCTATGCTCCTTCGAGTGTCATCGCCCCCGGATACTCCTGCACCCTCCTCTCCAGCCCCTCTATAGCAGACCCTCCCCCCTTACTTCCCCCATCGTCTTCTGCTCGTGGTGGTCGTTCCAGCTCCCGCGGAAGGGGGCGTGGTGGTCGGGGCCGCCCAAAGTGTTCCTACTGCGGCCGGGACGGCCACACTGAGGCAGTTTGCTACAAGAAACATGACTACCCTCCTCGTCCGACTGCTGCTGTTGCAGCTGACGGCTCTTCTGCCACAAGTGCCGACCTTGAGGCCGTTCGCCTCCAGTTACAACAACTCCATGGGCTGCTCAGCCCTCCATCTGCTTCTGTTGCCTCCACCTCCACTGCAGGTATTGCTTGTTTTTCCTCCAGTCCGCGCTGTATCTTGGACTCGGGTGCCACTCATCACATCACCTCGCTATGGCCGCCCATGTACTCGTATGCTCCTCATCTGAAGTGTATCACCGTGGCTAATGAGGCGATTGTTCCGGTCTCCGGATGCGCTGACCTCTCCCTCAACCCTTCCATCTCTCTTCGCTCGGCTCTTTATGTTCTGGGCTCCCCGTTTAATTTACTTTCTGTTGGTCGCCTTACTAATGATATGGATTGTTCTGTCACATTCACCTCTTCTGCTTTTTTGATACAAGATCGACAGACGCGGATTACCATTGGTAGGGGTCGACTACAAAACGGGCTCTACCTTCTCGATGCCCTCCTACCATCCTCTCCTTCGTCTCCTCCGTTGATTGACATCGCCTTATTGGGCTTGCCCCTCTGCCGGTCCTCCAGAATGTGCTTCCCGATGTATATCTTCCTCCCTTTCAGTGTGATTCTTGTATTTTCGGAAAGCACCCGCGTTCTTCCTTTCCCGCACATTGTACTCGGAGCTCGGCTCCTTTTGATTTACTACACTCCGATGTTTGTGGTCCTTTCAAAATTACTAGTATTTCTGGTTATCGCTACTTTATCACCTTTATTGATGATTACTCTCGCACGACGTGGTTTTATTTTGTGATCGCTCCGAGCTTACTCGCGTGTTTCTGGCTTTTGTGCTAGAGATTCGTACACAATTCTCCACTACCATAAAAACGTTACGCACCGATAATGCTCGCGAGTACACTAGCCACGAATTTGTAAATCTATACGCGTAGTTCAGTATTATTCATCAGACATCCTGTGCCTACACCCCTCCCCCCCAGCAAAACGGCGTTGCCGAACGGAAGAACCGACACCTGCTCGACGTTGCCCGCTCCCTCATGCTTCACATGCATGTTCCCAAAGTCTAGTGGAACTTTGCGGTCTCCACTGCTTGTTTCCTCATCATCGTCTCCTTCCTCTGTTCTCCACCACGCCACTCCGTTCAGCCTCCTATTTCCCTTCGCTCCGGCCTTCCCTCTCACACCCAGGGTCTTTGGCTTCACCTGCTTCGTCCACCTTCTGGGTCCGTCCACGGACAAGTTGGATCCCCGGGCGGCTAAACACATTTTCGTCGGCTATTCCCGTACTCAGAAGGGCTATGTGTGTTATTCTCCGGTTACCCGGAAGGTCTTCGTGTCCGCTGATGTTACCTTCCGGGAGGATCAACCTTTCTTCTCTACTCCTCTACCACCGACCCCTCTACCGCTATCCCTCTCACGACCTGTCATCCCTGTTACTGCGCCTCTTCCACAGGTTCTTCCTGACCTAGCTCCTGCTCCTTCCAAGCCGCCCATTATCCGTGTCTACAATCGTCGCCCTCCTCATTCTGTTGCCCCTACGCAGTCAACCTCGACCTCGGCTTCTCCGCGCCCTGCTGATCCGGTGCCAGCCTCTACAACTCATCCGATGGCTAACTTTGTCTCCCTGCATCGCCTCTCTCCCACTTTCGTACATTTGCTACTTCACTGTCCTCGGTCTCTGTTCCTAACTCTGTGCAGGAGGCTCTCCAACATCCTGGCTGGCGCGCCACCATGGATGAGGAAATGACTGCTCTCTGGGCAAACCAGACTTGGACCCTGGTACCCCTTCCTCCTGGTCAGAAACCGGTTGGGTGCAAATGGGTCTTTGTCATCAAGCATGCTCCTGATGGGACCATTGACAGACTCAAAACTCGTCTGGTAGCTCGCGGCTTCACCCAACAACAAGGTCTCGACTATGACGAAACCTTTTCTCCTGTGGCAAAGCTCAACACGGTTCGTGTCCTCATCTCCGTGGCTGTGCATCGCAAGTGACCCTTACTTCAACTGGATATAAAGAATGCATTTCTGAATGACGATCTCCAGGAAACAGTTTACATGCAGCAACCTCCCGGGTTTGGGACCACGAGAGAGTCTTGGGTTTGTCATCTTCTGAAGTCACTCTATGATCTCAAACAATCCCCTCGGGCATGGTTTGACAAGTTTAGTAAAGCCCTACGGTAAATTGGCTTTACTCGGAGCTCGGCAGATTTCTCGTTATTCACTCGCCACCAGGCAACGAGAACGGTTCTCCTATTGGTTTACGTTGACGACATCATCATTACTGGAGATGACTCGAACGAAATACAGGAGGTCAAACAACATCTGAGCTCTGTATTTCAAACAAAAGATCTGGGGCACCTTCAGTACTTCTTGGGTCTGGAGGTTGCCAGACCAGATGACCTTGTCCTCTCTCAGCGAAAGTACTGCCTCGATCTCCTTCATGATGCAGGCTACTCCGGCTGTAAGCCTGTGAATACTCCAATGGATGTAAATCACAAGCTATGTGCTCAGGCCTCAGATTCCGATCTTCTGCTTCACAATCCGGAATGCTATCGTCGTCTTGTTGGGAAACTGATCTACCTAACAGTAACAAGATCAGATATATCCTTTGCTGTTGGTATTTTCAGTCGGTATATGCATTCTCCTCGAATCTCTCATCTCCAGGCCGTTGAACAAATTCTCCGATACCTTAAAACAACTCCTGGTCAAGGACTAGTATACAAAACCTCATCCTTAACCCCAACATTGGTGGCATATTCTGATGCTGATTATGCGGGTTCCCTCAATGATCGACGATCAACCAGCGGTTTTTGCACATATTTTGGAGGACATCTGATTACCTGACGGAGCAAGAAACAAGCGGTGGTTGCTCGATCCTCAGTTGAAGCAGAATATCGGGCAATGACATCTGTGGTTTCGGAACTCACGTGGCTTGAGAGTCTTCTTGCTGATCTTGGGATAAAGCTTTCTTCACCGGCTCTCCTCCTTTGTGACAGTCAAACTGCCATACATATAGCCAAGAACCCGATCTTTCACGAAAGAACGAAGCATATTGAAGTGGATTGTCATTTCATCCGGGAGAAAGTTCACATGAAGAAGATTGAACTGATGCATGTTCCGGGTACTGAACAAGTTGCGGATGTCCTCACGAAGGCTCTACCTAGTACCCTCTTCTATCAGTGCCTATCCAAGCTTGGCGCATACGACTTGTACACTCCAACTTGCGGGGGAGTGTTAGAAAAGCCCATGTAAGGGCCCGTATTTGGGCCCATTTTTGTTCTTCTTCTCTTCTTAGTCCCACATGTTGTATAGGATTTCTTCTCACCTTTTCCCTCCTATATATTTGTATTCTCATTGTATTTTGTTACACAAGCAATACATACAAGTTTTGAGCTCTCTCTACACTGTTAAATGAATTTAGGAGTATTTTGGACGACAAAATGATGTTTTTTTGAAGATTTAACTCTACACGAGTTCCTACACGGGTCCTAGCATGGTCATGTGCCATCCTCCTTCGGATTAAGAAGAAATCCAGCGATGGACATGGCTTTCCTATTTAATTCACACGACTGTGTGCTTTGCCGTGTTGGAAGACACGAGTATCAACACGGTTGTGTACATAGCCGTGTGCAACCTTCTTTCAGATAGAGACAATTTCCGAGCGCGACACGACTTTCCTATTTAATTGACACGGCTGCGTGTGATGTCGTGTCGACAGACACGCGTACAAACACGGCTAGGTACATTTCCCTTGTGCACCTTTGGAATACTCGGTTGTTGAAGATCCTGTGCAGGAAGACAACCAAGAACCAAGCCTTTTGCAGGAACACGACTGCTGAACCAACACGACTCTTGACATTATCATTTGTGCATAGATGTACACAGCCTGGTACACGTCTGTGTGTCAGGCGTGTACGATTATTTTTTTTGCCTATTTTGCTTAGGTATATGAAGGGGATTCATTTTCAGAAACCTGGGAGTTTTGGAAAAGTCCTATTTTGAAAATACTGAAGAAAGAGGAACACTTTTGGAGAAGGAAGATCTTGAAGATCAATTTTTATTATCTTTATTTGATTTCATTTTCTTCTCATTTGTAATTTATATGGATCATGATTAATTCTCTCCTATCGTTTGGATGTATGAACCTTAGATCGATGTATTGTGTTAATTGATTTCAATTTTTCTTCATCTCTAAATTCCCTCTATGATTTATCTATGCATATTAAATCCGCTACAGTTATTCAATCCAGATGTATATCTCTTACATGATCTCATACTTTGTGATTGAGAAATCCTAAAGTTGAATAGATCTAGTATTAGATAAAGAGAGTTGCATGCTAATCTAGAGATAGATATACATAAATCTCCTTTGTTAGTGTCAAAATTAAGAGGGTTACGTTTTGATAAAGCAAATTTTAGGGGTTTTTTTATTTAGGAGAAATCAACTTGATCAACCTAAATTTAGTCATTGATCTGCTCAAGAGAGAAGATGTAATCATGAAATCTCCGTGATCTAAAAGAATTCAAGCGATGAGAGATAGGAGTCAAGAGATCTAGTATTAGATAAAGAGAGTTGCATGCTAATCTAGAGATAGATATACATAAATCTCCTTTGTTAGTGTCAAAATTAAGAGGGTTACGTTTTGATAAAGCAAATTTTAGGGGTTTTTTTATTTAGGAGAAATCAACTTGATCAACCTAAATTCAGTCATTGATCTGCTCAAGAGAGAAGATGTAATCATGAAATCTCCGTGATCTAAAAGAATTCAAGCGATGAGAGATAGGAGTCAAGAGATCTAGTATTAGATAAAGAGAGTTGCATGCTAATCTAGAGATAGATATACATAAATCTCCTTTGTTAGTGTCAAAATTAAGAGGGTTACGTTTTGATAAAGCAAATTTTAGGGGTTTTTTTATTTAGGAGAAATCAACTTCATCAACCTAAATTTAGTCATTGATCTGCTCAAGAGAGAAGATGTAATCATGAAATCTCCGTGATCTAAAAGAATTCAAGCGATGAGAGATAGGAGTCAAGAATCATATAGATCATCTAGGTGTTTTATACCGTCATACGTTATTTCTAAATCACTGCATCTTTCTCAGCACTTAATTATTATCAAAAACTTGTATTCCAATTTTTAGTATAATTTGATATAACAATAGGAAAGTTCATCTTCAATTTAATTGGTAAGATATTAGATAATGAGTGAGTATGAGAAATCGAGAAGACCCCCAAGAATACGACACGAGATAAATTCATCTCATATGCTTTGAATGACAAGTTCACTTACCTTAATTCACCTATATAAAAGAGTTTCAGTTGATTCTCCACAGGTAAAATTAGCCTCCATCAGAGTGGGGGAAAACCCCGCCAGAGGCATAATGGGATCCAGGGGAATATCCGGATGTTCCCTGAGAAGCGATGGGGATTCCGCGTTGGAGGTTGATGAAGCTCTATGTCGGTCGGCCAACTAGGAGGGCATCGAACTTAGCGTCCAATAGGAGCATTTGTACTTGGAACAAGGCGATGGAATCCTTATGAGTATCAAGGCTACGGGAAATGGCCAGATCCATAGGAGGCTAAGACACGAGTGTGTCAGAGTGCGTCATAGATCGGAGTCGTAGGGGCATACACACTGTAAAAAATGGCGGAACAAAGCAGGGCAGGAGAAGTACATGCTGGCGGGCCTGCCACGCAGTAAATCGCGGTGGGTGGGTTGGTGTCTGATAGCCACCGACAGAACTGGACAGCGGGCGGTGATGCGGAAGGCGATTTGGTGACGCGAGGAGGTCCGCGCGAGATGCTAGAGTCTGAGTCGACGTGGTTGGGAGGACCGTGCAACTCTGAGTCGACGTGGTTGTGAGGAACGTGCAACTTCAGATGAGGGATCAGATGCGGCGGTAGCGAGGCAAGTCGGTGACTGTGAAACAAAGGACTGCGGATGCAAAAGACGCTTGGAGAATTTCGGGCGACGCCGTGACGGAGATTTTGACAAGTCAGACTAATTTGTTAGGTGTGCTAGAAGAGAGATCCAGTCATTCAGTTGTCGTGTATAGGGAGGGTAATTAAGAAAGGAGGGATCCAGAATAGCCCCTTTGGGCCCCTTTGGACTCCCAAATTTCATATTCTCCAAAGATGGCACTGACATACCCACCACACTAGAGGTCGTCCCTCTCCTTCCTCCGCCCAACACTTGCCTCTATTTTACTTTGCTGATGATGTTACCGTAAGTATAGTTCTATGGATGTGTTCACTTACCTGATAGCCTTTTTATTTTATTTTAATTCATGTCATTTTCTTTATTTGTGTAGCGCACGTGTTTGCGCACGTTTGTCTGCTTTGTTTTGCGCACGTCTTTCGGCTTGTTGACGTGACCGACCAATAAAACCCTGAATAAAAAGGTCCGTCAATTTATGTAGATTAAATTAGGGAAAATTTTGAGAAGTTATATTTTATTAAGCATTTTAAGGAACTTAATTTATAAAATTTTCCAAACTAATATATTTATTTCAAATACTTTTTGAATGTTATAATTATTATGGAAATGAAAGGAAAGTTTTCTTGTTTCAATACTCCTTATTCCATTAAATTCTTGCTTAACTCCTTAGCTGTTTTTCTTAATGATACTGAATAATTTTATTTCATTCCCAGTCAAGGGGTGCAATACCCCGGTCCCGTCCGGGACCGGTTGGGCAGGACCGGTCTTTTGCGCCTTGCCCAAACCTCCCGGTCCGGGACCGGTTTTTCCTTTGAAAACCGGCGTGCCGGAAGGACCGGTTACCGGTCCCAGACCGGGACCGGTTAATTAAATTAATTATTTTAATTTTTTTTATATTATTATATTTCAATTTTAATGATTTAATTAAATTAAATATTAACATGTAATAATTTGAAATCAAATTGCAAAGTAAATAAAATTTTTTATTAAATTTGAAATCAAACTATAAAATCAAAATACAAATTACAAATTATAATACAAAATCAAAATACGAACATTTTTATTAAAGAAATTATATTACAAAATACAAATTCAAAATTTTGAGTTGCCTTGGACTCGCTACTCCGGACGTGTTTGATTTTAGCCCCCACCACGTCATTATTCTGCGGCGCTCCCCAGATTTAAGTTATTAAGTCGTCTTCAACTTCAGACCATTGTCTCAATTGACGAGACGTGTTGTCTTCCTCAAAGCGCATGGTCTTGTGCAAATGCAAATCTCCAAAGATTCTTCTCAAACGGCTCCTTCCTCTCAGAATGCTGCCACTCAAAGAAAATGCAGACTCCGAACTACCGTTGCTGATGGTTGTAAATACGGGCCATTACCAAAATAGGATAATTATTACATTTAATTTTCCACCATTTTAAAATATCAAAATTTTCTATTTCGTACGCGGTCATAAAATCTTGAAACTGTGTTTTGCTATTAAACCTATTCGTTTAAAGTACTCGAGTTCGTTGTTTTTTTTGTTCTAAAAACTTATCTTTTGTTCGAGGGGCTGATTCGCGAGGTGCAATCCATATAGTTGATCGTAATAATTTTAGACGATAAAATCAGAATTATTTGCAACACTAACGTTGTGAAAATCTAGAAGATGTTTAACTCTAAATTTCATTTTCTTTAAAATTTCAACCCCGTCTACACCCATTGTAAAGCCGCAGCACAAGAAAACATAGGTGGCATGCGTATAGTATTTTAAAAACTTTTCCTCCATTCTAATTTAACGGCGACACATTGGGTTAATTTTGTAAGTTTTAAACGTTTGTAATTAATAAAAAATTTTCAATAACAAGCGAGCTAGTAGGATAATAAACGCTTAAAATGTTTTGCGATAAAAACTTTCTAATAAATTTACGTAATCTTCGATTATAGCCCAATCTGACGCATTAAATCGGATTCTTCTACACTATTATAAAATTCTATCAATAACAATTTCTTGACAAAGCCCGTTTTAACATTTTGACGTGGAATTCCATGACTGGCATATCATAAGATGGACCCAAAATTTTTTTACCCTGTGCTATAACAATTTTTTAAAACTTGTTTTCCGTTTTGAACTATAAATAATAAAAAGTATTTTAATAACATAATTTTTCATAAAAGTCCGTCAATTTATGTAGATTAAATTAGGTTCCAAATCATTAATCAAATATTTAATAGGAAATCGAGGCGTTATCAAACGAAATACTTAAAATTTTATCTTTTATTTTAAAATCTTTACACTTAATAATCACCTGATAAATAGAGAAGTTATATTTTATTAAGCATTTTAAGGTTAAACTAAACTTAATTTATAAAATTTTCCAAACTAATATATTTATTTCAAAAATTAAACTTTTTGAATGTTATATTGGAAAGACACGATTATTATGGAATATCAAAGGAAGAGTTTTCTTGTTTCATGATCGACGGATACTCATTCGAATATGAGTGAGAGAGAGTGTGAGAGAGATAGTGAGAGAGAGAAAGAGAGACATTAAATTCTTGCTTGAAACTACTTAGCTGTTTTTCTTAACGGCTCTTTGGAAACCTAAAAGAGCCTTAACCCTTTTACCTGAATAATTTTATTAAGCTCAATAATCCTTTAAAACCAGTCGGACCCCTCCTGTTGAATTCAAATTGGAAAAAAAAGGAATCGACGAGACTTTTACTGTCTTTGTTGTCCCCTCCTGTGAGTTGATCGACCTCCGACGAGCTTCCCTGAGGCAAACCGGGTCACACTAGCGGGATCGAGAACCCCCAAGCCTGTCGTTCTCTGTTTTCGGTTCCTACCTGCCGCCAAATACGCCAACTCCGCTGAATCGTCTGTTTGAGGGTCGTCGACCACCGACGGCCCTATCCCTATCCTCCTTCAGACACCTCCTATGTTTTCTTTCCGTCCAACTCCATCCCTATCACATGTTGCTCCACCCCTGCTAGTCAAACGGCTTCTGCCCTGCTACGAAGGGATCCGAGCCTTCTGGTTGTTGCGCTTCCGAATTTAGAATATGCCCCTTCCGCTGTTTCCCAGTTCGAGTCTTCGTTTCAGTCATTTGGCTGAAGGTATGACCCACAACTTGGCACAATACTCTTTAAGAAATCTTGCCTTAGTTTTCTTTCCTACATAATTGTCGTTAATTTTAAATATCTTGTTCTTTGTTATTACATGACATCGCTTGTGGAACATTAAATTGTGTTTATTCATCGTTCGAATGTTAGCGCCTATGAAACACCGGTACGGGTACGAGTATTGAGTACGGTACGTATCTGGTACGACGATACATCAAAATTTTAAAAACAAAAATACAAGTACATCGGGATACGTTGTATTTTATATGTACTCATACTTGAAAGTGTATAGAGAAAATACAGTCTACAAGTTTCGACTCAATCTTTTCTACATGGTATCAAAACTCGAAACGATCCTTCTGGCGGTTTGAATTTTTCTAACTGACGGCCTTCCCTTCTAACCGCCGGCCTTCCGTTCTAACCGCCCCCTTCTAACCGCTCCTTTCTACGGTCTCCGGTTTTCCTAACCGGCTCTTCCCCTTCCTCCGTGACTTCTCTTCTTTTCTCCCTCCCTCAGTCCTTTTATAGACCTTCCCTTCCGCAGTTTGGTGGGACCCTCTATCCGCCTCTGGCGCGGTTTCTCCTCTCTGTCCACAGTAGCTTCCCTTCTGCCCGCAACAGCTTCTCGCGCGGTTTCTCCCCTCTGTCCGCAACAACTTCTATCCGCTTCTCGCGCGGTTTCTCCCCTCTGTTTGCAGCAGCTTCTCTTTGGCGGGGCTCCCTATCCGCTCCTTTCTGCGGTCCTGTGCTCTCCACTGGCTGTTCCCTCCTTTGCGCCTTCTCTTCCTAGCCGCAGTCCGTGCGGTCTCTGCCTCGCCGCTCCTGTTCTAGCGGACTGTTCTAGATGCTCCTCTTCTCGTGCGGTTTCTCCCGCGGTCTGTTCTAGCGGACAGTTCTGTTCTCGCGGACTGTTCTTGCCGCCGCTTTCGGGGTTTGTTCCAGCGGTCTGCTCTAGCCGCTGCCTCCCGCAGTCTCTGCTCGGCTTGTCCGTGCGCGTTCTGTTCGCGCGGTCTCTGGTCTTTTGCGGTTTCTCTCTGCCGGTCTCTTTCCCGCGGCTTGCAGTCGGCTTAGTGACGCTTGGTCGCCTTTTTGCTTCTGCTTAATTGGCGATAGCCTCTCCGTCTATTCGCTCGGCCTATCCGCCTGACTGCTCGGCCTCTGCTTCATGGCTTCCCCCGATGCTTCTATGGACTCAACTGTTGCCTCCTCTCTTCCGGCTCATGTTGTTGCTTCCACTACTGAACTTCGGGATGAACTTCGAATTACCACCATTTCTCTCAATGGGAAACAGAACTTTGTGGAGTGAGTCCACTCTGTTCGTCGTGTGCTGCAGACAAAAGGGCTTCTTCATCATTTGACACGGGCTACACATTCTGCACCCACTGACGAGTGGCTTCATGATGACTGTCGTGTCCAATCTTGGCCTCTCAATTCCATGGATATCGAGCCCTACATGATGGTCATGTATCATGACACGACCAAGTCAATGTGGGAGGAACTCCACTCTTTCTATTATGGCCAGAACAGCCTCCAACACTTGTTCGAGATCATTACTGATCTTCAATCCCTTGATCCTAGGTTGCCAGGTGATATGACCTCCTTCGTTATCAAGGCCAAGACCCTTGTTGAGGCATGGATACAACACCAGTCCCCTACATCTGACTTGGTTGCCCAACAGGCACAAAAAGAGGCAGTCGGGATTGCTTTCTCACATTTAAGATTATTGTAGAAGCGCACATCAAACCGTTGATTTCCCGAAAAAATAACACGATGCATCAAAATACTGACAGTATATTTATAATACTGCAGTATTTCATGAAAAAAACTCAGCCGCAGGATAGCAGATCGTGCGACCTTATTTAATCCCTCATCTAAAACTTGGTGGGAGAAACAATTTTTTCGTTAATGAATAAGGGCAAACAATTTATAGAAAAACCAGGCCGTAAATAGCCGGCTCACCCACTCACTCCACCCCACATTGTGGGAGTTACGTGCATAACCACCGCGTACACGATTCGCGCACTGCATCATGCGTAATAATTTCCTCGCATGGGATCCCAACCGCCACTCGGAATCCCGCGCACCGAGTCAACCATCGGCGGGCGACAGTCCCGAGCGACCCCGTGAGGGCCGGCCTGTAACAGCCTCTCCAGCACACGACTCGAAAGGATGATCGTCGGCACCCCCAGCGCCACGCTCAAAAGGGTTCAGCCTCAATAGGTCTGCAGACCATGCATCCCAACCCCTCTTCATGCCCAGCGACGGGTTATTGGAGGCCGCAACCTGCCTTTGACGAGAAATGATCCAGTTAAGCGCTCATATGTGGACTTCCTGGGAGGTCACCCATCCCATCACTACTCCAGCCCGAGCACGCTTAACTATAAATTTCTTTCACTTCTCATCACCAATTGAGCTCGGCAGTCGTCCTTTCAAGCCGTGGGCTGGGGAGGCCGATACAAAAAATTGCACTTTTTTTGTAACGCCCTCCCCAACTCATGGCTCGAAAGAACGACCGCCGGCACCCCCAGCATCACGCTCGAAAGGGTTTAGTCTTAATAGGTCTGCAGACCATGCACCCCAACCCCTCTCCAACCCACAGACAGGTTGTTGGAGGCCACAACCTCCCTTCGATGAGAAGTGATCCAGTTAAGCGTCTCTACGAGGACTTCCCAGGAGGTCATACATCCCAAGACTACTGCAGCCCGAGTACGCTTAACTATAAAGTTCTTTCACTTCTCATCACCAATTTAGTTGCAATGATGGTTATGTATCAATTCCATGGATACCGAGCTCTACAGGATGGTTATGTATCATGACACGACCAAATCAATGTGGGAGGAACTCCACTCTTTCTATTATGGCCAGAACAACCTCCAACACTTGTTCGAGATCATTACTAATCTTCAATCCCTTGATCCCAGGATGTCAGGTGATATGAACTCCTTCGTTGTCAAGGCCAAGACCCTTGTTGAGGCATGGATACAACACCAGCCCCCTACCACTGACTTGGTTGCCCAACAAGCACAAAAAGAGGCAGTCGAGATTGCTATGATGATGGCCCGTGTCCCCTCTCACCTGTATAGTATTCGGGCTCATATCCTCTCCTCAACTACTACTCTCTCTCTCAAATGTTTGCTCTATGCTTCTGAAGGTTACACCGCCACCGGAGGATCCTATGCCTTCCTCTCTGGCACTTTTCCAGCTACCTACACCAGCTCATTCCACCCGTGATTCTTCATCCCGTGAGGTCACCACCTGTCTCGGGGATGAGGACGTGCTGGTAAACCCGCTCTTAAATGCACTTACTGCAGTTGGGATAATCATATTGAGGCCACATGTTATCACAAACATGGTTTGCCTCCACACCTTGCTGCTTCTACTAAGGTCGGGTCTCCGCACATTGCTTCTGCATCAGATTCTTCCTCCACTCCAACAAATGTTGAAACTCTTCGTACCCAGCTCCAACATCTCCAAGGGGTGATTGCTCTCTCTTCTGGCTCCGTGGCGTCCATCTCAAATGAAGGTATGTCATGTCTTGCCCGGAGTTCTCACTGGATAGTGGACTCCGATGCCACACACCATCTCACTTCGCAAAAGCCACCTCAATACTTGGTGTCTTCGCATCCTGAGTTCACTGTGGCCAATGGTGATACCACCCCAGTCTTCGGTGTTGCTGATCTACCTCTCACACCCACCCTCTCTTTATCTATGGTTCTTCATGTTCCGTGATCCCCATTTAACTTGCTGTCTGTTAGCCAACTTACTCAAGATCTTGATTGTTGTGTTACATTCTCACCATCTTCTTTTGTTGTGCAAAATCGGCAAAAGCGGAATACTATTGGTAGAGGACGACTGTCTAATGAGCTCTATCTCCTTGACGTTCCTCCTTCCGCTCTCTCTGTCATCTCCTCGGTCGATTGATATCGTCTTCTTGGGCATGCTTCCCTCCAGATTCTCAAGAAAGCTCTTCTGGATATTTCTCTGCATGAGTTTAATTGTGAATCTTGTATCTTTGGCAAACAACATCGTACTTCCTTTAGTCCTGTCTGTACTCAGAGTTCTTCTCCTTTATCTTTAGTTCACTCCGATATTTGGGTACCGTATAAAATCCCCAGTGTGTCTGGGTACCGCTACTTTGTAACTTTTATTGACGATTATTCTCGTTTAACATGATTATATTTACTTCGTGATCGCACTGAATTAACATCTATATTTCGTACTTTTGTTACTGAAGCTCGTACTCAGTTCTTCTCTCCCTTGAAAATCCTTCGAAGTGATAATGCACGAGAATATACAAGTCGGTCGTTCTCTGCTATTTGTGTTGAGTTTGCCATTATCCACCAAACCTCATGCGTATATACCCCTCAGCAAAATGGCGTGACCGAGCAGAAAAATTGTCATCTCCTAGATGTCGCTCGGTCTTTAATGCTTCAACAGCAGGTACCCACAAAATACTGGCACTTCGCTGTGTCAACTGCCTGTCATCTTATCAACCGCATGCCTTCCTCTCTTCTCGCATTCGCCACTCCATTTAGTCTCCTCTTCCCCTCGGTCTCCTTTTCCTCTCACGCCTCGAGTGTTTGGCTGCACCTGCTATGTCCATAATCTTGGTCCACCTTCGGAAAAATTTGTCGCTCGCACAACAAAGTGCATGTTCGTAGGGTACTCTTGCACTCAAAAAGGTTACGTATGTTATTTTCCCGTCGATGGCAAAGTGGTTGTCTCGGCTGATGTCACCTTCCTTGAAGACAAACCGCTTCACACTTCCCCTTCTACTTCTCTACCTCCTCCCTTGCCTCATCCTACCATTCCAGTCATGACTCCTTTACCACCTCTCCTTCCAACTCCACAACCGGGACCACCGCCACCTAAACCACCTCTCCTTCGCGTCTACACTCGCCGTGCTTCAAACTCTGGGGCCCATCCGCAACTACCCTCTACCAATGCTATCTCGCGGCCGGACGATCCTGCCTCCACCTCTACAACTCATCCACTGGCAAACTACATTTCTTTACATCGGTTATCACCACCTCTCCTCAAATTTGCTCTTGCTCTTTCCTTTGTTTATATCCCAAACTCTGTGTAGGAGGCTCTTCAACATCCTGGGTGGCGTGCGGCAATGGATGCTGAGATGTCTGCCCTTTGAGCTAATCACACTTGGGATCTGGTCCCCCTTCCTCCTGACCAGTCCCATGTTAGCTGTAAATGTGTTTTTGCCATTAAACATGCTCCAGACAGGACTATCGATCAGTTCAAAGCTCGACTTGTGGCACGAGGGTTCACGCAACAACAAGGCCTGGACTACGAAGAAACATTCTTGCCGGTTGCCAAACTGAACTCTGTTCGGGTTCTAATTTCCCTCGCTGCCCACCGCCACTGGCCCCTCATCAATTGGACATTACAAATGCTTTTCTGAATGGTGATTTTCAATAGACTGTCTACATGTGCCAACCTCCCGGGTTTGAGACCATGGAGGAGTCTCGTGTGTGCCTTCTTTGAAAAGCTATTTATGATCTCAAATAGTCTCCTCGGGCTTGGTTTGAGAAATTCAGTAAGGCTGCTCGCGAAATTGGATTCCAGCGGAGCTCGTCTATCTTCTCCCTTTTCACTCGTCATCAATCAACTGAGATTGTCATTCTTCTGGTCTACGTGAATGATATTCTGATAACGGGTGATGAATCTAACAGGATACACCAGATCAAACAACACTTAAATTCGGTCTTCCAAACAAAAGATCGAGGAAATTTTCGATATTTTCTTGGTCTGGAGATAGCAAGACGACCTGATGGCCTTGTCTTATCACAAAGGAAGTATTGTCTCGACCTCTTTCAGGATGCTGACTACTCTGGGTGCAAACCTGTGGAAATTCCTATGGATGTCAACCACAAGTTATGTGCTAATGGATTTGACTCTGATTCACTGCTTACAAATTCAGAATATTATCGGCGCCTTGTAGGAAAACTGATATACTTGACGGTCACGGGGCCCGATATCTCATTTGTTGTTGGGGTGGTCAGTCACTTTATGCATTCACCACATATTTCTCATCTACAGGCAGTCGAACGAATCCTCGGACTGCTCCGAGATGGGGGCTTGTATATAAGTCATCCTCCTCTCTTTCTCTTGTTGCGTACTCCGATGCGGATTATGCAGGCTCTTTTGATGATCGACAGTCCACTACTGGATTTTGTACTTATTTTGGAAGAAATCTTATCACATGGCGGAGTAAGAAATAATCAGTGGTTGCTCGTTCTTCTGCTGAAGCCGAGTATCGTGCAATGACAGTTATTGTATCTGAACTCATCTGGTTGGAAAGTCTGCTTGATGGTTTGGGAGTCAAACTATCCTCACATGCAACTTTGCTCTGCGACAGTCAGGCTGCTATACATATTGCCAAGAACCCTGTATTTCATGAGCGAACAAAACACATTGAAGTTGATTTTCTCTTTGTCCGGGAAAAGGTTCAACTGAAGAAACTTGAATTGGAGCATGTTCCGGCCTCCGAGCAAGTTGTCGATATCTTGACCAAGGCTTTAACAAGACCAATGTATAAGCAGTTTTTATCCAAGCTTGGTGCTTACGATTTGTATGCTCCAACTTGCGAAGGAGTGTTAGAGAATATTAGGAAGAATATGTAAATAGCCCATTTAGGTCTCTAGTTTTAGTCCCACATTGTTTGTTTTGGGACTCATCTCTCTCTCTTCCTATATATATGTACTCATACTTGAAAGTGTAGAGAAAATACAGTCTACTAGTTTCGACTCAATTTTTCTACAGTTTGCATGATACAATGCCCATGAATAGGATAACAATTCATCCAATTCATCCTAATTTTAGGAACAAGGAACATACAATGTGATGAACCTTAAACTAACAACATTAATTCCATGAAAACAGAAACAACATTTATTCTCATGGAAACAAAAACAACATTTATTCTTGTTAGAAAAGCCCATGTAAAGAGCTCATTTTTGCTTTTTCTCTTCTCTCCTCTTTAGTCTCACATCATGTATATGATTGATTCTCTCTCCTTCTTCCTCATATATATTTGTATTCTCTTCTTGTATTTACACATACAAGAAATACATACAAGTTTTCGAGCTCTTTCTACATGATATCAGAGGGACTCGTTAACTCCCGCGGACTCCACACTCTATCTGCCTCCTCTCCTGCGGCCCGCGGTCTCCTGCAGCCTCCTGCGGCCTGCAACGTCTGTCCGCTCCTCTCCCTTAGCCGCTCGGCTAACTGCGGCCTGCATTCTTCTGCGGCCTCTATCTCTGCTTTCGCTCCCTCTTCCTCTCTGTGGTTCCACCCTCCTCCTCGGGCTTCTTATAGCCTCCTCTCTCTCTGTCCCGTGGGATCCACTTCTCCCAGCTGTTCTCACTCAGTCCGCTGCGGGCTCCTCTTATCCGCTGCGGGCTCTTCTCGTCCGCTGCGGGCTCCTCTTGTCGGCTCCGGGCTTTTCTCTCCTGTTGTACTTCACTCCTTCCTTGCGGGCTTCTACCTCAGACCGCGCTCTCTTCTCACTCGCGGTCTCTTGGTTTATCCGGCCGCGGACTACTCCTAACCGTTGCAGGTTCTCTTCTCTACGGTCCGCTGAATTTGCCCCCCCCCCCTGCAGACTGCTCCTGTCCGCCGCGGCCTCTCGCAACTTGCGGCCTGCCTCTTCTAATCGCCGTGGACTGCTTCAGTTCGCCGCGGACTGCTCCTCGCATCTTGCCGCGGACCCGCTGCCTTCTCTTGTCGCTTGAGTTCTGCTACTCGCGACCTCTTCTCGCGGCTTCTCCTACCCGCTGCTTTCTCTTTCCGCTCGAGTTATTTTTCAACTCGCGGCCTCTTCTTCTATCCGCTCGAGTTCTTCTACTCGCGGTTTCCCCTCCCTGTCCGCTCGCACTCATCTCGCGGCCTCCTTTACTCTGACCGCTGCTGTGCTCACCAAGACCGTGCGGACTATCTTCTTTCCACATTTTGGTCGCGGTTTGTTTGATCGCTGGTGTCCATAGTGTGACCGTGCAGTCTGTTGTTTTCCCGCATTAAGGTCGTGGTTTTCTCCTTCCCTACCGGTCGTGCGGTCTCCGGTTCTTCTCGCTGCGGTCTCCATCTCCTGCTGCTATGGGCTCTTCGGTCAACTCCACTGGCCCGGCGGCTAGTCTGCCTATAGACCGTCCGACTTGTCCTGCAGACCGCCCGGTTTGTTCTGCTGAAATCCACGACGAGCTGCAGATAACTACTATTTCTCTCTCTGGGAAGAAAAACTTTATCCCTTGGGTGCATTCTGTTTGACGGGTTCTTCAGGCCAAGGGCCTCTTGCCTCACCTTACTCAGGCACCTCCTTCTCCTCCTACCGATGATTGGCTTCGCAATGATGGCCGCGTTCAGACGTGGCTCCTTAATTCCTTGGATGGTGAACCTTATCAGATGGCTATGTACCATGACACCGCCAAGGCTATGTGGGATGAGCTGCATTCCTTGTACTCAGGCCGCGACAACCTTCATCATCTCTACGACATACTCACTGATATTCTCGCTCTCGACACTGACGGAGCTTCAGATATGACCTCCTTTGTCGCTCGAGCCAAGACCCTTGTTGAGGCCTGGATCCAGAATCAACAGTGTACCAATGATCATGCTGCTCAGCGCGCTCAGAAGTAAGCCGTCTGCATTGCTATCATGATGGCTCGTCTTACGTCTAACCTTCAGAGCATTCAAACTCAGGTCCTGGCTTCTCCCACAACACTGTCTATCTCTGATGTTTGCTTCATGCTTCTCCGCGTGTCACCTCCTTCGGATACTTTTGCTCCTCCCCCGGCCCTTCTTCAGCAGGCCCCTTCGCTCCTACCGTCCCTTCCTACCTCTGCTCGAGGGGGACGTTCGGGATCTCGGGGTCGTGGGCGTGGTGGCCGGGGTCGGCCGAAGTGCTCCTACTGCGAGAACGACGGCCCCCTTGAGGCGACCTGCTACCGGAAGATTGGTTATCCACCTCGTCCGACGACATCTATTGTTGCTGACGGCCCCCTCTGCCGCCCCTCCTGATCTTGAGGCTGTTCGTCTTCAGCTCCGGCAACTCCAGGGGCTACTCAACCCGCCCTCTGCCTCTATTGCCTCCGTCTCCAACACAGGTACTGCTTGTTTATCCACTAGCCCGTGCTGGATCGTGGACTCTGGTGACACTCATCACATTACTTCGCGACGGCCTGCCCAGTACTCAGATTCTCCTTATTCGAAGTCTATCACTGTGGCCAATGGGGAGACGGTTCCCGTCTCCGGCCCGGCGGATCTTTCTCTCAACTCGTCGATCTCCCTTCGCCCGGTTCTTCATGTTCCGAGCTCCCCGTTCAATTTACTTTCTGTCGAACGTCTTACTAGTGATCTTGATTATTCTGGCGTGTTCACATCTTCTTCTTTTGTTATACAGGATCGGCGGACGCAGACTACCATTGGTAAAGGCACACTGCGGAACGTGCTCTACCTTCTCGATGACTCTCCCACCATTCTCTCTTCCGTCTCTTCCACTGAGTGACATTGACGTTTTGGGCATGCCCCTCTGCCGGTCCTCCAGCGGACTCTTCCTGATATCTCTCTTCATCCGTTTCAGTGTGAGTCCTGTATCTTCGGCAAGCAGCCATGTTCTTCTTTTCCTGCGCATTGTACACGGAGCGCTGCTCCGTTTGATTTAGTTCATTCCGATGTATGAGGCCCTTTTAAAATTACAAGTATTTCTGGTCTTCTTTACTTTATCACATTTATTGATGATTACTCTCGCACTACGCGACTATACTTAATTCGTGATCGTTCTGAGCTTCCCCGTGTTTTTCAGGCTTTTGTCCTTGAGACCCGTACACAATTCCACACCACCCTATAAACATTGCGCACCGATAATGTTCGTGAATACACCGGTCACGGATTTACAAATTTGTGATCTGAATTCAGGATTATTCATCAAACATCTTGTGCCTACACATCCTAGCAAAACGACGTTGCCGAAAGAAAAAACCGTCACTTACTCGATGTCGCCCTCTCCCTCATGCTTCAAATGCACGTTCCCAAATCTTACTGGAACTTTGCGGTCTCCACTGCCTGCTTTCTCATCATCCGTCTCCCATCCTCCGTCCTCCACTATGCTACACTGTTCAGCCTATTATTTCCCTCCACTCCAACATTTCCTCTTCCTCCTCGTGTCTTTGGCAGCACCTGCTATGTCCACCGTCTTGGGCCGTACTCGGATAAGTTGGATCCTCGGGCGGCTAAACAAATCTTTGTCGGCTATTCGCGCACCCAGAAGGGCTATGTCTGTTATTCTCCGGCTTCTCGAAAGATCTCGGTCTCTGCTGATGTTACCTTCCGGGAAGATCAACCGTTTCCCCTACTCCTTTACCCGCTCATCTACCACCAGCTCCTCTCCAGCCATCCATCCCACGACCGGTTATCCCCGTTACTGCACCACCTTCACCGGGTCCCCCTGCACCGGCTCCTCCTCCATCCAAACCACCCGTTATCCGTGTCTACACTCGTCACCCTCCCGGTTCCGTTGCCCCTCTGCAGTCGGCCTCAACCACGGATACTCCGCGTCCTGCTGATTAGGTACCGCCCTCCACTGCTCATCCTCTGGCCAACTACGTCTCCCTCCATTGCCTCTCTCCCCTCCTGCACACATTTGCTACTTCTCTTTCTTCGGTCTTTGTTCCTAACTCTGTGCAGGAGGCGCTTCAACATCTGGGCTGGCGGGCCGCTATGGAGGAAGAAATGTCTGCTCTCTGGGCTAACCATACATGGACTGTAGTACCCCTTCCTTCGGGTCAGAAACCGGTTGGGTGTAAGTGGGTCTTTGTCATCAAACATGCTGCTGATGGGACAATTGATCGTCTGAAGGCTCGTCTCGTGGCTCCTGGTTTCACCCAGCAACAGGGGCTCGACTATGAGGAAACTTTCTCCTTGGTGGCCAAGCTCAATACCGTTCGTGTACTCATCTCCGTCACTGTCCATCGCCAGTGGCCCCTATTCCAACTGGATATCAAGAATGTTTTTTTGAATGGAGATCTCCAGGAAACAGTGTATATGCAACAACCATCCGGTTTTGAGACCACGGGGGAGTCTTAGGTTTGTCGTCTTTTGAAGGCTCTGTATGATCTCAAACAATCCTCACGGGCATGGTTTGACGAATTCAGTTAGGCCCTTCGTGATATTGGTTTTACTCGAAGCTCGGCCGACTTCTCGTTATTTACTCGTCACCGAACAACAGGAACGGTCCTTCTGTTAGTATACGTTGACGATATCATCATTACAGGAGATGACTCACAAGGGATACAAACAGTCAAACTACATATAAGTTCTGCCTTTCTGACAATGAATCTGGGGCCCCTACGATACTTCTTGAGTCTTGAGGTTGCCAGACGACCAGATGAGCTTGTACTCTCTCAACGGAAGTACTGTCTTGACCTCCTTCATGATACAGGTTATTCAGGATGTAAGCCGAGTGACACTCCTATGGATGTAAACCACAAGTTGTGCTCCCAGACATCTGACTCAGATCTCCTACTCCAGAATCCAAAATATTATCGTCGCCTCGTTGGAAAATTGATCTATCTCACGGTAACCAGACCAGATATTTTCTTCGTTGTTGGTATTGTCAGTCGATACATGCACTCCCCTCGAAGATCTCATCTTCAGGCTGTTGAATACATTCTCAGATACCTTAAAACAGCTTCTGATCAATGACTTATTTACAAAACCTCTTCTTCAGCTCCAACATTGGTGGTATCCTCGGATGTTGATTATGCTGGTTTCCTTGATGACCGGCGATCTACCAGTGGTTTTTGCACCTACTTTGGAGGATATTTGGTTACATGGCGAAACAAGAAACAAGCGGTCGTTGCTCGATCATCAGCTGAGGCAAAATACCGGGCAATGACATCTGTAGTGTCTGAACTGACGTGATTTGAGAGTCTTCTCACTGATCTGGGTGTAAAACTACCTTCACCGGCTCTTCTCCTCTGTGGCAGCCAAGCTGCTATACATATCGCCAAGAACCCGGTCTTTCACGAAAGAACAAAGCACATCGAAGTCGACTGTCACTTCATCCGGGAGAAAGTTCAAATGAAGAAGCTCGATCTAAAGCATGTCCCAAGGACTGAACAAGTTGCGGATGTCCTCACAAAAGCTCTTTCCAGACCCCTCTTCTATCAGTGCTTGTCCAAGCTTGGCTCATACGATTTGTACGCTCCAGCTTGCAGGGGAGTGTTAGAAAAGCCCATGTAAAGAGCCCATTATTGGACCCATTTTTGCCTTTTCTCTTCTCTCCTCTTTAGACCCACATCACGTATAGGATTGATTCTCTCTCCTTCCTCCTATATATTTGTATTCTCTCCTTGTATTTACACATAAGAAATACATACAATTTTCGAGCTCTTTCTACAATTCTTATGAAAACAGAAACAACATTTACTCTCATGAAAACAAAAAACAACACACAAAAATTTTAGCTATCATATAATCAGGAAGTAGCCAATAAATTTGCAATAGAACATGGAAGTTTTAATAGGATACAACACCTAGCAGAGCAGCACCACCAACAATTTAGATTAGCAGAAGATGGTTAACAAAAGCCTAGTGTAGAATATCAAAATTTATTGTAACTGCAGTTCAAAAGTAAAAGATAAGAATGCCACCATAGTCTAATTGAACTATACAAAGATAAAAGAAGAAAAGAAGTCTGGAATTTCTGAAATTAGGAGGAAGATGAAGAAGAAAAGAAGAAAAGAAGAAGAAGAGGCGAGGAAGAAGAAGAAGAAGAAGAGGAAGAAGAACTTACGAGCAAGGCACAACAGGGCTTCGATTGATCGACGGGGGGTTTTGTTGGCAGGCCTTCGATCAACGGACGGCTTCGACAACAGGAATGGAAGAAGGGATCCGGAACGGGCAAGCAACTTGCAGCGGCGTTGACAACATCGGAAGAAAGGGATTTGGAGCAGCAACGGAAACGGGATCGAATAAGGGATGATGAACCAAAGAAATAACCCTAATATCGTGATAACGCGCTTGTTTAGTACATATATCCGTACTGGAAACATACCCGGTACGTGTACGGGCCTAATATTGGTGTGTCCGACTGTCCGTGCTTCCTAGGCTAGCGCCTTATGTGCGTTTCGAACCCTAGGCTGGTTCTTGACTGATAATGCTCGTGAAAAGCTCGCTTGCGGTGCAAAATTTAAAAGAACTCATGCTTAACATTTAAAATATAAATTCGTAATTTTAGAACATCAGTTCACTTACCCTGCCTCCGTGTCTGTTGGGATATTTTCTTATTGAGTGTTAACTGCCTCTATTTAGTTTATAGAGCACTAATACATCCTAAAAGATTAGGAGGGAATATTTTTTTAATGTGCTCAGGTTTTTCCTTTATAGTTCTTCTTTTCTTCGCTCACATTGTACTTTATTGCATTAACTAGTTACTGCTTGTTGTTTTTTGTACTGTTTGATGATCTTTTGCATCTTAATTTGATTGTTTCTGCATTTATTAGTTGTCATTATTCTCCCGTTTATTTGGATACCTTTACATAGATTAGTTTTTAAATCATATCTTGCAACTAGAATTGCGTCAATTTGTTTTAGAGCATTCTAATTACTAAGTGCATATATATTGCATCAATTCATTTCTAGTGCAAGGCTCTGTTTGGTACAACTTTTTTTCTCCACTGAGTTTGGACAAAAATGCCGCCTTAATAGAATGTATGTTTGGCATGACAACGGTTATGACTGCCATCAAAAAAAGAAAACTAGTTTTTAACATAAAAGTGGATGAAGTTCTTAGGTGAGGTCGGGCGTGCATGAACGACGGTTCATAACCACTATGTTCGCGACTGCCAGCCTTGTGCCAAATGGAGGCTAAAACTGCATCAAACGATATAAAAAACAACTAGTAGTAACTAGTTAATGCAATAAAGTAAAATGGAGAAGGTGGACTTGATGAAGAAGCTGGCGGCCTTCAATGCCTCTCACCAAGATCATTACTCCTACGTGATTTCTTTTTAAATCAATCCACTGAAATTATTATAGATATCTTTTTAGGCTTGTTTAACCATTTTCATTTGATTAGTGTCCTCCGAGTCTATAGAATAATGAATCATTTCTCACTATTTGGTCATGCCATTAGGCTTAGTTAGTAAAGGTTCAAGGCGCAAGTGAGTTTTTGCGCCTAGGTTCAAGGCGCAAGTGTGTCTGACGAAAGCAAAGCGCAACCACGTTCATTTTAAATTTTATTCATCAAAAATCAGTTCATCTTCTTGATCAGATTCTTCACATATTCTACTTATTAATCATTGATTACTATTATTTAGATCTCTTAAAGAATATAATCAATGTAGTTATGTACATCATATATATGTCTCAACGCTCGATTATATTTCATAAACACTCGATCAAGAAAAAATTATCGTGTTCTTACATTATTCTATATTTATTGGGGAAAAAAATTACAACATAAATCTTTGAGTCCTTTGAGCCCTGAGCCTTAGGCGTGCCTAAGATGCCCTTTTAACAACACAGCCATTAGGGTATTTTGTAGTATTAATGATGCGTGGTCAAGTCTTCTTGAAATTTATTGAACTAATTTGCATTGTTGAGTTTAAGTTTGATGAATGATTGAAAGCTAATTGAATAAAATCAGGTTGAGAGACTCCCTTTCCACATAGAAGAGTACTATATCTATAGGGTTATTTACCGGAAACTCCCATCGAAGTTTGCGTAATTACAACTTGCACCCCTCAAACTTTCAAAATTATAATTACCTCCCTCAGTGTTTACATTTCACAACATCCATGCACAAAAGACCTCCACTGCTCATCCTCTGGCCAACTACGTCTCCCTTCATCGCCTCTCTCCCCTCCTGCACACATTTGCTACTTCTCTTTCTTCGGTCTTTGTTCCTAACTCTGTGCAGGAGGCGCTTTAACATCCGGGCTGGCGGGCCACTATGGGGGAAGAGATGTCTGCTCTCTGGGCTAACCAGACATGGACTGTAGTACCCCTTCCTTCGGGTCAGAAACCGGTTGGGTGTAAGTGGGTCTTTGTCATCAAACATGCTGCTGATGGGACAATTGATCGTCTGAAGGCTCGTCTCATGGCTCCTGGTTTCACCCAGCAACAGGGGCTCGACTATGAGGAAACTTTCTCCCCGGTGGCCAAGCTCAATACCGTTCGTGTACTCATCTCCATCGCTGTCCATCACCAGTGGCCCATATTCCAACTGGATATCAAGAATGTTTTTTTGAATGAGAATCTCCAGGAAACAGTGTATATGCAATAACCACCCGGTTTTGAGACCACGGGGGAGTCTTATGTTTGCCATCTTTTGAAGGCTCTGTATGATCTCAAACAATCCCCACGGGCATGGTTTGACAAATTCAGTAAGGCCCTTCGTGATATTGGTTTTACTCGAAGCTCGGCCGACTTTTCGCTATTTACTCGTCACCGAACAACAAGAACGGTCCTTCTGTTAGTATACGTTGACGATATCATCATTACATGAGATGACTCACAAGGGATACAAGCAGTCAAACTACATCTAAGTTCTGTCTTTCTGACAAAGAATCTGGGGCCCCTACGATACTTCTTGAGTCTTGAGGTTGCCAGATGAGCTTGTACTCTCTCAACGGAAGTACTGCTTCGACCTCCTTCATGATGCAGGTTATTCAGGATGTAAGCCGAGTGACACCCCTATGGATGTAAACCACAAGTTGTGCTCCCAGACATCTGACTCAGATCTCCTACTCCAGAATCCAGAATATTATCGTCGTCTCGTTGGAAAATTGATATATCTCACGGTAACCAGACCAGATATTTCCTTCGTTGTTGGTATTGTCAGTCGATACATGCACTCCCCTCGAAGATCTCATCTTCAGGCTGTTGAATGCATTCTCAGATACCTTAAAACAGCTCCTGATCAAGGACTTATTTACAGAACCTCTTCTTCAGCTCCAACATTGGTGGTATACTCGGATGTTGATTATGCTGGTTCCCTTGATGACCGACGATCTACCAGTGGTTTTTGCACCTACTTTGGAGGATATTTGGTTACATGGCGAAGCAAGAAACAAGCGGTCGTTGCTCGATCATCAGCTGAGGCAAAATACCGGGCAATGACATCTGTAGTGTCTGAACTGACATGATTTGAGAGTCTTCTCACTGATCTGGGTGTAAAACTACCTTCACCGGCTCTTCTCCTCTGTGACAGCCAAGCTGCTATACATATCGCCAAGAACCCGGTCTTCCACGAAAGAACAAAGCACATCGAAGTCGACTGTCACTTCATCCGGGAGAAAGTTCAAATGAAGAAGCTCGATCTAAAGCATGTCGCAGGAACTGAACAAGTTGTGGATGTCCTCACAAAGGTTCTTTCCAGGCCCCTCTTATATCAGTGCTTGTCCAAGCTTGGAGCATACGATTTGTATGCTCCAGCTTGCAGGAGAGTGTTAGAAAAACCCATGTAAAGAGCTCATTATTGGACCCATTTTTGCCTTTTCTCTTCTCTCCTATTTAGACCCATATCATGTATATGATTAATTCTCTCCTTCTTCCTCCTATATATTTGTATTCTCTCCTTATATTTACATATATAAGAAATACATACAATTTTCGAGCTCTTTCTACAATTCTTATGAAAACAGAAACAACATTTACTCTCATGAAAACAAAAAACAACAACACAAACAAAAATTTTAGCTATCATATAATCAGGAAGTAGCCAATAGATTTGCAATAGAACATGGAAGTTTTAATAGGATACAACACCTAGCAGAGCAGCACCACCAACAATTTAGATTAGCAGAAGATGGTTAACAAAAGCCTAGTGTAGAATATCAAAATTTATTGTAACTGCAGTTCAAAAGTAAAAGATAAGAATGCCGCCATAGTCTAATTGAACTATACAAAGATAAAAGAAGAAAAGAAGTCTGGAATTTCTGAAATTAGGAGGAAGATAAAGAAGAAAAGAAGAAAAGAAGAAGAAGAGGCGAGGAAGAAGAAGAAGAAGACGAAAGAAAAAGAGGAAGAAGAACTTACGAGCAAGGCACAACAGGGCTTCGATTGATCGACGGGGGGTTTTGTTGGCAGGCCTTCGATCAACGGACGGCTTCGACAACAGTAATGGAAGAAGGGATCCGGAACGGGCAAGCAACTTGCAACTGCGTTGACAACATCGGAAGAAAGGGATTTGGAGCAGCAACGGAAACAGGATCGAATAAGGGATGAACCAAAGAAATAACCCTAATGTCGTGATAACGTGCTTGTTCAGTACATATATCCGTACTGGAAACATACCCGGTACGGGTACGGGCCTAATATTGGTGTGTCCGACTGTCCGTGCTTCCTAGGCTAGCGCCTTATGTGCGTTTCGAACCCTAGGCTGGTTCTTGACTGATAATGTTCGTGAAAAGCTCGTTTGCGGTGCAAAATATAAAAGAACTCATGTTTAACATTTAAAATATAAATTCTTAATTTTAGAACATCAGTTCACTTAGCCTGCCTCCGTGTCTGGTGGGATATTTTCTTATTGAGTGTTAACTGCCTCTATTTAGTTTATAGAGCACTAATACATCCTAAAAGATTAGGAGGGAATATTTTTTTAATGTGCTCAGTTTTTTTCCTTTATAGTTCTTCTTTTCTTCGCTCACATTGTACTTTATTGCATTAACTAGTTACTGCTTGTTGTTTTTTGTACTGTTTGATGATCTTTTGCATGTTAATTTGATTGTTTCTGCATTTATTAGTTGTAATTATTCTCCCGTTTATTTGGATACCTTTACATAGATTAGTTTTTAAATCATATCTTGCAGCTAGAATTGCGTCAATTTGTTTTAGAGCATTCTAATTACTAAGTGCATATATATTGCATCAATTCATTTCTAGTGCAAGGCTCTGTTTGGTACAACTTTTTTTCTCCACTGAGTTTGGACAAAAATGCCGCCTTAATAGAATGTATGTTTGGCATGACAACGGTTATGACTGCCATCAAAAAAAGAAAACTAGTTTTTAACATAAAAGTGGATGAAGTTCTTAGGTGAGGTCGGGCGTGCACGAACGACGGTTCATAACCACTATGTTCGCGACTGCCACCCTTGTGCCAAATGGAGGCTAAAACTGCATCAAACGATATAAAAAACAACTAGTAGTAACTAGTTAATGCAATAAAGTAAAATGGAGAAGGTGGACTTGATGAAGAAGCTGCCGGTCTTCAATGCCTCTCACCAAGATCATTACTCCTACGTGATTTCTTTTTAAATCAATCCACTGAAATTATTATAGATATCTTTTTAGGCTTGTTTAACCATTTTCATTTGATTAGTGTCCTCCGAGTCTATAGAATAATGAATCATTTCTCACTATTTGGTCATGCCATTAGGCTTAGTTAGTAAAGGTTCAAGGCGCAAATGAGTTTTTGCGCCTAGGTTCAAGGCGCAAGTGTGTGTCTGACGAAAGCAAAGCGCAACCACATTCATTTTAAATTTTATTCATCAAAAATCAGTTCATCTTCTTGATCAGATTCTTCACATATTTTACTCATTAATCATTGATTACTATTATTTAGATCTCTTAAAGAATATAATCAATGTAGTTATGTACATCATATCTAAGTCTCAACGCTCGATTATATTTCATAAACACTCAATCAAGAAAAAATTATCGTGTTCTTACATTATTCTATCTTTATTGGGAAAAAAAGTTACAACATAAATCTTTGAGTCCTTTGAGCCCTGAGCCTTAGGCGTGCCTAAGATGCGCTTTTAACAACACAGCCATTAGGGTATTTTGTAGTATTAATGATGCATGGTCAAGTCTTCTTGAAATTTATTGAACTAATTTGCATTGTTGAGTTTAAGTTTGATGAATGATTGAAAGCTAATTGAATAAAATCAGGTTGAGAGACTCCCTTTCCACATAGAAGAGTACTATATCTATAGGGTTATTTACCGGAAACTCCCATCTAAGTTTGCGTAATTACAACTTGCACCCCTCAAACTTTCAAAATTATAATTACCTCCCTCAGTGTTTACATTTCACAAAATCCATGCACATAAGACCACCCCCCACCCCCCACCCCCCCCCCCCCCCCCCCCCCCCGAAGATTTACTCCAAGGGGGTGTTTCTGTGTATGGATATTATGAGATGTAAACATTAAACATTGAGGGGAGATTTTTGTAATTTTGAAAGTCAGAGGGGTGCATGATGTAATTACTTAAACTTCAAGTGGGACTCCCGCCACCACCGGGCAACCTGCCCCAGCAGCGCGGAGGGCACTTTCGTCATTTCTTGAAAATTAGCTATCCAGGTGACAGGAACGGAGCGACGCCATTCGTCAACTAAAAATCCGTCAAGGCGCAATTACTAGCATGCCCCTCCAAAAAGCTATAAAGAGACCTCCAGGCCTTCATTTGAAGACAAATAACTGTAGAGACTTAGAGAGAGCTCTGAGGTTTTCCGGCAAGAACGTGGAACTTAGATCGTTTCTCTGCTTGGAATTTGCTCCGCTCCCTCTCTAGCATGCATAACGCCCGACGCTCACTTGGATGCTTTTGTGAGCCCGAGAGAAGGCAATGGAATTTGCTTCCGCGGATGCTGGCGTGACGGCATCACAAGGCCTCAGGAACTTGGCATCCTTCACTGCTGGAGCGCTCTCATCAATACTCCGACTCCGCAGGAGCGCTTTCATCAAGGCTCCGAGGAATTTTAGCATCCCCCCCACCGGAGCGCTCTCACGAAGGCTCTGAGGACTTTGTTTATTTTTTGTTGTTCTTGCATTCAAAGCTTGTAATAGAGAAGTTGTCTCACCCTTCAAGAAAACTCTCAAAGCTTGTAAATTCAGTGAAATAGTGGATTTTGGTCTGACACAGATCCGACCACATGATTTTTCACAATTTCCGGGTTTTCCGCGATTAAAAAGGCTCTTGTCATTTGCTACTGGATTTTCATTGACTGTTTGCGCGCCTGATTCAACTTTGAGTTAAGATGGTACGATTCTCCGGACGAAAAAAAATCGGGTGACCTGCTATAATATATATATAGTTATGTTTATTCATTTGTGTGAGTAGAAGATAGATTTTTTCTTCCAGGAGGAGATTGATCATTCTCAAAATTTTATTGTTCTTTTGGCAATGTTATATGCCAAAGCATATAATCATACAATTATTATATACATTTTATGCAGAGAGGAAGTGCGCCATAGGAAGAACTACTACCAGCAGAGAGAACATCAACAAATCACATCAAATGGCCATTAAAGACTGCCTGATTGTGAAGAACGTCCGAAGTGCTGGCTCTCGACACACTAACTAGATTTGCATAATACTTCATTATTGCAAACAGTATTGATATATTCGTCCCAGCATTCTCGAGCATCAACGCTCCTCTTTCTCTTCGAGAGTTCTGAATTTCCCAAGGCTTCTGATTCCTCCTATATTCTTTTGTGATATGCTACAGTTTTTTTTTTTTTTGCTTTCAATTACGTTGTTAGTCAAAACATGAGAGTTGTCAAGGACACCCTCATTGTATGCTATAGAAAAGGTGTGTATAAACCTGGACATTTGTTTGAAAAGATGCCATAACCAGGAGAGAGTGCAATTTTACGCGCTGAGTTAATGAGCTGTGAATGTTGTTTTTTCGCCCCCTTTTAATTCTTCAAGTTCGAGTATTGTGTTAAACATTGGCATTTGATGATTTTTAAACTTAGGTGCCATATTTTTGTTATATGCATTAGTGTTTTAAGATGTTTACTGATGTTTATTGGGTGAAACATTTATACGTTGCATGATGTTTCGTGTGCGATACTTCTCCACAATTGATAGCTTATACGTACCCGCTTTGCGGAGTTAGCGGGAAAAAAGTCTACGGCTCTGCGGACCGGCATTGATCATAAATGAAAACCATAGTAAAGTGGTGTAAAAAGAAAATGTAAATAATGAATCCCTCATTATCTCCTCTCTTCCTTCTTGTATTTTGGTGTAAAAAGAAAAAATATGATCCAAAATAAAAAAATATAATGTTTCAGTAAAGTGGTCTTTACTCTCGGCTAAGTAGGCTTATATCGAGTAAGTTCGAGAGATTTTGGCTCGAAATCAAAATTTTCATTTCAAACTCAAAATTGAAATTGATTTTGAGTCGAGTCGGTTCAAAATGGCTCAATTTCGAGTTGACTCAAAATCGAATCGAACCGGCTCAAAATTGAGCAACTTTTCTCTTTTTTTCTAGTTGATTCAAAATTAAATTGGACAGCTTATAAATTTAGCAAATGAAAAATTTAAAGTCTTCATTCTTTTTATTTAGGTTTAAAATGTTTTAAATTTTCAAGTAAGAATATATTAATTAATACGTAATATTTTTAATTAATTCGAGCTGAATTGAATCATATTTCGAGCGATTCAGAACTGACTCGAAATCAGATTTGAGTCAAATTGAATGAACTCAAATTGAGTTGAATTAATTTTATTGATTCCGATTCAGCTCAATATTAAGGAGATTTTCAAGTAACTTTCGAGTTTTGAATAATATGCTCAGCCTTACCTATAAGAGAGAATTTAGCCCATTACACTCACAATAATTGTGTGAATTATCAAGTGATGAGTTTATTTATGCAAACAGATATCACTAGACATAAATCAACTAATTTCAAAATTTATTATCCATAATAAAATTCATCTCAATATTAATAGCTCCTTTTCCAAATAAAGTATCAACTAAAGCCAATATTTTGGAAATTAGTAGCATCATTATTTATTATAACCAAAATAAACTAGCTTTCATTCAATTTTGTTCTAGACATAGTTATCTAATCATGATTGTGCAAAAATATCCAAAGAACTGAGAATCGAACTGATAGGTTCAGCCTGGGTTGCACAGGTCTTCGGGTTAGTTTTGGGTCCAAAAATATGACCGACACCACCCTTTAGCACGGTGATGGTGATCATGAACATGGGGGGTTAAATTGTCATTCGTTAATGTCAACTTAAAGAACATTCACTTTTATGTACAAACAATGATGTTTGTTTGCTGATTCTTAACGAATGACGTGTTAACTCATGCGTTTACGACTGTCACTACCATGCCAAACGGAGTCTTAGTTCTCAATTTTCTATAACTAGGTACTCGGGACTTGAATTAAGAACCGAATTATTGAAATTAAGTCATCGGCAATCAAAGATTTTTCCGATTCATTCGAGCAATCAGAGTCAAAACAAATCTCATGCATGATCTAAGGGTAAGTGAATTGTCAATTAATTCAAAACTAATTTCTTGGGTACAAATTTGAAATTTTTTTATAAGATTTCCAATACTAATTCATATTAAGTGTGAATTTTTATGAGGCATATGTAGCATAACCAAGACCTGAACTAGAACCAAGTTTTTGGTTAAGATTTGGGTTATATATACCTTCCATGGATCTGTTATGATTCCAAAAAGAGAAAACCAAACCTATATAGACCGTCCTTGATTTTGGTTGATCTGAATTGACCCAAGTTGCGCCCTTAATTAAGTCGACACTTGCACTTAAATGACCTTAAAAATAAAAGGTATGAGAGAAGGATAAAACATTATTATAAGGTTTTGGGACTTGAATTTTAAATAAAAAGCATTTTAAAAGAATTCAACATCTCTGGATTCAAACAAAGTGTTTCATAAATGTAGAAAAGAACAAAGTCATTTGGGGAAAACTTTATATATTCTTCTTGTGTATGTAAATACAATGAGAATACATATATATAGGGGGGGGGGGGGGGAGAAGAGTCTCGTTTACAAGATGTGGGAGTATTACAAGAGAAGAAGGGGAAAAATATATGAGCATTTACATAGTCTTTTCTAACACTCCCCCGCAAGCTGGAGCGTACAAGTTTGACACTCAACTTGGACAAGAATTGATAAAATAGGGCACTCGGTAGGGCCTTAGTGAGAAGATCAGTAACTTGGTCAGTAGCTGGAACATGTTTCAATTCCAGCTTCTTCATTTGAACTTTTTCCGGAATGAAGTGAATCAACTTCAATGTGTTTCGTTGTTTCGTGAAACACCGAATTCTTAGCTGTGTATAACAACTTGACTGTCACAGAGTAAGGTAACTGGTGAGGAAAGTTTTACTTCCATATCACTTAGGAGACTTTCAAGCCATGTAAGCTCGGATACAACCGGGGCCATCGAACGGTATTCAGCTTCAGCTGAAGATCAAGCAACCACAACTTATTTCTTACTGCTCCAGGTAACAAGGTATCCTCTGAAATAGGTACAAAATCCGCTGGTAGAACGTCGATCATCCAAGAAACTAGTATAATCTGGATCTGAATATGCAACCAATGTTGGAGTAGAAGAAGATGTTTTGTATATCAGCCCTTTGACCAGAGGCTGTTTTTAGATATTTCATGATGCACTCGACGACCTGTAGATGAGATATCTGAGGAAAAAGCATAAATCGGCCGACAACCTCAACAACAAAGGATATGCCTGGTCTCGTGACCATTAGTTAACTCAGTTATCCAACGAGACGTCGATAGTATTCTGAATTTGGAAGAAGTAGATCTGTGTCCGAGGCATGTACACAAAGCTTATGATTGACATCCATGAGAGTATTGGTCGGCTTGCATCTAGAGTAGCCGGCGTCTGAAGGAGGTCGAGACAATACTTCCATTGAGATAGGACAAGACCATCATGACATCTTACGATCTCAAGGCCAGGGAAGTATCAGAGGTTTCTGATGTCTTTTGTTTGAAAAACAGAGCTCGAGTGCTGTTTGATCATTTGTGTTCTCTTTGAGTCATCGCTTGTGATTAGGATGTCATCGACATATACTACGAGGGGAACAATGCATGTTGTGTGATGTCGAGTAAACAAAGAGAAATTTGCTTAGCTCTGAGTAAAACCAACTTCTCACACAACCCTACTGAACTTCTTGAACCATGCTCAAGGAGTTTCTTTGAGACTAAAAATCGACTTCTTGAGGTGACAAACCCAGGACTCCCCCGTGGTCTCAAACCCCAGAGGTTGTTGCATGTAGACTATTTCTTGTAGATCGTCATTTAGAAAAGTATTCTTGATATCCAGTTGATGTAGAGGTCATTGACGATGCACAACCACTGAAAGGAGGACACGAATCATGTTGAGCTTGACCACTCGAGAGAATGTTTCCACATAATCGAGACCTTGTTGTTGAGTAAAGCTACGAGCCACCAACTGGGCCTTAAGACAGTCAATTGTCCCATCAGGAACATACTTGATGACAAAAACTCATTTACAGCCAACAATAGTCTGGCCTGGAGGGAGAGACATGTTGAAGAGCCTCCCACACAGAGTTAGCGATAGAAATAGAGGATAATGAAGCAACAAAGGTGTGAAGCATCGGGGACAGGCGATGCAAAGATACATAATTCACCACGGGATGAGCGGTGGAGGCCGATGTCGGATCAGCAGGTTGCAGAGTGTCATAGGTCGAAGCCGACTGCATCGGAGCAGCGGAGCGAGGAGGGAGGCGAGTATAGACACAGATAAGAGGGGGCTTGTGAAGAACAGGAGTCGAGTCAGGGAGGAGCGGTGGTGGAGAGGAAACTGGGATGACAGGTCTTGGCAAGGATTGTGGTGGAAGAGGTGGGTCTGGAGCGGAGAAGATCGGTTGAACTTCCCGAAAGGTAACATTAGCTGAAACGGTCACCTTGCAAGTAGGAGAGTAGCAAACATAGCCTTTCTGAATATGGGAGTAACTGACGAACATGTGTTTGGCTGCCCGAGGATCGAACTTATCCGTGGACGGACCAAGTAAGTGAACATAGCAGGTACAACCGAATATGCAAGGCGTGAGAGAGAATGACGGAGTAGAGTGAAAGAGACGACTAAACAGTGTAGCATTTCAGAGAACAGAGGAAGGGAGACGATTAATGAGATAACATGTAGTCGAAAGTATAAAATGTCAATAAGCCTTGGGGTACCTGCATTTGAATCATGAAGGAGCGAGCAACATCAAAAAGATGTCGATTTTTACGTTCAACCACTCTGTTTTGTTAGGGGGTATAGGCACACAAAGTCTGGTGAATAATTATAAATTCAGAACAGATATTAGCAAGTTCATAGCTAGTGTATTTGTGAGCATTGTCTGTCCGGAGAGTTTTAATGTTGTCGGAGAACTGTGTGCGAGTCTCAAGGACGAAAGCCCGGAACACACGAGGAAGTTCGGAATGATTACAAATTAAGTACAACCATGTCATCCGAGAATAATCATCAATAAAAGTGATAAAATAACGAAACCCAAAAACACTCGTTATTTTATACGGACCTCAAATATCAGAATGTACTAAAACAAAAGGAGCAGAGTTTTAGGTAAATGTGGAGGAAAAGAGGAACAATGTTATTTTCCCAAAATACATGAATCACATGTAAAAGCTGGAAGAGAAATACCAGGAAGAGCCTTCTTGAGGACCGGAAGAGTAGCATGACCGAGACGCCAATGCCAATCAACTGAGGAGACTGAGAAGAAGATGGTAGGAGAAACATCAAAAAGGTAGAGCACATTTTGCAGTTTTCTTTTACCAATGATACTCTGCGTCCGTCGATCCTGCATCAGAAAAGAAGAAGAGGTGAATGTTATAGAGCAATTCAAATCGGCAGTGAGATGCCAAACAGAAAGTAAATTAAATTGGGAGCCCGTGACATGGAGATTCGAGCGAAGAGAGATAGAGGAATTGAGAGGGATGTCAGCAGAGCCGGAGACAGGAATGGTGTCGCCATTGGCCACTGTGATAAACTTTAGGATATGAAGAATCCAAGTATTGATGTGGCTTCAATGAGGTGATATGGTGAGTAGCACCTGAATGCATTATCCAGCGTGGACTAGTGGAGAGACAATCAATTCATTTATTAGAGATGGAAGCAACAAAGACATGCGGGTGGCTGAGCATGTCGTGAAGTTATTGGAGCTGGAGGCGGACTTCTTCAAGATCAACACGAGTGGAAAAAAGACTGTGGACAACAACAGAAGCAGTCAGACGAGGAGGAAGACCATGTTTGCGGTAGCAGGTCGCCTCCATGTGTTCATCCTTATCACAAAAAGAACACTTAGGCGATGGACGACCACCTCGACCCCTTACTCGAGAGGTTGAACGTCCTCGAGGTAGTAATGGCGCAGAAGAGTGCTAGAGAAGAATCGGGGAAGGAGGGCCAATAGTATCAGGAGATGGCAAAACCTTTAATAGCATGGAACATATGTCAAAGAATGAGGGAATAGTAGCAGACGAGAGGATCTGAGCCTGAATACTATGAAAATGAGGTGGAACACGAGTCATCATCATTGCAATACCAACAACTTCCTTTTGAGCACGTTGGGCAGCGAGATTCGTAGTCGGGGGCTGATGCTAAATCCAGGCTTCAATCAGTGTCTTGGACCGAGCAACAAAAGAAGTTAAGTCAGCAGCACTGCCGGAGTCAAGGATCTGGGGATCGGTGATGATGTCGTATAGGTGTTGGAGACTATCCTTGCTCGAGTAAAGAGAGTGAAGTTCATCTCACATTGTCTTGACCGTCTCGTGATACATGGTCATGCGGTAAGGTTCACCATCAAGAGAGTTGAGAAGCTATGTTTGAACACGACCATGGTTACGAATCCAGTCATCGGTAGGTGCAAAGGGAACAACTTGGGTCAAATGATGCATAAATCCCTTTGACTGAAGAACTCGACCAACAGAGTGCACCCACTCAACAAAGTTCTTCCCGGTAAGAGAAATGGTGGTAATTCGCAACTCGTCACGGCGTTCAGGAACAGGGACAGCCCCCTCAGCTGGAGTGGAAGTGCCAGTAGAAGTATTCATGACCAAGGAACCGTCGGTAAAGCAAAGCTGCTAGCAGACAAGGCGGGTAGGCGGCTAAAGGAAGGAGAGCTGCGGCTAGGAGAAGGTATAACGGACAGGGAGAAGCAGCAGAAAAAAACCGACAACAAGAACTGCAGTGACTAAGCATGGCCTCAACGAGCAGAGAACACGACGACGTGGTTTGAAGAAGGCTAAACCGGCAAGGCCACATCGGACTGAGCAGCAACTGAGAAGAGATCGTGGCGGTCAAAGCAGAGAACTAAGACGAGACCGCGGCGGATTAAGATAAAAGAAAAGACCGTGGCAGCTGAAGCAGACATCACGAAGTGTGACAGAGCGACAAGCCTGTAGGAGTTAGCAACGACTAGAAGAGAAACCGCCAATCCACGTCGAACAATAGAGAAGGGGCAAGCAACGGGCAGATCATGGGATAAGAATAGGTCGGCAGATCGACAAGAGCAGACCGCGCGACAAGCAACCCGCACGATAACAGAATCACACGCGAAAAGTTGATCGCGAAGAAGGCAGAGCGGTCTGGCTAGCGGCGAGAGAAGGAGACCGCAAAGAGACCGCAGGGAGCAAGGAA